>OZ023252.1:20573816-21043816 GCA_964006365.1 Trididemnum miniatum | reverse complement strand
GTAAAGGCATAAGCAGCCAGTTTTGTCTGCAACTCTCGATGTAATAATAAAATCACTCTCACAAACATCCCACAAACGGTTTAGTATCATTGAGTTACTGAACAGTAGAATATTACCTGAACAGTGTTCAAGGTATAGCCTCGGTTGAGAATTTTTGTTTGACAGACTCGAATGAGAAAATGCTAAATATTAATTAGCACTAAAAGCTTACTATGATGAACAATAGAACTCTAATTTATAAGATTAGAGATCTTAGGAAAATCTTCTAATCAAACGTCATCATAGGAAATAAAGGGAAACAAAAAAGTGGAAAAAACAACAATTGGAAAAAATAACAAATAAAATAAAAATTAAAAAAATGAGAATTACTACAAAAATGGTAATAATGTGAAATTCACATTACTACAAAAATCGTAGTAATGCGAATTTATGATTTTGTTGATAAGTATAGATCACAAAAAAAAAAAAATTGGAAATCCCTTATAGTGGAAAAAAAAGAAATTGGAGATCCCTTACTGATTTTTCACATCAATTTCTTGATTGATTTCTAACAAATACTAAAATCATCTCTAGTTGTCTCGGCGAAATATCTTGTAAATTCAGAGCGAAGGGATTGAAGGTTGTTAATAATCTTCAGTTGGACATTGTTATCAAGCCGCATGACCGCAGTGTCTTCAATAAATTCATTCAAGGTAGAAAACATTCCCAATTGACCCTTTGTCATCTTCCTTTCCCAGAGTTCAACTTTCGCCTGAAATGCTGAAAGTACGTCGATGAAATTAATGATTGTTTTGGCTTGACCTTGCAAGGAAAGATTTAATTCGTTTAGTCTGCCAAAAATATCAACAAGGTAGACCAGTGATACCACATCTTCATGCAAAAATTTGACCAGGTCTTCTTTCTTTTGTTGCACAAAAAAGTCCCGCAATTCGAACCGCAGAGTGAAGACCCGTATGAACACGTTGTCTTTAGACAACCATCTCACCTTCGTGTAATAGAAGAGATTATATTGATCTGCATCCATCTGCTCACAAAAGCGTCGGAATAAGCGAGTATTGAGTGCGCTGGATTTTACTGTGTTAACAAGTTTTATTACTTGCCTAAGCACTTCTGTTAAATCTGGTCCCAATGTCTTTGAAGCCAGAGCCTCACGGTGTATCATACAATGTGTGAAAGTGCAGTCTGGGGATACTTAACATGTGCATGAAATCCTGAGCTATGGCCTAACATGGCCGGAGCACCATTCGTACAAAGTCCACACAGCTGTTCCCATTTAATATCATTCGCCTTGAAAAAAGCATCAATAGTCTGAAAAATATCTTCTCCAAGTGTTGTGGATGGCAGATCTACGATGCACAGTAACTCATCTTTGAACGCACCTTTGTGAACGTAACGTACGAATGCAATAAGTTGTGCACAGGATGAAACATCTGTTGACTCCTCCAGCTGCAGAGCAAACGAGCCAGCTGACTTCATTTGATCAATGACTTGATTCTTGATGTCCTCAGACATCAAAGAAATCCTACGTTGCACTGTGTTATCCGGCTTCACACAATTTGCCTTTCGCTTAAAAAAGTGATAAGTCTTTGTCTTTGCAGTCAGTGTGTTTCGTTTCTAATAGTCTTTTGAGTTTTAATGGTTCCATGGATTCAGGCGAAAGAACTTTCATGCACAATACACACTGTGGTTTTTCAATGCCGTCAGAGAAGATACTGACAAATCCATACTTGAGAAATAGCTGCGCTTTTTTGCCATAATATCGTAAACTTTAACACCAATTGCTAAATTTTTTTACAGGTAACCAAAAATGATAACATTGAATCTAAAGCGGTTGTTTCATTAATTTGCTTCTAACCAGCACTGCTGATACTTTTTATTCATATTTATCTACCTGTGACAAGACAGTGAAGTCTTGGACGATCTCCTCACTTGCTTCGGAGACGCCTTTACCGTGTTCCTGTTAACTTGTCTTTAACGAATTTGCTGCTTGTTATGATAATAACCACACTTTAAACAGCTTATCTGTTAACTAAACTGATCAACTGATCAACACTTAAAACAGTTCTGCCGTCATTTGGCAAGACCTAATATACATTTTTTGCAAAAATCGTTTTTTTTCATTTTTTTGATGCTTAGGCTGTTCTACATCTTATATGTAAAAATCAATATTGAAAGTTGTTTTGTTTCCGAGATACGACACTGGCAATTCCTAACATCTACACTGTTCATACAAAAAAAATTGGCAAAACCTAACAAGTGCAATTTCTGCTTCACTATATAGCAGTGGTTCTTAACCTTTTCACTTGCTGGCACCCCTTTTGCATCACCAACCAATTCTAAAGCCCCTATTAAGAATTGGAAAATATTGATGAAGACCAAAAAAAAGTCATCACGTCCGTAGAGGTATAATTTTCCATGCAAAATCAAGTGAAGACCGAAAAAAAGGTCATCACATCCGCATAGGTCCAATTTGTCACGCGAAATCAAGCATAGAGCAAAAAATTTTTCAGATGTCCTACAAAAGGGTAATGGTCATATCAACCCTGCACCTCGCACCCCTTTTGAACGTTTCTCGCACCCCTGGTTAAGAACCACTGCTATATAGGCTCTTATGACACCATAATCAATAAATCTGTTGTGCTTGCGAAATTTTAAGTTAAGCGTTTATTTTCTTAGATGAATATAAGAAAAGAGTCAAGATAAGTTGTTGACAATTTATCTTGCTAGTGGAAGTTTTCTACTGAACATCAAAAGCTCTCGCGACCCCCAGAAAAAAGGCTTGCGAACCCCGTAGGCCGTAGGGGTCGCGACCCCCAGATTGAAAACCACTGGATTAGCCCCATACAGTGTGATGTGCGTTTGCGTCAGTTCGTATAACGGTAGGAATTTTATCTTTGTCAATGAATAACAGCAGCTTTTTCAGAATTACTGGTGGAGCTGGTTCTTCCAAAGCCATGTAAGCCGGATAACGTTGTTCAACATCAAAAAAACTAATGCATAAATGTTAACAGTTTTTTTGATGCATCAGCATCTGCAATTTTACGTCGATACAGCGGTTAATGTCAAGGGACCATTGCACCCAAATTGCAAGCACCAACCACTGGCAATACAAATTTTTTTTGCTTGTATTTGCATTGCGCTTGTATGTGGGTTTGTTGGGTAGAGAAATAAAGAAGAAGGGTTTGATGAAGTTAGGTATTGCCTGAAGGAAGCTGTTGTTTGCGGCAATTTTTGCACTAGCTTAGAAGGGATACTCGAAAAATAGTCATTAAAAATGTTTGCTGCTTGTTTATTGTCTGTGATGACTTGGCCAGCGTGTTCTAGAGTGATCAAATTAGTTCGCCTGTTTGCAGATCTACCAAGCAAGTAATTAATGCAGTTCCATGTTTTTTTAATATCTTGTCGAAGACTGTAGAACTTTTTTGTAAAATAATTTTTCTTTTTGTCGTTAACACAGCGGAAATAAAAATTTCTGTACTTATGATATGTATTTTTAGAAGCTTCATCTTTTCGAATTATATATCTTTTATAAAGTTTGTCTTTTTTATGGAGTAATTGTTTCAAGTTTACATCAAACCATGGGGATTTATTACCTTTGATAGGACAGTTAGTCTTTGGAAAAGAGTTATTAAAATGTTTACTAATCGAGTCGCAAAAATTTTTGTAGCATTGATCTGGATCATCAGAGCTAGCAACATTTGCAAAATTAAAATCCATAAGGGACTCCTGAAAGTTACGAAGTGCGTTGAAAGAGAAGTTGATACTAAATTCACTACGTGTGGCGAGTTTTTCCAAAGTACTTATTTGCATAATTGGTAGATGATCTGCAATTGAGGTTACTACAATGTTGCTATTGATTTTAGTGTTAATAATGTCAGTCCAAATATGATCTACAGCAGAATAGCTCTTTTCAGTGATGCGAGTAGGTTTGTTTATTAAGGGGTAAAAATGATGATCAAACATGGTATCTACCAGCATTTCTGTGGAGTTATCAGAACTATCAAGTAAATTGAAATTTAAATCCCCCATTAGGTATGATTTGTTTTTAGATTTTTTTTAATTCACTTAGGACGAATTTTAAATCATCAAAGAATTTGGATACACTTAGGGCATCAATTTTTGGAGATCTGTAAATAGTACCACAAATGACGCTTTTTGTTTCAAAATGCACAGCAATAAACAAAGACTCGAAAATCTGTTCATTCATAATTGTTAGCTCTGGAATTACACTAAACACAACATCTTTCTTTATGCACATCCCTACACCACCTCCCTTGCTTAATTTACGAGGATTCGAAACAAAATTATAATTTTTTAAGTATGATAAATCAAACATGGTATCTACCAGCATTTCTGTGGAGTTATCAGAACTATCAAGTAAATTGAAATTTAAATCCCCCATTAGGTATGATTTGTTTTTAGATTTTTTTAATTCACTTAGGACGAATTTTAAATCATCAAAGAATTTGGATACACTTAGGGCATCAATTTTTGGAGATCTGTAAATAGTACCACAAATGATGCTTTTTGTTTCAAAATGCACAGCAATAAACAAAGACTCGAAAATCTGAACACAACATCTTTCTTTATGTACATCCCTACACCACCTCCCTTGCTTAATTTACGAGGATTCGAAACAAAATTATAATTTTTTAAGTTTTGGTATTGCCCCGATTTACCAGGACGTTCCCAAGTTTCATTAATTGCAATTATATGGGGTGTATGATTTACAGCTGAAACAAAGGCTTCAACTTTGCTAAAGTTGTTGGGATTAACAATGGATCGGGCATTAATACATATTGTAGAAAACTTAAAATTGTTGCAATTGTTGCTTATTAATTTATTCGCTTCATTCGTGCTGATATAAATACTATCTAAGTGATTTTGCAAAAAAGGATCATCTTCTTTATTACTACATGGAGTTTTGGTTACATCAGTAGCGTTTGAAAAGATATCATTTAATTCTTCTGAATTAAGAATAGCAAGATTGGGATCATGATAAAGTTCAAATAATTCACTATTAGATACATTTTGAAAAGGAAAAACAGCAGATGCACAAGTGTGACACAAATTTTTCTTGTTATATGAGTTACATTTAGGGTTAGTTATTGAGTTAAGGCTAACTTATGATTTTTTCCATTTTTGTTGCATTCTTTTGTAACATTGCTATAATCATTTCAAAGCAATTTCGTTGAAACTGCCTAAATATTAAAGCCGCTTGTAAATCTCAAAATTAAAGTCAGTTTTGAGATTTACAGCGGCTTTATTTTTCCTCCTTAAGCTATTTTCGTCCCATATTTATTGTATGCCTAAATATTTTTGTGTAGGATAAAAGTGTTTTACCATAGCGACTCTTGTTTTACACAAAAATTATTTCAGACTTTGAACTGCACCCTTTAAACTGTTCTGTTGCCGGTAAATATTTGGGCAAATTTTTGGTGATTCTCATTATTTGGCAATTTCGCACTACTCAAAACTTCAGACGTAACAGTGTGCTCTACACTGTCTATTTAATGCTAAACTGTGAATACCAATTTTTATTAAGTTATTATATTAACTAAACTTCGAATCGAACCCGAGTCTACCGCCACAAAGCGAGTCACTTTATCCACTCGACCATTAGATTGGTTAAAAAATTTAAAATCCTTTAAAATGAAACATAAAGCAACTCAGTATGCGAATTGCTGTGTAACTTCCAACGTCAGCAGTGCTAAAGAATGTTAGTCTGTAAAAAGTGTGCAACTGGGCAACCGACCAATCAGACAATTCAACCGAAACTGACTTCACAGGTTCACCTATGATAGATAACGCTTTACCAGATCTAACTATAGTAGAAGCGAATGGATATATTTTTAAAAAAGATATTCATATGTCACAGCGGCACAGCAGTAGCATAGGATTCCTTAACGGTCCCACTCCCTCCGCTACTGTGAATATTGTGGGGTGGAGGAGTTCTACGTCAGAGATAATAAGTATACTCATAAAGTGTTGAGCATTTCTTTAGCAGAAACTGCTTTTAAAGCATTTCTTTTGATCGTGTTTGCCGCTTTTAAAATACATTATATCAGCTGAATTAGACTATGTAAAGCCAATAGGCTATTGGCTTGCTGTATCTTGCCACATTCGCTATATTGTAACTTTATGAACTCACCTGAACCAAGACCCAATTTATCGAACAATTTGCTAAACATTATTGCTTTTATTAGGCTTTTTCGGTTTGGCTTTTCAGCATGCCATTTTAACAGTTTCAGTAAGCCGCTCTTTTATCATTTTTATTTGCTCATTTAAAACAATGTATTGCATGTCATAAACCATTCCTTGCATACATTCTCTTGTTTCTTGGATGAAGATTACGAAAACCTATAAATGCAATACACCACCAACAAAAAAAAACAACTTAAACCATAAACAAAACTTTGTTTAATACGGCTTAAGTTCCAAGTTTATTTACATGTCCACATTGTAGCCATCAGTGTGTCCATCGAATAGTGAACAAAAACAAAAAGAATGACAAAAATTATCATAAACTTTTTTACACCAGTTTTACTATGAAAATCAAAAAAATGTTAGTTTTCAAAAGTACTCCGAAATTGGTTGCTGACGATGGGTTTGGCTTGGTGTTGGACGTAGCACTGCTAGGACTTGTTATAGGTTGCTCAAATGTTCCATGCAATTTATCTTTTACATCCAAGCAATCCGGTTTTCTTCTCTTCAGAGGAAAATTGCGTAGCAACAATAGTCAGTAAAGAATGATGTAAGCGAGTTCTTTACGGAATAAACAAACGGCGAAAGCGTTGATTTGAAACTCCAAACGCTTACTTTATACAAACCCGCGTTTTTATGTGGCTGCAATTAAATGTGCACGCTCACTAGTATTTGCATGGTGCAACAACGATGTCATTAGATACTGCTTGCAAGAATAACCATTGTCTTTTAGAAGCAAGTTACAAACCTCAGCGCTTTCAAATTTATCCTGGATGGTACTGTTTTCAAAAATCCTTGACTCAATATGCAAATCCTAGCCATCGCGCCACAACGTTGGTGTAAATTCGGTCAGCTGTGCATATTGTTAGTACGTTCATAGAAAATATTTTTTTTTGTTGCGATACATTTCGGCATCGTCTTTTCTGAGAGATATTATTGGTATGTGCGTGCAGTCAATGGCTTCAGCAACCGCAGATAAAGCGGTTATTTTAAAAAAGCATTCTTTAACCGCTGGCAAATGTGATGGAAAACACATAAATAAAGCTTTTCTCTTCGCTATGTATCTTCATATGCGTGGAGTTATTCTGCACACAGTGGTCTGATGAACTCCTATCAAATCGCCATCAATAGTTTGAAAATGTCCCGTTGCATAGTACCTTAGTGCTATAAGCATTTGATGCATTGTGGGTATTGCTTGAGCTTGACTACGCACCAAAAAATTGTCTTTGATAATATCAAAAAGCCTAATAATTCCTTTCATAGTAAATCGATACTTTGCACGAAATTTTTCAGGTCCAAAAAATTTAAAGTGGATTTTGAAAATCTTTTCAACACTCGACTGTGATTCACTTCAACGTTTTCCATTATTTGTGAAAAGTTTATTTCATAAACACATGCCATTACATTATCCTTAACTAGCATAGACTATTTTTTTCTTAAACAGTTTCAAATAAAAAATTACTACGCAAGTATTGGCGATTGCTAACGTTTCCACGTAAAGTGAAGTTAAAATTCGGATTTAAACCCAACTTATGACGTCAGTAATGATTGCATGAGCAATCGTCACGTAGTCGTGCGTCAAAAAAAAATTTAAAGCGGGCTTAGTAAAAACCAGTCTTAGTTTCGTTTCTGCATACGAGTAATTTTTTAAAAATAAACCCGACTTACGTAAGCTCTACTTAGTGCTAAGCCGTGTTTAAACTAAGTCCTGTTTCTGCATAAGAGTTTTAGTCTCATATACTAGAATTTATCCATTAATAGTTTTTGTTGATCAGTATAGATGACCCCAAATAAATTGGAGATCTTTTGCTGAATCGAACATCCATTCCTTGATTGACATGAAGAAATGATCTGTGACTTACTTTTTTGGTAAACTTGCTGCGCTTTTGGCCACATACTAGTTGTGTTTTCAACGCCACATAACTTAACGCCACGTAAAATATGAAAAGTGACATTGTCTTATGGAATAATCAATGAAGTGAAGTTTTTTTTGAATGTTGGTGCCTCTGAATTTAAAGCTTTTTTAATTTGTAAGTTATTATTTTCTAGTTCTATGAGAGGCTAGCTTTTTTTTTTATTTGATTCTTATGTACATCTACCTGACGAGCCCAAATAGAGTGAAACCGGTCATGGAATAATTTTTCATTACACATTATTACCTTTTGGTGGTGGAATTTTCCTCAGCTTTTGTTTACCTTAATTTTTACCTTATTTGGCCACTCTTCAAAAAGTTACTTCTAATTAGAGTTTTTTGTTTATTCTTTATGTTGATGTTTGATTAGAAGATTCTCCCCAAATGCCTAGTCCCATAAACTAAAATTTATCATTTATTGATGTTTGTGGATCAGTAAAGGTGATCCCAAATGCAAAAAATTAAAGATCTTTTGCTGAATCATTCATCCGATTTTTGAAAACCACTCAGCTTAAAACAAAAAAATTACAAGAAAAAGAAATCATAAAACAACAAAGCAACCGTGAAAACATGCGAATAATACAAAAATGAAAAGAAATAAAACAGTATACGCACAGCCTCTTGACTGAAAAAACATGGTAAAAAATCAAAAACAAGTAAACAAAAACGTTGAAAATCAAGATAACAAGGTGCCGTAAAGGGTCGAATTTTATTATGCATAACACAAAAAGTTAACTAAATGTCTGTAAAGCGCAGATAATAAGTTACAAAAATTCCTTTAAACAAAAACCCAAAGTGTTCTTCTGGACAGTGCGGAAAAAGAAATTGATTCTTTGAATTCAAAAATGCATCGTATGGTTTTTCCAGATGGCCTTGTGCTACCCGATACTATTCAAATTTTTCTTAGCAAACTTTCGACAGAGTTTCAAGTGCATGCTGTGTTGCCGGATTAAAAATAACTAAAACGAAAACAAAAAACAAGCTATTTCGCTACCCTACCAAGAGTCGTTTTTGCTCATCATTTTGTTTGGCTTTCGAAAAAATTATTACACCAGCCACGCAGCCACCTTACTAGTTGAAAATATTACTAATGCATTTGAAGAAAAGAAAAAAGTTATTGGTGTATTCCTAGATTTGTCTAAAGCCTTTGATACCATAGATCGTAATATTCTTCTTCGTAAACTACAACATTATGATGTAAGAGGTCTGCCCTTAGACTGGTTTTCCAGCTGTTGAGGTAATCGCTTTCAACAAGTTTTGTGTAATGATCATCTATCTGACAAATTATTAATAAATTGTAGTGTTCCTCAAGGTTCCATTTTAGGACCACTACTTTTTTTGATATACGTTAATGACTTTTCTAGGGGTATTTCAACTGGTAAAACTATAATGTTCGCAGATGATACTAACTTATTTTTTAGTGATAATTGTTATAACCAACTGTTTCGAGTGGCCAATGAGGAACTGACTAAGGTAGATCACTGGCTTACGGCTAATAAGTTGTCACTAAATATCAGCAAAACGAATTACATTGTGTTTCGTACTCTGAATAGCAAACTGCCTAGCAATCTTCCGAGTTGAAAATTACGTAATAATATTTTAAAGAGAGTGAGTAATGTTAGGTTTTTGGCCTTTGTAGTTCATGAGCATCTATCATGGAAACCGCGTATGGAAATATTACTGCAAAAAATTAGATTAACGACTAGCGTTGTAAATAAAATTAAGAGCCTTTTGAACAAGCAGATTCTGTTTACACTTTACAATTCGTTGATCAAAAGTCACATTCAGTATTGTATATCAATTTGGTGCAATGGAAATAAGACAATGGTGCAAAGACTTTAAAGTGTGGCGAATAAATTTGTCTGGTTAATTTTCGAACTAGATTTAAGAGAGAGCGTTAAAGATTCAATGCAGCAACTTGGCAATCTCACCGTAAATCAATTGGCTGAACTAGAAACCGCTAATTTCATGTACAAGTATTTGCATAATAAACTGCCAACAGTTTTTAACGGGTTGTTAGATAAAAACACAATCGGTGAAAAAACGCATAATACGAGAAGCCAATCAAAGGTATTTCCCCTATTCCGACGTATAGAGTTAACCAAGCAAACAATGAAATATAGAGGTCCACGGACTTGGAATGCTATCCCAATATCGGTTAGAGAAAGTAAATCACTCAAATCTTTTAACAAGCTGACTAAAGCTCATTTAATGTCTCTTAAGTAGCTACTATTGTGTCTAAAGCACATAATACATATGCCATCAAGACCTCTCTCTACTGTTGCGTTTGATGTTTGAAGTTTCTTATTAGAGTAGAACTTGAATTATGAAATTTTGAAGTGATGGCAGTTTGACCTAGCCCCTCCTCGCTGGGAAATGCATAAATTTGTCTCAAATGCTTGGCACGTGTTGCTTGCTTTCTCCAAAATTTTGATGTTATGTCTTTTATTACACAATTTTGTTTGATTTCTTTTCGGCTCATAAGCTGTATTATGCTTTAGGTGCAGCGACCATGCTTTTCTTAGTTTTTAAATTGATTGTTGGGCTGTATATTGCATGCTCTAACGGTTAACGTTCTGTCGCTGTTACCTTTTTTTCGGCCGTATGTTGTGATATGCGTTGTTTTTATGTACTTTGATGGTCGTTGAATAAAACATACTACTACTACTACAATATAATGCCATAATTACGGTAAGAAAACAACCAAGACATTTCATTCACACTTTTACTTGATCCTTTGCGCTTCATTTAAGGAGAGAATGGGTTTCACAGAAACTCAAGCTGTCAGGCCGTGGTTAAAATTTTCGGAAAAAAGTTTAGTTGACCTCATTTTTGGGTCATAAAAACTAAAGTAGGCTTTTGCTTCGTTACAAACGGGATGTAGCCAGCGGGGTAAAACAGACCATTGCTTTTCTCCAAAAACTTTTTTTTTTAAAAACCAACATTGAAATAAACAACGCATATAAACCTCGATATAAACACTCAATATACACTCATTATAAAAGGGGCAATTTTTCCCATAACTGTTTTGAAAAGTGAAGATAGTGGAGCGCAAGAAAAACCGCCCTACCGATTAAAACGTTTTTAAACTACAATAAATTACGCGCGAGAGGAATCCTTAATCATGTGATTAAGATCAAAAACAGCAATATTAGCCAAGGATTTTTTACCCAAATTACAGCGTCGATAGCATCAGATACTTTCGAACACATAATCGGGGTGTTCATTGGAAACGGAGCACTCCAGTTACGGTTGGTAAAAATAATTTTGCCCCCCCTCCCCATTCCACCTCAAGGCTTTTTCAAATCTTTCGTTGGTCTGGCAGTATTGATACTTTATTTTTAGCACTTAAGATAGTGTCAGTTATTTGTGTGGTTATTGATGTTATGTATCAGGAACGAATAAACTTCTGTTCTGTCAATTTAGTCTTTTATATTTTAATAATTTCTCATCAAACCGGGCGGTTATAACGCAGTGTTAAGAGATTTCGCTTTCGATACGGAAGGTTTGAGACTCAATTCCCAAGCCCAACGGCTTGCCACCGCTGCGACGTTTCTTCGGAGCTGCGTTGCCCAGACATTAAGCCGCGGGGTCGGGCCCCACCACTCGCTACCACGCTTTGGTAATGCAACGAATTTAATGAAACGAATCGGCTTAGTGGCGCCGCCAGGATCAAAAAAGTGGGAAGGCAAAATAACGTTACAACTTGATGACGTCACGTACGGGAAATTTCCATGCCGGCCCGCAACCGCTCGCTGTGTGCATTTGGCTTAAGTCAGCATCAATAAAAAAATGTTGATGATGGCTTGTTTCGGATAGTGCTGCTGAACTGCTTTCATGGCTTCGTCAGTACAGTATACTACTAGGCTATTAACCACATAATGGAAATTTAACAAAAAATGCAGCAGATATGAAACAATTCGTTATGACGTCACAAATTTTAGTCATAAACAGTTGTTTTCAGGGCATATGAACTCTATCCCGGTGTCCTTAGTTTCAGTCTGCATATCCATCGAAAAAGCACAAAGGGTCTTAGGAACACATACTGTCTCTCTGGACTAAAGTAGATGGAAAAAAAAAAAAAATTGTGGATTTCCTTCATCCTTGTGTGCGGAACAGAACTTTAAAAGCTGAACTCCAACACCAAGTTTACAGTTTTTTATACATATAACCGTTGCTGAATGTTTTTGTGTTGAAGCAAGTAATCGAAGATTGCAGGTGTTGAATCACTCTTCACTTGGTTTTCGGATATCTTATTACTTTTACTGGGCTGAAAACACAACAGTAACGCAGTAGTTTTTTATTAACTGTATACGCGTTTCTGCCTTCATGGCTTCGTCAGTACAGTATACTACTATGCTAATAACCACATAATGGAAACTGAACAAAAAATGCAGCAGATATGAAACAACTCATTATGACGTCATAAATTTTAGTCATAAACAGTTGTCTTCAAGGCATATGAATTTTATTTTGGTATCCTTATTTCCAATCTGCATATCCATCGAAATGGCACAAAAGGTCCAAAGAACACATACCGTTTCCCTGGACTAAAGTAGATGGAAGAAGAAAGTAATTTGTGGATTTCCTTCATCCTTGTGTGCGGAACAAAACTTTAAAAGCTGAACTCCAACACCAAGTTTACTGTCTCCTATACATATAACCGTTGTTGATTGTTTTTGTGTTAAAACCAGTAATCGAAGATTGCAGGTGTTGAATCACTGTTCACTTGGTCTTGAGATGTGTTTTTATTTTTACTGAACTAAAAACACAACAATAACGTAGTAGCTTTTTATTAACTGTATACGCGTTTCTGTCTTCATGGCTTCGTCAGTACAGTATACTACTAGGCTAATAACCACATCACTCTTTACTTGGTCTTAAGATGTGTTTTTATTTTTACTGGGCTAAAAACACAACAGTAACGTAGTAGCTTTTTATTAACTGTATACGCGTTTTTGCCTTCATGGCTTCGTCAGTACAGTATACTACTAGGCTATTAACCACATAATGGAAACTGAACAAAAAATGCAGCAGATATGAAACAACTCGTTATGACGTCATAAATTTTAGTCATAAACAGTTGTTTTCAAGGTATATGACTTCTATCCCGGTATCCTTGTTTCCAATCTGCATATCCATCGCAATAGGTCCTAGGAACACATACCGTCTGCCTGGACTAATCTAGATGGAAAAAAGAAAGTAATTTGTGGATTTCCTTCATCCTTGTGTGCGGAACAGAACTTTAAAAGCTGAACTCCAACACCAAAATTACAGTCTTCTATACATCTAACCGTTGCTGAATGTTTTTGTGTTCAAGCAAGTAAACGAAGATTGCAGGTGTTGAATCACTCTTCACTTGGTCTTCGGATATCTTATTACTTTTACTAGGCTGAAAACACAACAGTAACGTAGTAGCCTTTTATTAACTGTATACGCGTTTCTGTTTTCATGGCTTCGTCAGTACAGTATACTACTAGGCTAATAACCACATAATGGAAACTAAACAAAAATGCAGCAGATTTGAAACATTTCATTATGACGTCATAAATTTTAGTCATAAACAATTGTCTTCAGGGCATATGAATTCTATCTCGTTGTCCTTTGTTTCAGTCTGCATATCCATCGAAATGGCACAAAGGGTCCTAGGAACACATACCGTCTCCCTGGACTAAAGTAGATGGAAAAAAAAAGTAATTTGTGGTTTTCCTTCCTCCTTGTGTGCGGAACAGAACTTTAAAAGCTGAACTCCAACACCAAGTTTACAGTCTTCTATACATATAACCGTTGCTGAATGTTTTTGTGTTCAAGCAAGTAATCGAAGATTGCAGGTGTTGAATCACTCTTCACTTGGTCTTCGGATATCTTATTACTTTTACTGGGCTAAAAACACAATAGTAACGCAGTAGTTTTTTATTAACTGTATACGCGTTTCTGCCTTCATGGCTTCGTCAGTACAGTATACTACTAGGCTAATAACCACATTATGGAAACTGAACAAAAATTGCAGCAAATATAAAACAATTCATTATGACGTCAAAAATTTTAGCCATAAACAGTTGTCTTCAGGGCATATGAATTTTTTTTTTTTAATTTTATTTCCAAACTGCATATCCATCGAAAGAGCACAAAAGGTCCTAGGAACACATACCGTCTTCCTGGACTAAAGTAGATGGAAGAAGAAAGTAATTTGTGGATTTCTTTCATCCTTGTGTGCGGAACAGAACTTTTAAAGTTGAACTCGAACACCAAGTTTACCGTCTTCTATACATTCAACCGTTGCTGAATGCTTTTGTCTTGAAGCAAGTAATCGAAGATTGCAGGTGTTGAATCACTCTTCACTTGGTCTTCGGATCTTTTATTATTTTTACTGGGCTAATAACACCACAGTAACGTAGTAGCTTTTTATTAACTGTATACGCGTTTCTGTTTTGATGGTTTCGTCAGTACAGAATACTACTAGGCTATTAACCACATAATGGAAACTGAACAAAAAAAGCAGAAGATAAGAAACAATTCATTATGACGTCATAAATTTTAGTCATAAACAGTTGTCTTCAGGGCATATGAATTCTATTTCGGTATCTTTATTTCCAATCTGCATATCCATCGAAATGGGTCCTAGGAACACATACCGTCTCCCTGGACTAATGTAGATGGAAAAAGAAAACAATTTGTGGATTTCCTTCATCCTTGTGTGCGGAACAGAACTTTAAAACCTGAACTCCAACACCAAGTTTACAGTCTCCTATACATAAAACCGTTGCTGAATGTTTTTGTGTTGAAGCAAGTAATCAAAGATTGCAGGTGTTGAATCACTCTTTACTTGGTCTTTGGATATCTTATTACTTTTATTGGGCTGAAAACACAACAGTAACGTAGTAGCTTTTTATTACTGTATACGCGTTTCTGCCTTCATTGCTTCGTCAGTGCAGTATACTACTAGGCTAATAACCACATAATGGAAACTGAACAAAAAATGCAGCAGATATGAAACAACTCGTTATGACGTCATAACTTTTAATCATAAACAGTTGTCTTTTGAGCATATGAATTTTATCCCGGTATCTTTATTTTCAATCTCATTATCCATCGAAATTTGTTGTAGAAACACATACCGTTTTTTTGGACTAAAGTTTTGAGGAAGCTTTAATAATAATTTTTATGAAAGCTGCACATGAGTACCAATTTTTGTGTGAATTTTGCATGAACACACAGCCGGCAATATAAAGCTCAAAAGCGCAAAACATGCCTACTTGCAAATGCATTTGTAAGCATAACTGCAATCACAGAACCGATGCACAACGTAAAGAACAAGGTTTTCGACACCACCGAAAACTGATAGGTTAGTGATTCAACACCTGCAATCTTCGATTACTTGCTTCAACACAAAAACATTCAGCAACGGTTAAATATATAGGAAACTGTAAACTTGGTGTTAGAATTCAGCTTTTAAAGTTCTGTTCCGCACACGAGGATGAAGGAAATCCACAAATTACATTCTTTTTCCATCTACTTTAGTCCAGGGAAACGGTATGTGTTCCTAGGACCCATTTTGATGAATATGCAGAGTGGAAATAAGGATACCGAAATAGAATTCATATGCCCTGAAGACAACTGTTTATGACTAAAATTTAGGACGTCATAATGAATTGTTTCATATCTGCTGCATTTTTTGTTCAGTTTCCATTATGTGGGTATTAGCCTAGTAGTATACTGTACTGACGAAGCCATCAAAGCAGAAACGCGTATACAGTTAATAAAAAGCTACTACGTTACTGTGGTGTTATTAGCCCAGATAAAAGTAATAAGACATCCGAAAACCAAGTGAAGAGTGATTCAACACCTGCAATCTTCGATTACTTGCTTCAACACAAAAACATTCAGCAACGGTTGAAGGTATAAAAGACTATAAACTTGGTGTTCGAGTTCAACTTTAAAAGTTCTGTTCCGCACACAAGGATGAAGGAAATCCACAAATTACTTTCTTCTTCCATCTACTTTAGTCCAAGGAAACGGTATGTGTTCCTAAGACTTTTTTTGCCATTTCGATGGATATGCAGATTGGAAATAAGAATACCAAAAAAAATTCATATGCCCTGAAGACAACTGTTTATGATTAAAATTTATGACGTCATAATGAATTGTTTCATATCTGCTGCATTTTTTGTTCAATTTCCATTATGTGGTTATTAGCATAGTAGTAAATGCATTTTTTGTTCAGTTTCCATTATGTGGTTATTAGCATAGTGTACTGACGAAGCCATGAAAGCAGAAACGCGTATACAGTTAATAAAAAGCTACTACGTTACTGTTGTGTTTTTAGTTCAGTAAAAGGAATAAGATATCCAAGGACCAAGTGAAGAGTGATTCAACACCTGCAATCTTCGATTATTTGCTTCAACACAAAAACATTCAGCAACGGTTATATGTATAGAAGACTGTAAACTTGGTGTTGGAGTTCAGTTTTTAAAGTTCGGTTTCGCACACAAGGATGAACGAAATCCACAAATTACTTTCTTCTTCCATCTACTTTAGTCCAGGGAAACGGTATGTGTTCCTAGGACCCTTTGTGCCCTTTCGATGGATATGCAGATTGAAAATAAGGACACCGGGATGGAGTTCATATGCCCTGAAGACAATTGTTTATGACTAAAATTTATGACGTCATAATGAATTGTTTCATATCTGCTGCATTTTTTGTTCAGTTTCCATTATGTGGTTATTAGCCTAGTAGTATAATGTACTGACGAAGCCATGAAAACAGAAACGCGTATACAGTTAATAAAAAGCTACTACGTTACTGTTGTGTTTTCAACCCAGTAAAAGTAATAAGATATCCGAAAACCAAGTGAAGAGTGATTCAACACCTGCAATCTTCGATTACTTGTTTCAACACAAAAACGATCAGCAACGGTTATATGCATAGAAGAATGTACTTTTGGTGTTGGAGTTCAGCTTTTAAAGTTCTGTTCCGCACACAAGGATGAAGGAAATCCACAAATTACATTCTTTTTCCATCTACTTTAGTCCAGGCAGACGGTTTGTGTTCCTAGGACCTATTGCAATGGATATGCAGATTGGAAATAAGGTAACCGGGATAGAATTCATATACCCTGAAAAAAAGTGTTTATGACTGAAATTTATGACGTCATAACGAATTGTTTCATATCTGCTGCATTTTTTGTTAAATTTCCATTATGTGGTTAATAGCCTAGTAGTATACTGTACTGACGAAGCCATGAAGGCAGAAACGCGTATACAGTTAATAAAAAGCTACTACGTTATTGTTGTGTTTTTAGCCCAGTAAAAATAAAAACACATCTCAAGACCAAGTGAAGAGTGATTCAACACCTGCAATCTTCGATTACTGGCTTCAACACACAAAAACATTCAGCAACGGTTTTATGTATAGGTGACAGTAAACTTGGTGTTGGAGTTCAGCTTTTAAAGTTCTGTTCCGCACACTAGGATGAACGAAATCCACAAATTACTTTCTTCTTCTATCTACTTTAGTCCAGGGAAGACGGTATGTGTTCCTAGGACCTTTTGTGCCATTTCGATGGATATGCAGATTGGAAATAAGGATACCAAAATAGAAATCATATGCCCTGAAAACAACTGTTTATGACTAAAAATTATGACGTCAGAATGAATTGTTTTATTACTAATGCATTTTTTGTTCAGTTTCCATTATGTGGTTATTAGCATAATAATATACGGTACTAACGAAGCCATGAAGGCAGAAACGCGTATACAGTTAATAAAAAGCTACTACGTTACTGTTGTGTTTTTAGCCCAGTAAAAGGAATAAGATATCCGATGACCAAGTGAAGAGTGATTCAACACTTGCAATCTTCGATTACTTGCTTCAACACAAAAACATTCAGCAACGGTTATATGTAAAGGAGACTGTAAACTTGGTGTTCGAGTTCGGCTTTTAAAGTTCTGTTCCGCACACAAGGATGAAGGAAAACCACAAATTACTTTCTTTTTACATCTACTTTAGTCCAGGATGACGTTATGTGTTCCTAGGACCCTTTGTGCCATTTCGATGGGTATGCAGATTGGAAATAAGGATGCCGGGATAGAATTCATATGCCCTGAAGACAACTGTTTATGACTAAAAGTTATGACGTCAAAGTGAATTGTTTCAAGTCTGCTGCGTTTTTTGTTCAGTTTCCATTATGTGGTTATTAGCCTAGTAGTATACTGTACTGACGAAGCCATGAAGGCAGAAACGCGTATGCAGTTAATATAAAACTACTACGTTACTGTTGTGTTTTCAGCCCAGTAAAAGTAATAAGATATCCGAAGACCAAGTGAAGAGTGATTCAACACCTGCAATCTTCGATTACTTGCTTCAACACAAAAACATTCAGCAACCGTTATATGTACAAAAGACTGTAAACTTGGTGTTGGAGTTCAGCTTTTAAAGTTCTGTTCCGCACACAAGGATGAAGGAAACCCACAAATTACTTGTTTCTTCCATCTACTTTAGTCCAGGAAGACCGTATGTGTTCCTAAGATCTTTTGTGCCACTTCGATGGATTTGCAGATTGAAAACAAGGACACCGGGATAAAATTCATATGCCCTGAAGACAACTGTTTATGACTAAAATTTATGACGTCATAATGAGTTGTTTCATATCTGCTGCATTTTTTGTTCAGTTTCGATTATGTGGTTATTAGCTTAGTAGTATACTGTACTGACGACGCCATGAAAACAGAAACGCGTATACAGGTAATAAAAACCTACTTCCTTACTGTTGTGTTTTTAGCCGAGTAAAAGTATTAAGATATCCGAAAACCATGTGAAAAGTGATTCAACACCTGCAATCTTCGTTTACTTGCTTCAACACAAAAACATTCAGCAACGGTTATTTGTATAAAAAACTGTACTTTTGGTGTTGGTGTTCAATTTTTAAAGTTCTGTTCCGCACACTAGGATGAAGGAAATCCACAAATTACTTTCTTCTTCCATCTATTTTAGTCCAGGGAGACGGTATGTGTTCTTAGGACTTATTTCAATGGATATGAAGATTGGAAATAAAGATACCGGGATAGAATTCATATGCCCTGAAAACAACTGTTTATGACTAAAGTTTATGACGTCATAATGAATTGTTTCATATCTGCTGCATTTTTGTTGTGTTTCCAATGTGTGGTTATTAGCCTAGTAGTATACTATACTGACGAAGCCATGAAGGCAGAAACGCGTATACAGTTAATAAAAAGCTACTACGTTACTGTTGTGTTTTTAGCCCAGTAAAAGTAATAAGACATCCGAAAACTAAGTGAAGAGTGATTCAACACCTGCAATCTTCGATTACTTGCTTCAACACAAAAACATTCAGCAACGCTTATATGTGTAGAAGACGGTGAACTTGGTGTTCGAGTTCAACTTTTAAAGTTCTGTTCCGCACACAAGGATGAACGAAATCCACAAATTATTTTCTTCTTTCACCTACTTTAATCCAGGGAGACGGTATGTGTTCCTAGGACCCTTTGTGCTATTTCGATGGATATGCAGATTGGAAATAAGGATACCAAAATAAAATTCATATGCCCTGAAGACAACTGTTTATGAATAAAAGTTATGACGTCCAAGAGAATTGTTTCATGTCTGCTGCATTTTTTGTTCAGTTTCCATTATGTGGTTATTAGCCTAGTAGTATACTGTACTGACGAAGCCATGAAAACAGAAACGCGTAGACAGTTAATAAAAAGCTACTACGTTACTGTTGTGTTTTCAGCCCAGTAAAAGTAATAAGATATCCGAAAACCATGTGAAAAGTGATTCAACACCGGCAATTTTCGATTATTGTTTCAACACAAAAACATTCAGCAACAGTTATATATAAAGGAGACTGTAAAATTGGTGTTGGAGTTCAGCTTTTAAAGTTCTGTTTCGCACACAAGGATGAAGGAAATCCACAAATTACTTTCTTCTTCCATCTACTTTAGTCCAGGGAGACGGTGTGTGTTTTTAGGACCCATTTCAATAAATATGAAGATTGGAAATAAGGACACCGGGATAGAATTCATATGTTCTGAAGACAACTGTTTATGACTAAAATTTATGACGTCATAATGAATTGTTTCATGTCTGCTGCACTTTTGTTCAGTTTCCATTATGTGGGTATTAGCCTAGTAGTATGCTGTACTGACGAAGCCATGAAGGCAGACACGCGTATACAGGTAATAAAAGGCTACTACGCTACTGTTGTGTTCTTAGCCCAGTAAAAGTAATAAGATATCCGAAGACCAAGTGAAGAGTGATTCAACACCTGCAATCTTCGATTACTTGCTTCAACTTAAAAACATTCAGCAACGGTTATATGTATAGGAGACTGTACACTTGGTGTTGAAGTTCATTTTTTAAAGTTCTGTTCCGCACACAAGGATGAAGGAAATCCACAAATTACTTTCTTCTTCCATCTATTTTAGTCCAGGGAGACGGTATGTGGTCCTAAAACCCATTTCGATGGATATGCAGATTGGAATTAAAGATACCGGGATAGAATTCATATGCCCTGAAAACAACTGTTTATGACTAAAAGTTATGACGTCATAACGATTTGTTATATATCTGCTGCATTTTTTGTTCAGTTTCCATTTAGTGGTTATTAGCCTAGTAGCATACTGTACTGACGAAACCATGAAAACAGAAACGCGTATACAGTTAATTACAAGCTACTACGTTGCTGTTGCGTTTTTAACCCAGTAAAAAAATTAACACATCTCAAGACCAAGTGAAGAATGATTCAACAGTTGCAGTTTTCCATTTTTGGCTTCAACGCAAAAACAATCAGCAACGCTTATATGTATAGAAGACTATAAACTTGGTGTTGGAGTTTTGTTTTTAAAGTTCTGTTCCGCACACAAAGATTTGATGATGATTTGAAACTGACAAATCAGGATAAAGCTACTTTAATGAGTTCCACGTCGTGGGTAAATAATGTTATCATAAATGCGTGTATGACCTTACTATGCCGCGAATAGTCACGTAAGTGTAACGGACTGCAAGATATTGTATTAGCTTAGAAGGAAGGATTTGTCTGTGATCCAAATGTTGATTCGTTTTGTGCAGATTATTCACATCAACGGAAATCACTGGGTTACAACGTTTTTTGCAATTTTTAACAATTTGAAGCAGCGCTTGGGCATGTCGTACGACCAATCACGAGCGCAAAAGTATATAAGAGTTTGCAAATATTGAATATGAAACGCGGTACATTGAAGTATACTTATATTGGTTCCAGAAGTATTTGTGAGCTAACAAAGGCTGATAAAGCAATTGAACTCGTGGTGGAAAATGTGCAGCAGCAAAATGGAAGCAACGATTGTAGTTTTTTTGCTGTTGCTTTTACTATCTGCATAATATAAAAAAACAATAATCCATGCTTTATGACGTTTCATCAAACGAAAATGAGAAGAGCTCTACCGAAGTGTTTGTGCGAACATGACATGACAAGGTTTATTGATGATATTGCCCCAGCCTACCATAGGTCTCCCCCACCAGAATCACTGCAACGCACGCAGTTGGTATTGCACTGTCACTGTCGTTTGCGTAACGATGGGAAGTTGATTAAATGCTAAGGATGTAAAAAAAGCTTTCACAAAAAAGGTGAAAGCGGTGATTTTAATTCAATGAAGAAGCATTACACTTTATGTCGGGAAAAAGAAAACAACGCAAAAAAACGTGACCGTTACTGGCATGAAGTCTATCAAAAGTTTGTCGACGCTGCTAAAACTAATTTTAAAAACTCACAGCAGCTGCAAGAAATTTACGACAAAATTAGAATGCTTGTTCAAAAAGACTTTCAACTGGCAGAAAGTAAAACTTCAATCGGGTGCGTCACCAAAAGCCAGAATCTTGAAATAAGTTATTACCAAATGAGAAGCGAGCAAAACTAGCCGGATGTACTATACCGTTTAAAGCTATTGCTGCATGCTTTGTTTGCATTTTGCCATAAACTTTTGAAAATGATCAAAAACTACTTGAAACTGTTATATTTGAGCTGGCGCATTGCGTACACTTCCTTCCTGGGAATAAAGGCCGCCTACATGGAGAGTTGAATTCAGGCAATGCGGCAGACGCATTATAAAAGCCTTGAAAGGCATCATGCAGATATTGCCATTGCCTTTTTGCAAATGCAGAGCGCCTGCATCTTAATGCCTAAATGCAAAATGCAAAAATTGTTGGCCATCACAGGGGGGTTTCGCCTTCTTGTCGAGATCAGAAAGGCCAAAACCAAAATCAGAGGAAAAAATTTGTGGAAAATAAAAATAGCTCCAAGAGTTAGTAAAGTATCTTGACTAACTGTCGGTAAAGTAATTCTTGAGACAAAATTTTTTGAAAGTAATATGTATCGTGGCGCCACATCAACGGCGTAATTTAATTGTGCAAGTTTGCATTTCGTAGAACTGTAGCGAAGAAAATATTACTGAAGAATTGTGATGAAACCAATTTAATCGGGTGGGTAAGGCCTTAGCAGGAGATCTTCTTGGCCTTCATTAATATTAATCGCATACCACCATATTTCATTAGCTTCGTAATTATGTGTAGGCCTAATATTAATGCTTATTATTGCATATTAATGCATGGGTACAAAGTAGTGTAATTGCAGTAAATACAAGTGAAAGTATGGCATCAAGGCAGTTTTTTTAAAACTGGATTAAGGTGTCACCATTCACGCTTAAGCTTGGAGCTTTTAAATACTGAAGTTCGAGTGGGGTAAAAATTGCAAATATTTTCAACTAAACTTTGACTGTTACCTCCGATAATTGCTGTGATAAAATTTACCGTTTAAAAATTTGCAATAGGTCTAGCTTTATCCAGACCGCCTACCATTATAGAGTAAAACGATTGTTTGCAAAACATTTGTTTTAATGTTTTGACCACTAAAGATGCTAAAGTGTCGCTGAATTTTGGCCCCAATTAGCTCCTGAAGATATTGTCCCATTGTTTACAAAACACCATTACACTTTGAAATAATAACTAATTTTGCCAATATCATTGTTTTAATATTTTTGTCATTAGAGGTGCTAGAGTGTCTATAGTTCTTGGCACCAATTCGCTCCTGATGACAATTTTTTCATTGTCTACAAAACACTATACAATTTTAAAATTACAACAAGTTTTGCCAATATTATTGTTTTATTATTTTGACCACTAGAAATGCTAGAGTATTTTTGGACCTTGGCTCAAAGTTGTCCGGAGAATAATGCCCCCTATTGTTTACAAACACCATTACATTACATATTTGAAATGATCGGAATAATTGCCAAAATCCTTGTTTTAATATTTTGATCACTACAGATGCAAGAGTGTCTTTAGACTTTGGCCCAAAGTCGCTCATGAAAGTAATGTCCCCATTGCTAACAAAACACCATTACATCTTTGAAATGATCAGACCATTTGCCAATACCATTATTTCAATATTTTGATTACTAGAGGTGCTAGAGTGGCTTTGAATCTTGGCCCAAAAACGCTCATAAAGATAATGCCCCCGTTATTTACAAATCACTATCAAGTCTTTGAAATGATAACAAATTTTGCCAATAACGTTGTTTCAGTATTTTGATCACTAGAGCTGCTAGAGTGTCTTTAGCGCTTGCTCCAAAATCGCTCATAAAAGCAATGCCCCCATTGTTCACAAAACACCATTACATCTATGATATGATAACAAATTTTGCCGATAACATTGTTTTAATATTTTGATCACTACAGGTGCTGGAGTGTTCTTAACGCTTGCCCCAAATCCGCTCATGAAGATAATGCCCCCATTGTTTACGAAGCACCATTACATCTTTGAAATGATCAGAATATTCGCCAAAACTATTGTTTTAATATTTGCCAATAACACTAGAGATGCTGGAGTGTCTTTGGACCTTGGCCCAAAGTCCCACCTGATGATAATTTTTCCCATGATTTACCAAAACACCATTAGATATTTGAAATGTTCAGAATATTTGCCAATATCATTGTTTTAATATTTTGACCATTAGAGGTGCTAGAGTGATTTGGACCTTGGCCCAATTCGCTCCTGAAGATATTCAGAATAATGCCCCAAATATATACCCCAGTCTAAACCCCCCATAGTAAATAATATGTAAAGTAACCCAATGGCACTGACCTCCTATATGTAAGGTAACCTCTCAGATGTAAAAGTTTTAAACCTCTTATATGTAAGGTAAACAAATAGCACTGACCTTCTACATGTAAAGTAACCTTTCAGGTGTAAGATTTCAAACTTTCTATATGTCAAGTAACCACCTATATGTAAGATATCCAATCTCATATTTGTAAGGTAACATCTGCGTACACCTCCCATATGTCAGATAACCTTCTATATGTAAGAACGTAAAGGAAACCTCCTATAAAGATTTCACCTCTTTGTAAGGCGAGGTTACAGACATATATCCGCTAAGTCGATTGACTGTGAACACAAAAACATATTAACAGAAATGCATTATACATAACCATTATCATTGCAAAAAAGTTTGATTTATTAATTTATTGACAACTTGCCCTTTAAAACTTTATTGATAAAATCACTTTATTTTATCGCCGAGTAGAAAGGATGTATCAAGATATTCGCGTGACGTACAGAAGTAATACTTAGCTGATTAGTTTATTTATTTAATAGTTATTAAATTGTCATTATTAGTTGCAGTTGAGTTATTGTCAAATTTAAATTTTATTTGCAAGCAGATAATCAATTGTATTTATTGTAATTTGTGAATAAAAATTAAAATTGTCGCAAACTTGCAACATTCTGCCCCGAATTGCCAGTAAGTAAAACGTTTTGTTTTTACGAGCATTCGTGTTTTTAAATTGTCATTTTATTTTAGAAAATGAAAAATGTATATGCACAACAAATTGACCACCAAACAAACTCCGTTCAATTCCCGTAGGCAAGCTCTCGTGGAGCAGCCAAATAGCTGCAGCGCCAATCAATCAAAGTTTTGGTTATACTACCCTTAACGTTCCTAACATGGAATTAATTTTAGTTACGGCGCATAACTTTATTTAAGCCCAAATGCATTCTCCATGACGAAACTATGATTTTACTATTGTACAATGTCAGAGTGTGAACTGCCCAATGACCACCTTGGTAGGCTAACTTCCGTTACCCTGATATTAATCATAAAGAACAAATTAGGGAACGTCCAGGTTCCCAAGTTTGGTAGGTTTTTGGTCAAGATAGACTCTCCTTTTTTGGTTAAGATTTTTTTACTTTTTTTGGTCAAGTATTTTTTGGTCAAAATTTCTTTGGCTTTTGGTCAAGATTGTACAATGGAAATATTTCCCATTCACCTAAAGATGCAATAATGCGCATTACCTAGGCTAAATTCCATATATTTTTTTATGCATGTATACTTTTCATTGAAACACTTTCTGCATTTTTTTGCATACCGGTAAATCAACATGATACAATAAAAAAAAAAAAATGTACAAAAAAAAACCAATGTACATATATCTACATATATATACATATACATATATATATATATACATATATATACATATATATATACATATATATATACATATATACATAAATGAATTTATTCAACGCTAATTTACATACACTACACAGTGTTTCATGCCACACGCAAATGCGTGGCAATCTTCAGGTGTTAACTACGAAACAAAGAAAGAACGTTAAGTTATTCGCATAAGTACTTACAATATTTTATTGACATCAAACAAGGTCTCCAAATAAGTTTGGATTCTACTGTTTTTCAAGCAAACCTTTGATACTCCCATGGATTCTTGCATTTCTCCCATCATTGCTAATGTTTACATGGAACACATTGAACACACAGCTATCACTACGTTTCATACTCCTCCCAACCTTTGGTTGAGGTATGTGGATGACACGTTTTGTATTCTCTACAAGAAACACATTTCCGGATTCCACTCTCATCTTAATTCTATTTGCTCTCACATTCAGTTTACTATGGAAAACGAACACGATTTTTCTCTTCCTTTTCTTGACGTTCTGGTATCCCGTAATGTCTGCAAAGAGAACCACACCACAAACACATCACTCACTATAGCCATATACAAAAAACCCACCCACACGGACAGATACCTCCACTACACATCACATCATCCCAAACACCAGAAACTCACTGTGACAAAGACACTACTCAACCGCGTTGAAACACACATCTCTCATACTGATAAAAACCAAAAAAGCGGTGAGTTACGAAACATACGTTCTACTTTGCAGCTTAACGAATTTCCTACCAGAGCTATTTTCTCTCTCGCAAAAACAAACGCTCTAAAACTCAAAACTCTCAATTCAAGCAATTCACTTCTATTCCGTATGTGCAAGGTACATCAGAAAGAATTAGACAAGTTCTGAACGAGGCAGGAGTCGGTGTTGCCATGAGACCTGTAAAAACCATTCGCCACATTTTGCCCTCCCCCAAAGATCCGTACACTGCAGAATATAAGAGTTGTGTTGTTTACCAGATCCCTTGCTCTGACTGTGACTATGTTTATATTGGTCAAACCAAACGTGGTCTTAAGTCACGACTGGCCGATCATAGGCGAGCCACAAGCCAGCTGAGACCGGAACTTTCTGCACTTTGCAAACATGCGATGGACTTTAACCATACTATTGATTGGGAGAAATCGGAAATCTTGAAAGTGGAGAACAATTATTTTAAACGACTCATCTCGGAAGCTTGGTTCATTAATGCCCATCCTAAAGTTATCAACAGGTCTAATGGCGACAGTCTCCCAAATGTTTATTGTTTATTGGCTAAATGATTTTAATGCAATTTGATCACTGTAGTTTACATACTGGTTTTGTTGTATTACACATAACAATTTGATAATTATTCACGCCTTTCGCCTTTTTGTGACGCAATAGTTAATCGGGTTGATCCAATTTACACTTCGTAACTTCTTAATCAGTTCAGTTAAATCAGTGCTACTACGTTTTACTGTTCTCGACCTGGGTTGATTTCCTTCCCAGGTCACTGTATTTTCTGATGAAGCTTGGCGTTCATTGCCAAGCGAAACGTCAAAAATAAAATTGGAGAGTGGATTTTTTTTCTGTCTCCGTTTTTTACCGTACCGGAAGAACAAACAGCGCAGAAATAGCCGATTTATTAAGAAAATATCATGGAGTTCACGTTTGCCTGAGAAATTTAAAAAGCAAATTGAAGTTGTATGGAATGCGAAAAAAAAATTGTATGTGGAGTCAAAACGTGCTGGAACAAAAAGTTTCCGAAAAACTTTGTGCTTCCCAGTGTCAGTTCGGGTGTCGAATGATGTGGAATATGCTGCGATCAGAAGGTTACTTTGTACCGCGCTGTGTGGTAGCCACAATATTATAGCAACTGGACCCAGAAGTTTGTGATATTAGACGCGCTCATTGCTTGCGCAGATGTACGTACTCATCTTTGGGTCCTAATTGGTGTTGGCACGTGGATGGTAATGACCAGTTTAAGCCGTATGGTTTTGCTTTGCATGGGTACATTGACGGGTTCAGCCGCTACATCATATGGCTAAAAATCTTTACATCAAATAACAATCCAGTGAGGATTACTAATGTGTTTCTAGAGGCTGTTGCAACGCAAAATTTTTGTCCTAAGAAAGTTCGTAGTGATTGTGGAACGGAAAATGTTATTATTGCAGCTGACCAAGCTTCTTTGCTAATTCATCGCAGGCGCATGTGTATGGAACTTCGCAACATAACCAAAGGATATAGTCCTGGTGGTCATTTCTTTGCAGAAGCAAGAGCACATGGTGGATGAACTTCTTCAAAGATTTAAAAGAAAAGCAAGTGTTTACACCAGGAAATATGTTACAAATGAAATGTTTGTAGTTCTGCTTCAGCAATCTGATTCAACAAGAACTAGACATGTTGATGGAAAGTTGGAATACTCATTGCATTCGCAAGACACGGCATGACATTACTGCCGGAATCCCAAGTGAGCTTTTTTTCTGAGAAAATTTTCCTAAAAAATTCTCATACTTTTTTCCTGAGAAATTCTCTGTGCAAAACTGCGATGTTTCCTTAGACGAAGAAAAACTGGAACTCGTGCAGAATTACTTGCCCCAAAAAGAGAATAATTCTGAAAATTTTATCAGACGGATTTCGAACATATTTTGACTCTCGCTCAGCGTGAAAAACCTCAGAACTGAAGAGATGCTTCGCTGCTGTTTAGGTGGCTGCTTGTTTGTTCCAGACCTAATGTCACGTCGTAAGCTGCTCCTGACTCAATTGTTTGCAATTAGTTTTTTCTATGTTTTGTGATTCATGCGATTCTTGATTTGGTTGTGTTAGCTGCAGGCTAAATAACTTTTTAGGGTTGTAAACAAATCACTATAAAACTTCATTTACTGACGTCATTAAGGGCAGCGGTTAACGCTATGCATAGTAATTTTTTGAGTGATTACATCTTTAATGATTAGAACTGGTAACGTTGGGATAGCTGTCGTTGGGATAAAAATGATAACAAGTTACCCTTGTTTGCGCACAGTTTGAGTTAACCCGGCCCATGAAAGCGGTATACACATAGCATTTACCGATTTTTTTGAAAAAAATAATTTTGTAATGTATGTTGTTACACCTTATGAAGCAAGGGGATGGGGCCACATCACTGCCTTGAGGCAGCTGTCGTTGGGATAGACTGTTCATTAATGTTATCATTAATAATTAGAACTAGATTAGAACTGGTAACAAAATTATTTTTTCCAAAAAAAATTGAATGCTATGTATATACCTTTATGGGCCGGGTTAACTCAAACTGTGCGCATACAAGGATCACTTGCAACAGTGAGTGCGCAAACAAGGGTTTAACTCGTTTCCATTTTTTCGTCCTTGCGGACTCATCAAGCGCACAAAAAAAAGGTCCAGTCGACCAAAAAAAAAATTCTGATGCAGGCATATCGGACAAATTTTGATATATTCTATAGTAAAGAACATGCATCACAAATTCATATTAAAAAAAAATTTATCCGACATATATTCCGCTAAGAACACTCATTCATACTCGTTTTAAAAGAACATGCATCACAAAATGTTTTTTTTCAAAAAACTGATTTTATCTCACATATGCCTTGCCTAATAACACTTTTACTGACCAAGGCTCCTGTTGGATAGTTGCCCATTTATTTTGACATTGCAAGTGTATATTTCTTTTTGAAAATTTGAATGAAAAAGTACTTGAAGTTCAAAAGCGTAAATAAATTTGGGTTTTTGAAGAGTCGACAAATGAAGAAACGAGATATTATTTTCATAAGCACAGAACTTTGTAAGGGGTAGCCGTTTGAAAAAAAAAGTTGATTTTGTGACTGATGTTTTTTTAAGCTTATCTAAACCATAATTTGTCCTACAAATAGGTAAAAAAATAATGATTAAAGCTCAAAAAACATGGATCACAAAACAAAGTTTTTTCGAACGGCGCCCCACAACTTCGTGCTTCACAGAGCAACAACTTCGTTTTGCCATCTGCTAGGTTTTTAAAACGCAAAATACTCTTAAGTTGAAGTTTGCAAGTTTTTTTTAAAAGCAAATTCGGAGTCATTGCAGCATAAATCAATATTTTACAAAACATATGAACGTTTTCACTTTTCAAATATTTTAGGGTTTTTGAGTTTGCCTATAAAATCGAATCGTTTGTACATCTAAAGAAAAGTTTGTCAGTCGTAAACTTTTTTCAACTGACAATTTTAGACACAACCAAAGCCAAGTTCACACATTATTGAGGTCAAGAAAACATCTTTCATATCGCTAAAAGTGGCAAAATGTACAGGTATGGTAACAGCCATTGCACAGATGCTGACTTGTCTCTGTCTCTTTCTCTGCACATATGCAAGAAGTTGATGCTGAAGTGAGTAGGTAATCCCAAAGACGGTATTGTGCCGGATCCAGTTAAGTACTTCATGAGTTTATTGAAGGATGGATAACAATTCTCCACAAATAAACACAATAAGCCCACGTTAGTAACACAATAAATCAATTGAAATAACAGAAGGGTTACCACAAAAGTTTGCAACTGCACAGCAGATGTATTAAAATGATAAATTTCAACAAAAATTAAATAACTAGAACCGGCCGTTAGCTCAGTTCTTAAGCGCACACGCTATCAGTGAAAGTCTAGGGTCCGATTCCCGGACCGATCATATCGACATAGTGTTGCCAACGACTCTTGCGACGTTTCTTCAAAGCTGTGTAGCCCAGACGCTCAGCCGCAGCCGCAGAGATGGGCCCCGCCACTCGTTACACGCTTCGGCGTAACACAGCCAGTATAATGAAGAAGGGGGCGTGGGTATATTGGTTAAAGAGGAACTCTGTGAGAAGGTGGTAGAGGTCAGAAGAAGGTGTGACAGAGTTATGGGAATTGGATTAGTCTTTGAAGAAGAAGTGGTGAGAGTGATTTGTGCTTATGCACCACAGAGTGGAAAACCAGATTCACAGAAAGAGTTATTTTATGAGGAAATGGCGCGTGAGTGGAGTATGGCGAATGCAAATGAAATGGTGTTGGGATTGGGAGATTTCAATGGCCATGTGGGGAAATGTGAAGAAGGATTTGAAGGTATACATGGAGGGTATGGAACAGCGAAAAGAAATGTTGAAGGAAGAATGTTACTAGATTTCTGCGTCCAAAAAGAGTTGTGTGTTGCAAATAAGTGGTACAAGAAGAGAGATGAAAAGAAGGTGACTTATAGTTCAGGCGGAAATGATACAGAAATAGACTTTGTTCTGGTAGGAAAGGAAAAGAGAAAGTGTCTACGAGATGTGAAAGTTATCTCTGGGGAATTGCAGCACAGGCTGGTGGTGGTTGACGTGGAGGGACGCAAACTAAAGAAGTCAGTAAAGAAGAGTAAAAGGGTGAGATGGAGAGTATGGAAGCTGCAGGAAAAAGAGATCAACGAGGAATTTGAACGAAGAGTAGTAGAATTAGTGGACGCTGAAGCAATGGATGTGTAGGAGTTCTACAAAAATGGTGTTTTAAAGGCTTGTGATGATTTGTGTGGAAAGACGAATGGGAGAAGAGATCAGGGAAACAAATGGTGGTGGAACGAGCAAGTAAAAGAAGCGATAGATTGGAAAAAGAAAGCATTTAAAACATGGTGCAAGAATCGATCAGCGAAAACTAAAAGTAATTATAGAAAAGCAAGAAATCGGACAAAGAAAGTGGTTGCAAAAGCCATGAAGCAAGCGGCTGAAGAAGAGATGAAAGTGCTATGTGACAAATCAAACGATGTTTTTAAGTTAGTGAAGTTCATGAGAAGGGATGGAAAGAACATAAATGGTGGAGGTTGCATGAAGGATAAAGATGGGAGACTTGTGGTTAGTGAAAAAGATCGTGGAAAATTATGGAAGGATCATATGGAAAAGATTATGAGTGTGAAAAACGAATGGGATCAGATGGCAGAAGCAGATATGGTTGAAGGACCAGTTGAAGAAGTCACTTATGAGGAGGTGATTAAGGCTATGAATAAAATAAAATTGGGAAAAGCAGCTGGTCCCTCTGAAGTAAACATGGATATGATAATGGCGAGCGGAAAGTTTGGTGTGGGAGTACTAAAGAAGCTGTGTCAGAGAGTTCTGGATGGAAAAGGCATGCCAGAGGAATGGAAAACAAGTGTTGTTGTTCCAATCTTTAAAGGAAAGGGAGATGTGATAGATTGTGGAGCATATAGAGGAGTAAAGCTGCTGGAGCATGCAATGAAGATAGTCGAGAGAGTGCTAGAGAAGAGAATTAGTGAAGGTTGATGACATGCAATTTGCCTTTATGCCTGGGAAGGGCACGACTAATGCTTTGTTTATTTTGAGAAGGATGCAAGAGGAGTTTCGTGGAAAAGAGAAAAAGCTGTACATGTGTTTTGTGAACTTGGAAAAAGCGTTTGAAGGGTTCCCAGAAAAGTGATGAAACGGGCATTAAGAAAGAAAAGCTTGCCAGAAGTGTTGGTGAAAGCAGTAATGAGCTTGTATGAGGGCTCAAGGACGAAAGTCAGAGTTGGATCGGTTTTTTCGGAGGAATTTGGGGTAAGAGTTGGTGTGCATCAAGGGTCTGTGCTATCACCATTGATATTTGCTATTGTGGTTGATGCAGTGTCAGAACATGCAAGAGAGGGACTATTGAATGAAATTTTGTACGCGAATGATCTTGTGCTGATGAGCGAAAATTTGGTGGATCTAAGGGAGAGGTTCCGAAGGTGGAGAGATGCATTGAAAAGCAAGGGATTGAGAATAAATATTAGAAAGACTAGGATGATGGTGAGTGGTGCAGAAGGGGAGGTTGTGCGTAGCAGGGTGGATCCGTGTGGAATATATAGAAAAAGAGTTATGTCTAACGCGGTGTGGTGTACGCTCTGTAAGAAGTGGATTCATGCGAGATACACCAAAATGAAAAAAAGTATCTTGCAGTTTTACACAACAGTTTGTATGTAGAAGATGTGAAGATATTGGAGACGGAAAGGAAGAACCAGTGGAGGTGTTATGTGATGAAGTAGAGACTGTGAAGGGTTTTGGTTATCTTGGAGATAGGCTGAATGCTAGTGGTGGGTGTGAAACTGCAGTGACTGCAAGAGTAAGGATCGGTTGGATGAAATTTAGAAAATGTGGAGAGTTGTTACTTGGCAGAAGGTTTTCTTTGAAAATGTAAGGGATGGTGTATCGTAGTTGCGTAAGATCAGCAATGTTACATGGAAGTAAGACATCGTGTTTGAGGGAAAATGAGATGGTAATTTTGAGAACTGAAAGAGCTATGGTGAGATCAATGTGTGGAGTAAAACTAGTGGATAGAAAGAATACTGAGGAGCTGATGAAAATGCTGGGTCTGAAGGAAACTTTAGATAAAATGGCTAAAGCGAATGGAGTAAGATGGTATGGACATGTGGTTAGGAGGGATGATGAGAGCATTTTGAAGAAGGCGATGATGTTTGAAGTGAATGGACCACGAAAGCGAGGACGGCCGAAGCAAACATGGAAGAAACAAGTCGAGGAGAATATAAAGAAGATTGGGTTGAGGGTGGAGGAAGCTACAGATCGCGCGAGATGGAGAGAGGGAGTGGAAGCGATTGCTGAAGGAATGAGGTGCATCCGGCCACCTTCGGACACGAGGAAAAACCGGATTAAAACTAGACGATCGTGATGTCATGTACAACTAGGGCATAAGACAAAAGGAAGAGAGTGGGGCTCCATTGCACTAAACGACCCCGGTCATTTTAATAATATTACGTTATAGGGGTTGGGTTAAAATTAAGTTCGGGTTTCAGGCTAAAGCTGAGTTAAAGGTTTGGATGATGTGTCTTAGGGGTAAAAATTCAGGTTATGCATAATAGCTTCATGACAAAGTATGGCATAATGGTGTCAGGTTGAGATGACCACAGCTTATGTCAAAAGAACACCAAAAAATTTGCCTATGTGGTGCACATCTACTTGCGAGTCTGAATACATGATTTATCAAACGTCATTTACATGTCAATTCAGCTTGCAAACCTCAATACAACGGTGCAAAGTTCATAATTAATTCCGTATAATTGTTCTTAAACAACAACTTAACTTCGTTTATTTGTTCTTAATCAAAAAGAAAAGTAATATGAAGCAATTTAGAGACAAACAACAAAATAAGTTGTTCTCAACTTTTTAATTGCGGTAAGTTACAACGCAAGAAATCTCGTCGCATATTATCAAAATGCAGTTGGTAAAAATAAGAGTGCTTTAAAATTTATTACTATATCTCATAATGAATGAAGAGGAGCCGATGTAAGTCTATATATATGAAATATAACAGGGTAAATGGTAGGCCTTGAAGACTTACTAAATAAACGCTGTAAAAACCAATTCTACGACTAGTTTCGCGGTTTGACCGCTCATCAGGTAGACCCAGGTTTTTACAGCGTTAAGTCTTCAAGGCCTACCATTTACCCTGTTATATATACTATATCTCAGACATAAAAAAATATAATTTCTTGATAAAGTAAAATCACTTTTTTGTCTCATATGCAGCAATTCTACACTCAGTTTTAAATATTTTGACTATTCCAAAAATGCACCCTGGTGGCATATATACTGTTGGAAAAAATGATATTTTGGGAAATTCAAAATTTTCGAAAGAGAAAAGTATTGTGTTCCAACCTGGATAAAACTTTGCCATGCCAGCACAAGTCGGACATAAAAACTGCAATGGTTTAGTTTGTCTTGCGGTAGTTCGAATGTTAAGTGTATGACGAATTGAACATGACACGAATTGAACATGACAGTATCGAGTTGAAGTGATGTTTATTGGTTTGAAGTTATGTGTATCGGTTTGAAGTTAAGCGTACTGATTTGAAATTACGTGAATCAGTTTGAAAATATGCATAACAATTCGATGTTATGTGCATCGGTTTGAAGTTATGAGCATTAATTTGAAATTATGTGTATCGGTTGGACGAACACGAAATGGGACATGGAGTACTCTGCCAACGCATTGTCACTCCACGCTTTCATTCCCAAGGCTAGCTCCAGACCCTTGGGTATGGGTCTGCCCAGGGCAGCCTGGGTCAAGCTCAAACCGTCTGCGTTCTGGTGTTGGACGTTTCTGTTCGTCCATGTACAAATGGGGTCTCGCTCCTCTAGCGAATTGTGAGTGTGGTGCCAGTGAACAAACCGCAGACCACATCATCTCACAGTGTCCCATACATCGAGCACCCCGAGTTATGTTTGGTCTAATGGTTTTGGATGACGAAACAAGATGCTGGCTGAAGTCCCTTACAGTCAGCATCTGACCCAAGCAGTTTGGTGGCCAGGGTGGTAAAAGGATACACCACCCTCGGCCTTGGTCCTTCCATCTGTCTTGGAAGAGATGCCCCGCCAAACGACGACGACGAAATAGAAATATCGCAATATCGCAATAGAAATATCAGTAATTACCGCAATTTTTCTATAATTATTTATTACAGATTATTGATTAATTACAGACAAAACATTTTTATTTCGGAAGTCAGCTTGGTTTTCATATCGATTGCGTGGAAAAAATGTATTTTAAATACAAAATACAAATACTTGTCATAAAAAGTATTTAAATACAAATACAAAATACATTGGCAAAAATGTATTTAAATACAAATACAAAATACAGTATTTTGTATTTCAAATACGCATTTTGTATTTTCAAATACAAATGCATCCCAAGTCTGGTGTTCAATCACTTCCATCTGGGTCACCCATGGCGGTAAGGTCGAAGGAGAGAAACAGACCAAGTAGCAATCCAATGCTGTAGCTAAATGGAAAGTTGTAATAACAATATTCATGCTGCATCGGACGGCGCGCAGGATAAAAAGGTCCGCGTTCGAGTTTTAGGCAAAGAGACTCGTTTGAAAAATAAGCTACAGTCTCCCCCACAAGCTGACCGTCACCGGAAACCCACCAACGCAGTCGCTAAGCGTTTGGGGAGGCAAATGGGGACAGCGCACAGAAAATATACTCGAGTTGGACCTAACTGCCGGGATCTAGCTATCGGGTACTGGAACGTTTCGTCACTGACAGGAAAAGAGCAGGAGCTTGTTTGCGAAGCCCATCACTATCGCCTTGATGTTGTGGGAATTTCATCAACAAAGCGCCGGAGTTCTGGAACTGTCGAGTTGAACGGTGGGTGGAAAATTTTCTACTCAGGTGTTGATGCAGCAATGTCTGCTCAAGTTGGTGTTGGCTTACTTGTGAGCCCCAACATAGCTGAATGTGTCGCTGACTGGGTACCACTGGGAGGAAGAGTTTGTCTTCTAAAGCTAAGGCTGCAGGAGCGATTTCTGTGTATTTTGCAAGTGTACGCACCTAACATAGAATCACAGTACGAAGCCTTTCTGGAGGAAGTTGAGGTTGCATTGGGAAAAGCAGCTTCATCAGAATCTCTTATCCTTTTGGGCGATTTCAATGCACATGTGGGCATCGACAATGCAACCTGGAAAGGTGTTATTGGGCAACATGGTGACCCTGACATTAACAACAACGGCAGGTGTTTATTGCAGTTCTGTGCCACCAATGGGCTGTGCATAATGAACACATTTTTTCAGCACAAAAGAATTCATAAGTACACCTGGTACAGAGACTCTGCGACAACGCCCCCTAATTGATTTTTGTATCGTTTCGGCGGACTTGTTTTCTACCGTGTCTGATGTTCGTGTTAAAAGAGGGGCTTGAGTTGTCAACTGATCACCATCTAGTTGTCTGCACTTTGAAAGCTTTGAAACCCTTGAAAAAACGAGAAACTTATCGAATCAATGGGAATCATTGGCTGACAAAGAGGTACGAACTGCATTTGCAGACAACATTGCATCTAAGTTCAAAGAATTTCCGACCTCTACTGAAAACATTGGAACTGAGTGGTGTATGTTTCGTAAGCGTGTTGGAAGGACAAAGAGTTGCGAAAAAAGAACTCCTTGGTGGAAGCAAGAAGTTAAAGAAGCTATTCGTGCGAAAAAAGTGACCCATAAGGCTTGGCTTGCAAATAAGTCATCACTTGAACTTCGTTCGCAGTACTCTGAAACACGTAAGGCGGCAGCCACAAAAGTTAAACTGTCTAAGGAAAGGGCCTGGAAGGAATTTGGAAAAAGGTTAGACGATGATTTCATAACGGTTCAAAAAATGTTCTGGCAGACCATTCGCCGTTTGCGTGGAAAAAAGATCTCGTGCTGCTTTCTTTATCGAAGATTCAAATGGTGTGACTCTGTAAGATCAAGATGCTGTTTTGAATCGGTGGAGAGACTACTTTAGTGATTTTTTAACCCCAGTTGATGCTACACCGATACAAATTTACGAGGAACAGATTGGGGAAGATATTCATATAACCGAAGCAAAGGTGAATGCAGTAATCAAATCATTGAGAACTGGAAAAGCACCTGGTGAGGATGATATCAGATCTAAAATGTTAAAAGCAATAAACATATATATGTGGTGTTCGTTGGCTGACTCGTGTTTGTAAAGTGGCATGTAGTACTGGGCAAGCACCAACGCAATGGCAAACTAGTGTGATAATACCTATCCACAAGAAAGGAGACAAGAGAAAATGCACCAATTATAGGAACATGTCTCTCATCCGTGTCCCGGGTAAGGTCTATGCCAAATGCCTTGAAAAGAAATGCCGTGAAATAGTCGAGTCTAAACTAACGGATGCTCAGTGTGGCTTTCGTCCTGGCCGAAGCACAATAGATCAGATCTTTGCCTTGCAGCAAATCTTTGAGAAGTCGTGGAAATATGCAAAAGAGGTCAATGCATGTTTTGTTGATCTTGTAAAAGCATATGATCGCATTCCTAGAGACAAGCTTTGGGCAATGCTGTTGCAGTATGGCATTAATGGCCAGTTGCTAACTGCCATTAAGTCGCTGTACACGCAACCCCCAAGGACAAGCGGGTCCAGAAAATTGATTGATTGAAACATATTAATAAAAAACTCTTCATCAATTCTCAGCCGCATGCTCTGACGCCGAATACAACTTGGAATGATTTGCTCCAATTTTTTATGAAAATTAAAAGTAAAATAAACGACTGGGACAATATAACGCATAAACATTTGTATCTTTGGACTCCAAAAAAAGAGACCATACTCGTAAATATTAAAAATGTGCAAGGAGACCTAATTTCCTGAAAAGATATATCTCTAAGAAATAAAGCAGTAAAAAACTTCTTCAATAACAGCGAAAAAGAAACTTCTTTGCGAGTCGCTCACGACGGCTATAAGTGGGGAAATTTTAATCGTAAAACTGGCCTCTATGGAAATGCTCCATTTAAACAAAAAGTTCAGAATTGTAAATTTTGCAAAAGTGAAAATGATTCCGTGCACCACCTCTTCATTAAATATAAATATATTCAAAAACTTTGGAAATCTATTGAGCAATACCTCCAAAATTACAAACTTTTAAAAACCAACCTAAATATAGACATGATATTATATAATCATTTTGAAAATGGTCAAAAACATAATTTCGTACCCCTAACCGCCATTGTAACAGCCAAATCAGAAATTACAACTCAAAAATTAATGCTTGATGCGAAAAATCAATACAATTGGTTCAACCAAAAATTTCACAACCATGTGCTGTGGTTAATCAAAACAAAAATTGATTTATTTCAATACGAAAGTGATCCAAAACCGATCAAGTGCATTTAATTTGTATGCGCTTACTCCTTCTCTTCATACCGGCACAATTGTTATTGTTATTTGTATAACTCTACTGTTCTTCATTACTTGTTTTTTTTAAGCTTGCTGTTGTCACTTGTATATTTTTCTACTGCTATTTTGCTCCATGGTTTTATTGAGTCACACGAACATGGTTACCAAATTTGCATATTCTTTAAAACTTTAGCCATGCCAATTGCACTTTTCGTCTCGCTCTTATACCTTACACACTCATACGCCACTGCATCCATGCTCTGTAGTTGTTAAACGCATTTGCTGGCACACGTAGGCAATCCTAAAGACACTCAACAAACACCCGCAAAACGCACGTAGGCAATCATACCGACACTCAGCAGACACTCACAAAATGCACAAAAACTCCTACTGCACACAACCACACGCACACACACATTAACCGTTTACATCCGCATAGATCAAATTGTGATTTTTTGAAAGCATCAAACACCACCATGCGGAAAGAACTTTGCATAAAAAACTCCCGCTAAACGGAGCTAAATCACGTCAGAGCACGAATATGCCTACGTTTCGAGATGCTTATCTCAATCATAATAATACATCTCACACACATACAAACACTCACACACGTTATGCATCAATACACGTTATGCATCAAGTTTTAATATGGTTGTTGTTACGCATCAAGTTATGCATAAATTTTAATGTGATCAAACGCACGTTATGCATTAACATTTAGTCTGGTTGTTGTTGTATTTTCCTTTTTGTGTAGATAATTGTTGTTTTATTGTGCTCACGATTAGTTGGTGTTTTGTAATTTTTCCCATGACGTTGTGTCTGGCTAACTGATTAGCTTTTCATCCGCTTTAGCGCAAACAGATGAAAAGACAAGCGTGGCTGTGAAAAAGACAACTTTGAGTAAGGTTGTCTTTGTATGCTGCTCATAGTGCTACTTCTTTTACACAAGCGCTGTAACAAGAAGTATAAAAAACGTCCGCCTCGCACGGCTTTATAGTACTAAAACCATGAAACCGAATATTTTCTCTCACATCCTATCTAAACCTCTTTCAAAAATCTGGCTCCACCTTGCGGTGAATGGCCCATCAAAGTCACCCTGCTAACCAAAACTGCATCAAATAGCTAATCTAAACATGTGATGTGGAGCTATGAAAAACAAACCAAAAATTTTTTAAGTTAAACCTTGAAAAGCAAGTATTTGCAACCAAAACTCCCCAGCCAAAACGCAAATCACAAGATGTACAAAAAATATTTAAACTTGCAATTTTTTTACCGACAAAAACCATTGGCTTTTCCGGGCTACCAAAACCTCAGACTAATCATAACAACAAAAATACATGTGAAAAATGGGCGGTGCACCATTAATCCAAACGGAAGCTTCAACTAAACAACGCTGTGCGCAGGAAAACTGTAGTGATTTAAAATTTCACTTTGTGTGTGGTATCACTTTTAAGTTTGTTGTTGTTTGGTTTTTTGTTTTGTTTTTTGTTTTGTTTTTCTTTCTCGAAAATAAGCCGCGTGTTATTTGCAGCTTTTGAAATAAAAAAGATTTAAGAGCGTTGCAAATACGCGCCTAAAATGAGGTCGTGTCTATTATTCAGCGTAAGCTATAGCCTTAACGTAACAGTAAAATGAGTAAAAACAATGGAAAACTTTTGCTATTATTAAAGAACATATATAGTTTCCATCACTCATTTTGTTGTTTTCATTAGTATATTTTCACTCACACGCAAATATTTACATGAACAAAAAAAAAAATGAACAAAAAAACTGAAGACCCTCAAGCCTTGACTACATGAACAAAAAATGTACAAGACAGGGGTATAATGGTATATACAAAGAAAACGCTCTCTTCGCAAAATAGCAGTAAGGTCCACTTCAGTTTGTATAATCAAACGTTATTCCTAACACAAATCAAGTATTCACATGACGCGAAATAAAATGCCGACAAAATTCAACAAAATATGTTCTAGAGTTGGATTAAAGTTAATGCGGTCATGTGCTTTTGATGACTTTAGTTTTTTTTTAAAGCCAATAAATTTGAAGTCTCCAAACTCTACGAACTATTTTTCAAGGCAGTGAATTTAAAATAAATGGATCCAGCCCTAACTCTTCGTATAAAATTGGTCGATTGTAAAGTAGAATTATAAATTTAGGGGAAATGTGCGAATTCCCTTTTCATGAACAACTCGTTTACAGTAAAAAGGTGACAATCCTCCTTTTTTATGATGGTAGGTCAAGATATTGTGTTTTTGAGTAATAAACCCTCTATTTACAGCGCTTAATGATTGCGTAGAATCAAGTGCTTGGAAGTATTTTTCAAAGGTTAATTGAAGGTGCTCTACCGGCTTCCCCAAAACATAAGCTTGCTCTTTCCATAGTTAGGTTTTTTTATCTACTCTTTTATAACCGTTTATAACCATCTACTTTTTCATAATCTTTTATTCTCGCTTCGAGGATTTAAGTGACGTATCATTATCACGGAATCGATGCACAAGAGTCTATCTTGACCAAAAGCCTACCAAACTTAAGAACCTGGGCGCTTCCTAATTTGTTCTTTATAATTAAAACAAGGGTAACCGAAGTTAGCCTACCAAAGTGGTCATTGGGCAGTCCACACTCTGATTTTTTAATTATTTGGGACCCCTTCTCATTATTCCATAATTCCAGCGAAAAGTGCGCAATGATCTTTCTCGGAAGTTTTCTCACGATTTACCCGAATATTTAAATGAGTTTTTCGTCATTCTGGTTTAATTCTCTTGGTTCCGATTTAAATCTCAATTTGTTATTATGGATGATGACGAAACAATGGATCCAATTTCGATGACAATCACAAATCCAAATTACCGGATGGACATCATTTCGCTTACGTTGGCATCTGGTGTATTTAAAAAATTTTTCCTACATCTTTATGAAACCTACTGTTTCCACTTAAAACTTTTGAAAGAACAACGAATGCGGTTCCCTGGAAACGGTGAGCTGCATTACTTGTTATTCTCAATCTTTTACTTTTTCTCAAATTTCTTCACTTCGGTGCTATTTTTGCACCATTTTCCAGCTATATTCACCTGATGAGCTCAAAATGAGAGCGAAATCTCTAAAGCAAATTTCGCTGCTTTACGCTTACTAACGTAAGTAGATTAAAACTCTATTGCTGGACATAAGACCAACCTTGCCTCCACGTGGTGTCCGGTGGAAACAACATTGTAATGTTGGCTAAAGAGGCTCTGGGTAGATGGAAAAAGAAAGTGATTTGTGGATTTCCTTCATCCTTGTGTGCGGAACAGAACTTTAAAAGCTGAACTCCAACACCAAGTTCACTGTCTCTTATACATTTACCCGTTGCTGAATGTTTTTGTGTTAAAACCAGTAATCGAAGATTGCAGGTGTTGAATCACTGTTCACTTGGTCTTGAGATGTGTTTTTGTTTTTACTGGCCTAAAAACACAACAACAACGTAGTAGCTTTTCATGAACTGTATACGCGTTTCTGCTTTCATGGCTTCGTCAGTACAGTATACTACTAGGCTATTAACCACATAATGGAAACTGAACAAAAAATGCAGCAGATTTGAAACAGTTCGTTATGACGTCATAAATTTTAGTCATAAACAGTTGTTTTCAGGGTATATGAATTCTATCCCGGTTTCTTTATTTCCAATCTGCATATCCATCGCAATAGGTCCTAGGAACACATACCGTCTGCCTGGATTAAAGTAGATTGAAGAAGCAATAACAGTAAAAAACGGACAACAAAATTGAATCTTTAACCTAATACCACTACCAGGTTTTCATACTTACATGAAGTTTTGCGCTAAAAATGCTAATGGGCCGATAACATTGTCTAGGAACTAAAAAACAAGCACTAATTGTCAAATTGTTTTGTATGACGTGTATAAATAATTGCCTTGTCAGATTTATAGCATTTGATGACACTCTGACCTTGTAACACTGATGGGCTGTTTTCAATGTAAAGCGTTTTAAACTGTGATCATAAGTTTTTGTCTGCGGATTAAACAACATCATTAATCGTCAAACTGAATTGTATGACATATATGATTGATTGCACTGAGAGTGTTTCAGCAGTTGATGACGCTCTAAACTTGTACCACTAATAGGCTGATTGAAATGTAAAACGCTTTAAAAGAAAGTGCATTTTGAAGTTTTAACCTGCTTACTTCAGTAAGTATAAAACGGCTAATTTTGCTTTGGAGCGATAGCACTAAAAAGCGGACAATACATAATGAGACAATATATCTTAAATTGCTAACCAGGTTCTCAACATTTTGGAAACGTGTTATTTAAAATAGCTAATTGGGCTACTCACATTGTTTCCGGTCTAAAAAACGTCACCAATTACGTGTCTAATTGTTTGCACTGCCAAATTTATACCATTTCATGATGCTTTGAACTTGCAATATTAAAGAGCTGACTGCAATGAGAAACGCTTAAAACTTTAGTCATTAGCAGCAACACAACGCTTAACAGCGTTTTTTGACGTTTGCACAACAAGTTGTCAACATTGCAGAAGGTTTTATAACAAAAATGCAAATGGGCTAATAACATTGTATGCGGATTAAAAAACCCACTAGTTGTCAAACAGCATTGTAAAACGTGTATGAATGTTTGCATTAATAATCAAAACTCTTTAAGCAAAAAATTAACAGTGTTTTTGACATTTAAGCGACTGAATTTAGTATGGTGTTGAAAATGAAGAAAAATTCAATTTACTTGCGTTAGTAAACGTAAAACAACAAGAATTGCTTTGAAACATAAGCACTAAGCAGCGGAGAACAACACATAAAACTTTAAATCACTAAATTTTTGAACAGGTGTTGAGAGTTTTATTCATTTAAATGATTCACTATTGCTTTAATCTTCAACTCTTTTTGGCTAAGCTGGCTAACGAAGATGGTCTTCTCTCAGTTACAAAGATTCTTTACGCTCATTTATTGATTTTATTTGTTGAAACGATACGCGACTCAAATCTTTTGTTGGTGCGCAAGACGATTCAACCAGTCAACTTCTTTTACAAAAGAATGATCTTGGTAATCCTGATGATGGACTAGCGATTAGTTCGAAAGGTAAACATAGTTTTGTTTTATCTTACAGTTTAAGTTATACTTTACTGGTATATCCGATAAGTGGGTATAAAGCCCCACCTCGACAGGAATAGCCCCCATTACATAGAAGATGGGATTTTAAATCACTAACACTACCAGGTTTTTAACTTTGCAGTTAGTTTTATATTAAAAATGCTAATGGGCTACAGATTATAAGGCACTAATCATCAAAGAGCATTGTTTGACGTTTATAAATGTTTGCATTGACAGTCTTATAGCATTTCATGACGCTCTGAATTTGTATCATTAGGTAGCTGATTGCAATGTAAAACTTAAACCATGATCATTAATAGCAATAGTAGGCTAACAGCGTTTTCTGACGTTTGAACAACTCGGACTTTGGTATGGTGTAAGCATCAAATAAAGTTTTAATGTACTTGCGCTAATAAATGCAAAACTGCAAAACTTGCTTTGAAGCGATAACACCACACGACGGACAACAAACTACTAATTTTTAAATTAATAACACTATCAAGTTGTTAACATTGCACAAAGTTTTTATTGCAAAAATGCTAAATAGGCAAACAACATTGTTTACATATTAAAAAAACACCATTTGTCGAATTGCATTGTTTGACATGTTGAAAATATTTGCACAGACAGTCTCCATAGCCTTTAATAACGCTTTGAACTTATACCACTAATGGTTTGATTGCAAGGTAAAATGATTCAAATTGTGATTAGAAATAGCGTGCTAACAACGTTTTATGACGCTTGAATAACTGACTTTGATATGGTGTTAACTGTGAAGAGAGTTTAACTTATTTACGCTAGTAAACGAAAAAACAGCCAAAGTTGCTTTGGAATGGTAGCACCAAATAGTGGAAAGCAAAACATGCTCTGAACTTGTATCATTGATATGCTAATTGTAAAACGCGTTAAACTATGTGCATTAGTAGCAATGGTAAGCTAACAGCGTTTTTGACGTTCGAACAACTGAAATTTAGTGTGGTGTTAACATTGCTTAGAGTTTTGTCCTATTTACTTTAGTCAACTTAACACTTTGACTGCCACGTCACCACTATTTGGTGACCTGGCTTTCCCCTGTGTGCCGCGTCTCCATATCTTGGTGACAGCAGCAATGTTGTTGCCGCCACGTCACCGTTGATTGGTGACAGTCTACTTGAGTTCTGCTTGTATGTGTATTCGTTTGAAGTAATGTGCATCGATTTCAAGTTAAGCGTACTGGATTAAAATTACGTGAATCAGTTTGAAATTATAAGCATCGGTTTGAAATTATGTGTATCGATTTGAAGTTATGTGTAATGGTTTGAAGTTATGTGTATCGGTTTAAAGTTAATTGTACTGGTTTCAAGTTATGTGTATCGGTGTAAAGTTATATGTATCAATTTAAAGTTATGTGTATTGGTTTAAATTTACGTGTATCAATTTGAAGTTAATCGTTCTGGTTTCAAGTTACGTGCATCAGTTTGAGGTTATGTGTATCGGTTTCAAGTTGTGTGTATCGGTGTGAAATTATGTGTGCCGAATTGAAATAATGTGAATTGGTTTGAAGTTATGTGCATCGATTTAAAGTTAAACGTACTGGATTATGTGAGTCAGTTTGAAATTATGCGCATCGGTTTGAAGTTATGTGTATCGGTTTGAAGTTATGTGTAATGGTTTGAAGTTATGTGTATCGGTTTAAAGTTAATCGTACTGGTTTCAAGTTATGTGTATCGGTGTAAAGTTATATGTATCAATTTAAAGTTATGTGTATTGGTTTAAATTTATGTGTATCGGTTTGAAGTTAATCGTACTGGTTTCAAGTTACGTGCATCAGTTTGAGGTTATGTGTATCGGTTTCAAGTTGTGTGTATCGGTGTGAAATTATGTGTGCCGAGTTGAAATAATGTGAATTGGTTTGAAGTTATGTGCATCGATTTAAAGTTAAGCGTGCTGAATTATATGAATCAATTTGAAATTATGCGCATCGGTTTGAAGTTATGTGTATCGGTTTGAAGTTATGTGTATCGGTTTGAAGTCAATCGTACTGGTTTCAAGTTATGTGTATCGATGTAAAGTTATATGTATCAATTTAAAGTTATGTGTACTGGTTTCAAGTTACGTGCATCAGTTTGAGGTTATGTGTATCGGTTTCAAGTTGTGACTATCGGTGTGAAATTATGTGTGTCGAGTTGAAATAATGTGAATTGGTTTGAAGTTATGTGTATCGGTTTGAAGTTAAACGTACTGGTTTAAAGTTACATGCATCAGTTTAGAATTATGTGTATCAGTTTAAAGTTATATGCATCGGTGTGAAATTATGTGCATCGGTTTAAAGTTAAGTGTATTGGTTAAAAGTTATGCGTATTGGTTTGAAATGTGTATCGGTTTGAAGTTAAGCGTATGGTTTGAAGTTATGAGTATCGGTTTGAAGTTATGAGTATCAGTTTGAAGTCATGTGTACTAGTGTGAAGTTCTGTGCTTCGGTTTGAAATTGTGTGTATCGGTTTGAAGTTAGGTGTATCGGTTTGAAATTATGTGTGTTGATTTGAAGTCATGTGCATCGGTTTAAAGATAAGCGCACAGGTTTGAAGTTATGTGTATTGGTGTGACGTTATGTCTATTGGTTTGAAGTTATGTGTATCGGTTTGAAGTTACTCAAACTGGTTTGGAGTTAAGTGCATCGGTTTGAAAACATGTGTATCGGTTTGAAGCTATGTCTGTCGGTTTAAATTTAAGCGTATAGATTGGAAGTTATGTGTAATGGTTTGAAATTATGTGTATCTGTTTGAAGTTGTGTGCATTGGTTTGTAGTTATGTGTATCAGTTTGAAGTTTTGTGTATTGGCTTGAAGTGATGTGCATCGGTTTAAAGTCATGTGTATTGGTTTGAAATTACTTGAATCATTTTGAAAATATGTGCATCGGTTTAAAGTTATGTGTATCGGTTTGAAGTTATGTGTATTGGTTTGAAGTTATGTGCAACGGTTTGGAGTTAAGCGTACTGGTTTAAAGTTATGTGTATCGGTGTAAAATTATGTGTGTCGGTTTGAAGTTATGTGTGATGGTTTGAAATTATAAGAATCGGTTTAACACGTTGACTGCCATGTTAACAATATATGTTGACGTGGCGTTTTTGAAGACGCCATGTCTACAATATATGTTGACGGCTATTTTTCATTTCAAAAATATGTGCATCCGTTTAAAGTTATGTGTATCGGTTTGAAGTTATGTGTATTGGTTTGAAATTATATGTATCGGTTTGAAGTTATGTGTATTGGTTTGAAATTATGTGTAACGGTTTGGAGTTAAGCGTACTGGTTAGAAGTTATTTGTATCGGTGTAAAGTTATATGTGTCACTTGGAAATTATGTGTATTGGTTTTAACTTATAAGTATCGGTTTAAAGTAAAACGTGTTGGTTTGAAGTTATGTGCATCAGTTTAGAATTATGTGTATCGGTTTGAAATTATGTGTATTGGTGTGAAATCATATGTGTTGGTTTGCAGTTATGTGTATTGATTTGAAGTTATGTGTATTGGTTTAAAATTAGGCATATTGGTTTGAAGTTACGTGTATCAGTTTGCAAATACGTGTGTCGGTTTGAGATTATGTGTACCGGTTTGAAGTTATGTGTATTGGTTTGAAATTATGTGTATCAATTTGAAGTTACGAGGATTGGTTTGAAGATATGTCTATCGGTTTGAAGTTCAGCGTACTGATTTGAAATTACGTGAATCAGTTTGAAATTATGTGCATCGGTTTGAAATTATTTCTATCGGTTTGAAGTTATGAGCATTGGTTTGAAACTATGTGTAAGAGTTTGAAGTTATGATTATTGGTTTAAAGTTATGTGCATCGGTTTGAAATTAAGCGTACTGCTTTAAAGTTGTGTGTATTGGTGTAAAGTTATGTGTACCAGTTTGGAGTTTTGTGTATTAGTTTGAAGTTATGTGTATCGGTTTGAAGTAAAACGTACTGGTTTGAAGTTTCGTGGATCAGTTTGAAATTATGTGTATCAGTTTGAAGTTTGGTGAATCGGTGTGAAGACATGTAAGTTGGTTTGAAATTATGTGCATTGGTTTAAAAGGATGTATATCGGTTTGAAGTTATGTGTATCGTTTTGATATTAAGCGTATTGGTTTGAAGTTACTGGTATCAGTTTGAAAAACCGTGTATCGGTTTGAAGTTATGTGTATCAGTTCAAAGTTAAGCGTGCTGGTTTAAAGTTATGTTGGATGGTTTGAAGTTAAATCTATTGGTTTGAAGTTAAGGGTGCTGGTTTAAAGTTATGTTTGTTGGTTTCAAGTTATGTGTATCGGTTTGAAGTCATATGTAGGGGTTTTAGTTTATGCATTTCAGTTTCAATTTATGTGTTTTGGTTTAAAGTTATGTCTATCGGTTTAAAGTTATGCGTACTGGTTTGAAGTTACGAGAATTAGTTTGAAGTTATGTGTATCGGTTTCAAGTTATAAGCATTGGTGTAAAGTTATGTGTATTGGTTTGAAGGTATGTGTATCATTTTAAAATTATGTGTACCAGAGTGAAGTTATGTGCATCGGTTTAAAGTCAAACGTACCTGTTTAAAGTTATTTGTATTGGTTTAAAGCAATGTGTATAGGTTTGAAGTTAAGCGTATTGGTTTGAAAATATGTAAATTGGTTTGAAATTATGTGTATCGCTGTGAAGTTATAATTATCGGTTTAAAATTAAGCGTACTGGTTTGAAGTTATGTGAATTGGTGCAAGATAATGTGTATGGGTTTGAAGTTAAGCATACTGGTTTGAAGTTATGTGTATCGGTTTGAAATTATGTGTATTGGTTGGAAATTATGTGTATCAGTTTCAAAATGTGTGCATCGGTTTGAAATTATGTGTATTGATTTGAAGGTAAGCGTACTGGTCAGAAGTTAAGTGTATCGGCTTGAAGTTATGTGTGTTGGTTTGAAATTATGTGTACCAGTTTGAAGTTATGTGTACCGGTTCGAAGTTATGTGTATCGGTTTGAAGCTCTGTGTATTGGTTTGAAATTATGTGCATTGGTTTAAAGTTATGTGTATGGGTTTGACTTGATGTTTATAGATTTGAAGTTGGGCGTACTGGTTTGAAGGTATGTGTATTGGTTTAACGTACTGTGTGTCGGTTGGAAATTAAACATTCTGATTTGAAAATATGTGTAGCGGTTTGAAGTTATGTGCATCGGTGTGAAGTTATGATTATCGGTTTGAAGTTAAGTGTACTGGTTTGAAATTATGTGAATTGGTTTAAGGTAATGTGTATGGGTTTGAAGTTAAGCATACTGGTTTAAATTTAAGTATCGGTTTGAAGTTATGTGTATTGGTTTGAAAATATGTGTATCAGTTTGAACAGAAACGCGTATACAGTTAATAAAAAGCTACTACGTTACTGTTGTGTTTTTAGCCCAGTAAAAATAAAAACACACCTCAAAACAAAGTGAAGAGTGATTCAACACCTGCAATCTTCGATTACTGGCTTCATTACAAAAACAATCAGCAACGGTTATATGTATAAGAAACAGTAAACTTGGTGTTGGAGTTCAGCTTTTCAAGTTCTGTTCCGCACACAAGGATGAAAAAAATCCACAAACTATTTCCTTCTTTTATCTACTTTAATCCAAGGAAGACGGTATGTGTTCCTAGGACCTTTTGTGCCATTTCGATGAATATGCAGATTGGATATAAGGATACCAAAATAAAATTCATATGCCCTGAAAACAACTGTTTATGACTAAAATTTATGACGTCATAATAAATTGTTTTATTACTGCTGCATTTTTTGTTCAGTTTCCATTATGTGGTTATTAGCATAACAGTATACTGTACTGACGAAGCCATGAAAGCAGAAACGCGTATACAGTTAATAAAAAGCTACTACGTTACTGTGGTGTTTTTAGCCCAGTAAAAGTAATAAATTATCCGAAGACAAAGTGAAGAGTGATTCAACACCTGCAAACTTCGATTACTTGCTTCAACACAAAAACATTCAGCAACGGGTATATGTAAAAAAGATTGTAAACTTGGTGTTCGAGTTCGGCTTTTAAAATTCTGTTCCGCACACAAGGATGAAGGAAATCCACAAATTACTTTCTTCTTCCATCTATTTTAGTCCAGGATGACGTTATGTGTTCCTAGAACTTTTTGTGCCGATTCGATGGATATGAAGATTGGAATAAAAGATACCGGGATAGAGTTCATATGCCCTGAAGACAACTGTTTATGACTAAAATTTATGACGTCATAATGAATTGTTTCATATCTGCTGCATTTTTGTTCAGTTTCCAATGTGTGGTTAATAACCTAGTAGTATACTATACTAACGAAGCCATGAAGGCAGAAACGCGTATACAGTTAATAAAAAACTACTACGTTGCTGTTGTGTTTTTAGTTCAGTAAAAATAATAACATATCAGAAAACCAAGTGAAGAGTGATTCATCACCTGCAATCTTCGATTACTTGCTTCAACACAAAAACATGCAGCAACGCTTATATGTATAGAAGACGGTAAACTTGGTGTTGGAATTCAACTTTTAAAGTTCTGTTCCGCACACAAGGATGAACGAAATCCACAAATTATTTTCTTCTTCCATTTACTTTAGTCCAGGAAGACGGTATGTGTTCCTAAAACCTTTTGTGCCATTTCGATGGATATGCAGTATGGAAAAAAGGATACCAAAATAAAATTCATATGCCCTGAAGACAACTATTTATGACTAAAATTTATGACGTCATATAGACTTGTGTCATGTCTGCTGCGTTTTTTGTTCAGTTTCCATTATGTGGTTATTAGCCTAGTAGTATACTGTACTGACAAAGCCATGAAAACAAAATTGCGTATACAGTTAATAAAAAGCTACTACGTTACTGTTGTGTTTTCAGCCCAGTAAAAGTAATAAGATATCCGAAAACCAAATGAAGAGTGATTCAACACCTGCAATCTTCGATTACTTGTTTCAACACAAAAACATTCAGCAACGGTTATATGTATAGAAGACTGTAAACTTGGTGTTGGAGTTGAGCTTTTAAAGTTCTGTTCCGCACACAAGGAAGAAGGAAAACCACAAATTATTATTTTTTTCCATCTACTTTAATCCAGGGAGACGGTATGTGTTCCTAGGACCCTTTGTGCCTTTTCGATGGATATGCAGACTGAAAGAAAGGACACCGAGATAGAATTCATATGCCCTGAAAACAACTGTTTATGACTAAAATTTATGACGTCATAATGAATTGTTTCAAATCTGCTGCATTTTTTGTTCAGTTTCCATTATGTGGTTATTAGCATAATAGTATACTGTACTGACGAAGCCATGAAAACAGAAACGCGTATACAGTTAATAAAAAGCTACTACGTTACTGTTGTGTTTTCAGCCCAGTAAAACTAATAAGATATCCGAAAACCAAGTGAAGAGTGATTCAACACCTGCAATCTTCGATTCATTGCTTGAACACAAAAACATTCAGCAACGGTTAGATGTATAAAAGACTGTAACTTTGGTGTTAAAATTCAGCTTTTAAATGTCTGTTCCGCACACAAGGATGAAGGAAACCCACAAATTATTTTCTTTTTCCATCTACATTAGTCCAAGCAGACGGTATGTGTTACTAGGACCTATTGCAATGGATATGCAGATTGGAAATAAGGATACCGGGATAAAATTCATATACCCTGAAAACAACTGTTTATGACTAAAATTTATGACGTCATAACGATTTGTTTCATATCTGCTGCATTTTTTGTTCAGTTTCCATTATGTGGTTAATAGCCTAGTAGTATACTGTACTGACGAAGCCATGAAAGCAAAAACGCGTATACAGTTAATAAAAAACTATTACGTTACTGTTGTGTTATTAGCCCAGTAAAAATAAAAACACATCTCAAGACCAAATGAAAAGTGATGTGGTTATTAGCCTAGTAGTATACTGTACTGACGAAGCCATGAAGGCAGAAACGCGTATACAGTTAAAAAAAAGCTATTACGTTACTGTTGTTTTTTTAACCAAATAAAAGTAATATCAGATCCGAAAACTAAATGAAGAGTGATTCAACACCTGCAATCTTCGATTTATTGCTTCAACACAAAAACATTCAGCAACGGTTATATGTATAGAAGACTGTAAACTTGGTGTTGGAGTTCAGCTTTTAAAGTTCTGTTCCGCACACAAGGATGAAGGAAATCCACAAAGTATTTTTTATTCCATCTACTTTAGTCCAGGGAAACGTTAAGTGTTCCTATGACCCGTTTCGATGGATATTCAGATTGGAAATAAGGATACCGGGATAGAATTCATATGCCCTGAAGACAACTGTTTATGACTAAAGTTTATGACATCATAGTGAATTGTTTCATATTTGTTGCGTTTTTTGTTCAGTTTCCATTATGTGGTTTATAGCCCAGTAGTATATTGTACTGACGAAGCCATGAAAGCAGAAACGCGTATACAGGTATTAAAAAAGCTACTACGTTACTGTTGTGTTTTCAGCCCAGTAAAAGTAATAAGATATCCGAAGACCAAGTGAAGAGTGATTAAACACCTACAATCTTCGATTACTTGCTTCAACACAAAAACATTCAGCAACGGTTATATGTATAGAAGCCGGTAAACTTGGTGTTCGAGTTCAGCTTTTAAAGTTCTGTTCCGCACACAAGGATCAAGGAAATCCACAAATTACTTTCTTTTTCTATTTACTTTATACCAGGTAGACGGTATGTGTTCCTAGGACCCATTTCGATGGATATCCAGATTGGAAATAAGGATACCGGGATAGAATTCATATGCCCTGAAGACAACTGTTTATAACTAAAATTTATGACGTCATAATGAATTGTTTCAAGTCTGCTGCATTTTTTGTTCAGTTTCCATTATGTGGTTATTAGCCTGGTAGTATATTGTACTGACGAAGCCATGAAAGCAGAAACGCGTATACAGTTAATAAAAAGCTATTACGTTACTGTTGTGTTTTTAACCAAGTAAAGATAATAAGATATCCGAAGACCAAGTGAAGAGTGATTCAACACCTGCAATCTTCGATTACTTGTTTCAACACAAAAACATTCAGCAACGGTTGATTGTGAAGAAGAAAACTGTAAACTTGGTGTTCGAGTTCAACTTTTAAAGTTCTGTTCCGCACACAAGGATGAAAGAAATCCACAATTTAATTTCTTGTTCTATCTACTTTAGTCCAGGGAGACGGTATGTGTTCCTAGAACCCCATTCGATGGATATGCAGATTGGAAATAAAGATACCGGGATAAAATTCTAATGTCCTTAAAACAACTGTTTATGACTAAAATTTATGACGTCATAATGAATTGTTTTGTATCTGCTGCATTTTTTGTTCAGTTTCCATTATGTGGTTATTAGCCTAGTAGTATACTGTATTGACGAAGCCATGAAAGCAGAAACGCGTATACAGTTAATAAAAAGCTACTACGTTACTGTGGTGTTATTAGCCAAGTAAAAGTAATAAGATATCCGAAAACCAAGTGAAGAGTGATTCAACACCTGCAATCTTCGATTACTTGCTTCAACACAAAAACATTCAGCAACGGTTATATGTATAGACGACTGTACTAGGTCGACTGTATTAGCCTAGTAGTATACTGTAGTGACGAAGCCATGAAAGCAGAAACGCGTATACAGTTAATAAAATGCTACTGCGTTACTGTTGTGTTTACAGCCCTATAAAAGTAATAAAATATCCGAGGACCAAGTGAAGAGTGATTCAACACCTGCAATCTTCGATTACTTGCTTCAACACAAAAACATTCAGCAACGGTTAAATGTATAGGAAACTGTAAACTTGGTGTTGGAATTCAGCTTTTAAAGTTCTGTTCCGCACACAAGGATCAAGGAAATCCACAAATTACATTCTTCTTCCATCTATTTTAGTCCAGGGAGACGGTATGTGTTCCTAGGACCCATTTCGATGGATATGCAGATTGGAAATAAGGATACCGAAATAGAATTCATATGCCCTGAAGACAACTGTTTATGACTAAAATTTATGACGTCATAATGAATTGTTTCATATCTGCTGCGATTTTTGTTCAGTTTCCATTATGTGGTTTTTAGCCTAGTAATATACTGTACTGACGAAGCCATCAAAGCAGAAACGCGTATACAGTTAATAAAAAGTCACTACGTTACTGTGGTGTTAGTAGCCCAGTAAAAGTAATAAGATATCCGAAGACCAAGTGAAAAGTGATTCAACACCTGCAATCTTCGATTACTTGTTTCAACACAAAAACGATCAGCAACGGTTGAATGTGTGGAAGACGGTAAACTTGGTGTTCGAGTTCAGCTTTTAAAGTTCTGTTCCGCACACAAGGATGAAGGAAAACCACAAATTACATTCTTCTTCCATCTACTTTAGTCCAGGGAGACGGTATGTGTTCCTAGGACCCATTTCGATGGATATGCAGATTGGAAATAAGGATACCGAAATAGAATTCATATGCCCTGAAGACAACTGTTTATGACTAAAATTTATGACGTCATAATGAATTGTTTCATATCTGCTGCGATTTTTGTTCAGTTTCCATTATGTGGTTTTTAGCCTAGTAATATACTGTACTGACGAAGCCATCAAAGCAGAAACGCGTATACAGTTAATAAAAAGTCACTACGTTACTGTGGTGTTAGTAGCCCAGTAAAAGTAATAAGATATCCGAAGACCAAGTGAAGAGTGTATCAACTATTGCAATCTTCGATTACTTGCTTCAACACAAAAACATTCAGCAACGGTTGAATGTGCGGAAGACGGTAAACTTGGTGTTCGAGTTCAACTTTAAAAGTTCTGTTCCGCACACAAGGATGAAGGAAATCCACAAATTATTTTCTTCTTTTATCTACTTTAGTCCAGGGAGACGGTATGTGGTCCAAGGACCCATTTCGATGGATATACAGATTGGAAACAAGGATACCGGGATAGAATTCATATGTCTTGAAAACAACTGTTTATGACTAAAAGTTATTACGTCATAACGATTTGTTTCATATCTGCTGCATTTTTTGTTCAGTTTCCATTATGTGGTTATTAGCTTAGTAGCATACTGTACTGACGAAGCCATGAAAACAGAAACGCGTATACAGTTAATAAAAGGCTACTACGTTGCTGTTGCGTTTTTAGCCCAGTAAAAGAATTAACCCATCTCAAAACCAAGTGAAGAATGATTCAACAGTTGCAGTCTTCGATATTTGGTTTCAACACAAAAACAATCAGCAACGGTTATATGTATAGACGACTGTAAACTTGGTGTTGGAGTTTTGTTTTTGAAGTTCTGTTCCGCACACAAGGATGAAGGAAATCCTCAAATTACTTTTTTTTTCCATTTACTTTAGTCCAGGGAGACGGTATGTGTTCCTACAATCCTTTGTGCCATTTCGATGGATCTGCAGATTGGAAATAAGGATACCAAATAAAAATTCATATGCCCTGAAGACAACTGTTTATGACTAAAACTTTTGACGTCATAATGAATTGTTTCGTATCTGCTGCATTTTTTGTTCAGTTTGCATTATGTGGTTTGATAGCTTAGTAGTATACTGTACTGACGAAGCCATAAAGGCAGAAACGCGTATACAGTTAATAAAAAACTACTGCGTTGCTGTTGTGTTTTTAGCTCAGTAAAAGTAATAAGATATCCGAAGACCAAGTGAAGAGTGATTCAACACGTGCCATTTTCGATTACTTGCTTCAACACAAAAACATTCAGCAACGGTTATATGTATAGGAAACTGTAATATTGGTGTTGGAGATCAGCTTTTAAAGTGAAGGGTTTAGTTCTAAATGTTTTTAAGTCACATTTTTGAAAAAATTGAGATAATCCCATAAAATTGCTTAAATGCCTGCTGCAACTATCCGGATAACATAATTTCACCAGAAAATGTTTTTAAGTCCTTCTATTAAGAAGCGGCATTTCCACCATCGCATGGATGTTTTTTCTAAATGTTCCTAAATCCAGCATTTTTGTGCTAAAAGTTCTTAAGTCACATCTTAGCCTTAGTTGAATTCCAGCAGTGCGGTTGGAAAGGCAGGTTAGCTTTAGTACTTGAGTGTTACACCATGGTTACACTGTTACATCGGGAAATTAATGTTTTGTTATGAAACCGCGCACTGCGTAGTGGTACAGTAGCGTTGTTTTTGCGGTCTATATCTTAGTGGTACAACATACTGATAGGTTAGGCCTAACCATAAGATTTTGCAATAGGCCTACCATTAGCCTTCAGTGTAGCTTATGTATAGGCCTGCTGGTACTGTATTTAATCTCAGTTAGGGTTCATTTTATTTTGTCAAATCTCAAGTATAGTAGAATTTGTGAGAGTCATGGGCATAATAAGTTCTAGCGCCTACCAGCGTGTCATTAAATGCTTGAGTTTTTTCTAATCTGAATTATTGTATTTTTATCTTAGAGGCATATTCTATAGGCTATTACCAACATACATTATATCACAAAGTACGGTATATTCTATTGCTTTTGGTGCGATATCGGTATTGGTAGTCTGCAATGGATGTGAGCACCTCATCTAAAGCTAAAAAAAGAAAAGCGAATCCATCTGAGTGGAAAAAATTTAAAACTAAAGCTGCAAAAGTACGAGGTAAGTTCTGCTTTGGAAATTCTAGCAGAAAGACAGCGTTGAATCTGTTGATGCTAATCAAAGTTATTATGCAAGTGAGTTGATTATTTTTCTATTGTTTTAGGTGAGGCACACGTTTCTCACTCTGGACAAGAGGTTCCAAGAAGAGTCCAGCAATCAGTGGAATGCCGTTGTCGTTGTTATTATCAGCTGACTGAAAACGAAAAAAAGGAGATATTTCAAAATTTTAATGAAATGAGAGATCATGAAATGCAGAATACTTACCTGCGAGGTTGCATCACCAAAAAGCCAGACCAAAAAATTCGTCGACGACCACGAAATGCTGATGGCCAGAAGCGTAACAGTTTTACGTTTACTGTAACTCTGGAAGAAAAGTCAGTGATTGTGTGCAGAGCAGCTTTTTTGGGGCTTCATGGAATTGGGATTGGTAGATTAAAAAGAAAAGTACTGAATTTTGCTGTTGACATCAAAGATAACCGCGGCAAGCATGGCAACCACCCCAAAGTAGATGAGTCAACGAAGAATCTGATCCGGGAGCATATCCAAAACTTTCCTGCCCGTGAGAGCCATTACAGCCGCAGCGTGAATGCCAGAAGGAAATATTTGGATTCCTCAATGAATGTCGCCAAAATGCATAGAATCTTTCTTATCCATTATCCGGAACTAAGGACAGTATGCAAATATTCATTGTATCACGAAATATTTAATTATGAGTTCAATATTTCGTTCGGCTTTCCCAGAAGCGACATTTGTGATACTTGCGAAAAGCAACAAGTGGCAATCAAAGCAGCCGAATTACATGGCAATGAATCTGCGATAAAACAAAGAAAAGCCGAAAATGAGTTACATCTCAGGAAAGCTGATGTGTTTAATGTGCAGTTAAGAGAAGCAACTGAGTCAGCTAAAACGATGGTAACTGATTGTGACACGGCAGTAATTGCAATGGATTTCCAAAAAAACTTGCCTTTACCCTTGACTGGCATTTGCCAAGAATATTACAAAAGGCAGTTGTGGATCCACAACTTTTGTATTCACGATTGTGTCAATGGCAATGCGATGATGTTCTTATATGCGGAGCATTACGCAGGTAAAGGACCCAATGAGGTAATCTCTTGCTTAGATCATTACATATCTACCCTACCACCAACAACGAAAAAAGTGAAGATATTTGCTGACAATTGTTTCTCCCAAAACAAAAACAGATACATCGTAGCATATCTCCATTCCATGGTTCATAAAAACCTAGAGGAAATCCAGCTTTTCTATCCCCTTCCTGGCCATAGTAGATTACCATGTGATCGGGACTTTGCTCGCATTGAAAAGAATAGAAGAAGAAAGGACAGGGTTGTAAAGCCATCTGAATGGGTCAATTTGATTAAAGAGACTGACTTATCAAACCCATTTCAGACTGTTTTTGTTGAGCATCCTCTCACAGATGACCTGAAACATGACGGCACTCCTGTTGTTAAAGTCAAGGACTACAAAAGAGGCCTTGATGCATTCTTGCGGCCACCTAGTGGCATTGCAGCAATAAGAGGTTTGTTGTTTAGAAGAGGCCAGAATCCAAGATGTCGGTACTCAATGACTGGTGATTGCTCAACTGAAATTTGCTTACTAAAGCGAGGAAAAAAGTTGAGAGAATTGTTAGGCGCTTTCAGTAAGCTACTGCCAGCACACCTCACGTTCCTTGGCATCAAAAAAGCAAAGTTCGATGACGTTGTAGCGTTATTAGGTCACGTAACTATTCCGAATGAAGTGACATTCTACAACACCTTATCAACGCAACCAGAGCAGCAACAAGAGAGTGATGATGATGAAGATGTTGAATGATTTTTAGCAATGCATGCTCGCACTGTCTTATTCCGCCTTTCTGAACGTTATTAAGCTGTGTTTTCAAAGTTCTCAAAAAACGTTAGAGAAAATTTTCAAAATTTCTCTACAGTACTTCGTTGTTTTGTTATTTTAACTGCATGGTTGTGTATTTGGGCTTTAACTTAATTAAACTAACTCCGGTTGTATGTCAATGTCAGGCTAGGGTAGACATGGTGATTTCCAAAAGTTAGAATGTTGCGTCGAAGAAAAAGCATTCTTTTATTGAGTCTGGAATTTGTCAGAAACTTGCTCCACTAAGCTAAAAGTAAGACTCATTAATAAAGACAACTTTTTATGGCCATCATTATGCAAAAACGTTACGATTTTTCCCCCTCTTAACCCAAAACATTGATTAACGTAAACGTCGTTCTTCTGGTTTGCCGCTAACACATATTTAACCCCGCCATAAGTGATACCATTAAAGTTTAAATGCGGCTTAGTGTTTTAACCCCCATTGAAAATTCCTTGCTACTCCACTGATTTATACCAGTGCAAAATCGATAGTCTTATACCCTTAGCGTAATACAGTAGAAGCAAAAAGCTGATTTAAATCGATTCGATTCAGCTAATTTATTTGCCAAGTTGCCTTGGCCAGGAGACCGCGAAGTGACCTTTCGGTCTTCGAGTCAAGCTGGAAGCTGCCACCCGTCTACCACAATAGTGGAATCTCCACACTCTCTTCAGTGCTAAGCGTCAAGCAAGGAAGCTGTGAATACCATGTTTTAAAGTCTTTTGGCATGACTCGACAAGGGATTGAACCCAGGTTTACCGACTGCGAGGCGGACGCTTTACCTCTAGGCCACCACGCCGGCAAAAGCTTATTGCGATACCAGTTCTCCACAAATGGCTTCATTTCATCTGCATCGTTATTAAAACGTAGTAATACAAAACAAAAGTCAAAAAAACTGATATTGTAAAAGTAATCCTTGGGAGAGTTGCAATACACTATACATCAAGTTTGATGGAAAAAGCTCCCAAGTCACAGTTCGGAATAAAAGTTCCTAAGTCCACGAAGCAAAATTCACTGTAATTCATTATGACATCATTGTGACGTGATAATTTTTTCGCGAAAAATCAATCTACAACAGAGCAATACAAAAAATCTTGTTTTAGCTTTCCAGTTGCATTAACCTGATTTGCAAAGTATTTGAAAATTTTTGAATGTCATTTTCTCAAAACTGACACTATGTGACTTAGGAACATTTAGAACTAAGCCCTTCAAGTTCTGTTCCGCACACAAGGATGAAGGAAAACCACAAATTACTTTCTTCTTCCATCTACTTTAGTCCAGGGAGACGGTATGTGTTTCTAGGACCCATTTCGATCGATATGAAGATTGGAAATAAGGATACCGGGATAGAATTCATATGCCCCGAAAACAACTGTTTATGACTAAAATTTATGACGTCATAGCGAATGGTTTCATGTCTGCTGCATTTTTGTTTAGTTTCCATTATGTGATTATTAGCCTAGTAGTGAATTGTAATGACGAAGCCATGAAGGCAGAAACGCGTGACCAGTCATAATAAAGCTACTACGTTACTGTTGTGTTTTTAGCCCAGTAAAAGTAATAAGATATCCGAAGACCAAGTGAAAAGTGATTCAACACCAGCAATCTTCGATTACTTGCTTCAACACAAAAACATTCAGCAACGGTTATTTGTATAAAAGACTGAACATTTGGTGTTGAAGTTCAGTTTTTAAAGTTCTGTTCCGCACACAAAGATGAAAGAAATCCACAAATTACTATCTTCTTCCATCTACTTTAGTCCAGGGAGACGGTATGTGGTCCTAGGACCCATTTCGATGGATATGCAGATTGGAAACAAGAATACCGAGATAGACTTCATATGCCCTGAAAACAACTGTTTATGACTAAATTTTATGACGTCATATTGAGTTGTTTCATATCTGTTGCGTTTTTGTTCAGTTTCCATTATGTGGTTATTAGCTTAGTAGTATACTGTACTGACGAAGCCATGAAGGCAGAAACGCGTATACAGTTATAATAAAGGTACTACGTTACTGTTGTGTTTTTAGTCCAGTAAAAATAATAAGATATCCGAAAACCAAGTGAAGAGTGATTCAACACCTGCAATCTTCGATTACTTGCTTCAACACAAAAACACTCAGCAACGGTTATATGCATAGAAGACTGTAAACTTGGTGTTGGAGTTGAGCTTTTAAAGTTCTGTTTCGCACACAAGGATGAAGGAAATCCACAAATTAATTATTTTTTCCATCTACTTTAGTCCAGGGAGACGGTATGTTTTCCTATGACCCGTTTCGATGGATATGCAGATTGGAAACAAGGATACCGGGATAGAATTCATATGCCCTGAAAACAACTGTTTATGACTGAAATTTATGACGTCATAATGAATTGTTTTTTATCTGCTGCATTTTTTGTTCAGTTTCCATTATGTGGTTATTAGCCTAGTAGTATACTGTACTGACGAAGCCATGAAGGCAGAAACGCGTATACAGTTCATAAAAAGCTACTACGTTGTTGTTGTGTTTTTAGCCCAGTAAAAACAAAAACACATCTCAAGACCAAGTGAAGAGTGATTCAACACCTGCAATCTTCGAGTACTGGCTTCAACACAAAAACAATCAGCAACAGTTATATGTGTAGGAGACAGTGAACTTGGTGGTGGAGTTCAGCTTTTCAAGTTCTGTTCCGCACACAAGGATGAAAGAAATACACAAAGTACTTTCTTTTTCCATCTACTTTAGTCCAAAAAGACGGTATGTGTTCCTACAACAAATTTCGATGGATAACAAGATTGGAAATAAGGATACCGGGATAGATTTCATATGCCCAGAGGACAACTGTTTATGATTAAAAGTTATGACGTCATAACGAGTTGTTTTATACCTGCTGCATTTTTTGTTCAAGTTCCATTATGTGGTTATTAGCCTAGTAATATACTGTACTGACGAAGCCATGAAAGCAAAAACACGTATGCAGTTAATAAAAAGCTATTACGTTACTGTTGTGTTTTCAGCCCAATAAAAGTAATAAGATATCCAAGGACCAAGTGAAGAGTGATTCAACACCTGCAATCTTTGATTACTTGCTTCAACACAAAAAACATTCAGCAACGGTTTTATGTATAGGAGACTGTAAACTTGGTGTTGGAGTTCAGCTTTTAAAGTTCTGTTCCGCACACAAGAATGAAGGAAATCCACAAATTATTTTCTTCTTCCATCTACTTTAGTCCAGGGAAACGGTATGTGTTCCTAGGACCCATTTCGATGGATATGCAAAATGGAAATAAGGATACCGAAATAGAATTCATATGCCCTGAAGACAACTGTTTAAGACTAAAATTTATGACGTCATAATGAATTGTTTCATATCTGCTGCATTTTTTGTTCAGTTTCCATTATGTGGTTATTAGCCTAGTAGTATGCTGTACTGACGAAGCCATCAAGGCAGAAACGCGTATACAGTTAATAAAAACCTACTACGTTACTGTGGTGTTTTTAGCCCAGTAAAAGTAATAGGATATCCGAAGACCAAGTGAAGAGTGATTCAACACCTGCAATCTTCGATTACTTGCTTCAAGACAAAAACATTCAGCAACGGTTGAATGTATAGAAGACGGTAAACTTGGTGTTCGAGTTCAACTTTAAAAGTTCTGTTCCGCACACAAGGATCAAGGAAATCCACAAATTACTTTCTTCTTCCATCTACTTTAGTCCAGGGAGACGGTATGTGTTCCTAGGACCCTTTGTGCCTTTTCGATGGATATGCAGACTGAAACAAAGGACACCGAGATAGAATTCATATGCCCTGAAGACAACTGTTTATGACTAAAATTTATGACGTCATATTGAAATGTTTCAAATCTGCTGCATTTTTTGTTTAGTTTCCATTATGTGGTTATTAGCCTAGTAGTATACGGTACTGACAAAGCCAAGAAAACAGAAACGCGTATACAGTTAATAAAAGGCTACTACGTTACTGTTGTGTTTTCAGCCCAGTAAAAGTAATAAGATATCCGAAAACCAAATAAATAGTGATTCAACACCTGCAATCTTCGATTACTTGCTTGAACACAAAAACATTCAGCAACGGTTAGATGTATAAAAAACTGTAATTTTGGTGTTGGAGTTCTGCTTTTAAAGTTCTGTTCCGCACACAAGGATGAAGGAAATCCACAAATTACTTTCTTTTTCCATCTACATTAGTCCAGGCAAACGGTATGTGTTCCTAGGACTTATTGCAATGGATATGCAAATTGGAAATAAGGATACCGGAATAGAAATCATATACCCTAAAACCAACTGTTTATGACTAAAATTTATGACGTCAAAACGAATTGTTTCATATCTGCTGCGTTTTTTGTTTAGTTTCCATTATGTGGTTATTAGCCTAGTAGTATCCTGTACTGACGAAGCCATGAAGGCAGAAACGCGTATGCAGTTTAAAAAAAGCTATTACGTTACTGTTGTTTTTTTAACCAAATAAAAGTAATAAGAGATCCGAAAACCAAGCGAAGAGTGATTCAACACCTGCAATCTTCGATTACTTGCTTTAACACAAAAACATTCAGCAACGGTTATATGTATAGAAGACTGTAAACTTTGTGTTGGAGTTCAACTTTAAAAGTTCTGTTCCGCACACAAAGATGAACGAAATCCACAAAACACTTTTTTTTTCCATCTACTTTAGTCCAGGGAAACGTTGAGTGTTCCTATCACCCGTTTCGATGGATATGCAGATTCGAAATAAGGATACCGGGATAGAATTCATATGCCCTGAAGACAACTGTTTATGACTAAAATATATGACATCATAGTGAATTGTTTCATATTTGTTGCGTTTTTTGTTCAGTTTCCATTATGTGGTTATTAGCCCAGTAGTATATTGTACTGACGAAGCCATGAAGAAAGAAACGCGTATACAGTTAATAAAAAGCTATTACGTTACTGTTGTGTTTTTAACCAAGTAAAAGTAATAAATTATCCGAAAACCAAATGAAGAGTGATTCAACACCTGCAATCTTCGATTACTTGTTTCAACACAAAAACATTGAGCAACGGTTATTTGTGAAGAAGAAAACTGTAAACTTGGTGTTCGAGTTCAGTTTTTAAAGTTCTGTTCCGCACACAAGGAAGAAAGAAATCCACAATTTATTTTTTTGTTCCATCTACTTTAGTCCAGGGAAACGGTATGTGTTCCTAGGAACCCATTCGATGGATATGCAGATTGGAAATAAAGATACCGGGATAAAATTCATATGCCCTGAAGACAACTGTTTATGACTAAAATTTATGACGTCATAATGAATTGTTTTATATCTGCTGCATTTTTTGTTCAAGTTCCATTATGTGGTTATTAGGCTAGTAGTATACTGTACTGACGAAGCCATGAAAACAGAAACGCGTATACAGTTAATAAAAACCTACTACGTTACTGTTGTGTTTTTAGCCCAGTAAAAGTAATAAGATATCCGAAAACCAAGTGAAGAGTGATTCAACACCTGCAATCTTCGATTACTTGCTTCAACACAAAAACATTCAGCAACGGTTTTATGTATAAAAGACTGTAAACTTGGTGTTCGAGTTCAGCTTTTAAAGTTCCGTTCCGCACACAAGGATGAAGGAAATCCACATATTACTTTCTTCTTCCATCTATTTTAGTCCAAGTAGACGGTATGTGTTCCTAGGACCTTTTGTGCCATTTCGATGGATTTGCAGGATGAAAATACGGACACCGGGATAGAATTTATATGCCCTGAAAACAACTGTTTAGGACTAAAATTTATGACGTCATAGTGATAAGTTTTATATCTGCTGCATTTTTTGTTCAGTTTCCATTATGTGGTTATTAGCATAGTTGTATACTATACTGACGAAGCCATGAAAACAGAAACGCGTATACAGTTAATAAAAAGTTACTACGTTACTGTTGTGTTTTTAGCCCAGTAAAAATAATAAGATATCCGAAGACCAAGTGAAGAGTGATTCAACACCTTCAATCTTCGATTACTTGTTTGAACACAAAAACATTCAGCAACGGTTATATGTATAGGAGACTGTACATTTGGTGTTGGTGTTCAGCTTTTAAAAATCTGTTCCGCACACAAGGATGAAGGAAATCCACAAATTACTTTCTTCTTCCATCTACTTTGGTCCAGGGAAACGGTAAGTGTTCCTAGGACTCATTTCAATTGATATGAAGATTGGAAATAAGGATACCGAGATAGAATTCATTTGCCCTGAAGACAACTGTTTATGACTAAAATTTATGACGTCATAATGAAGTGTTTCATATCTGCTGCATTTTTGTTCAGTTTTCAATGTGTGGTTATTAGCCTAGTAGTATAGTATACTGACGAAGCCATGAAAGCAGAAACGCGTATACAGTTAATAAAAAGCTACTACGTTATTGTTGTGTTTTTAGCCCAGTAAAAGTAATAAGATATCCGAAGACCAAGTGAAGAGTGATTCAACACCTGCAATCTTCGATTACTTGCTTCAACACAAAAACATTCAGCAACGGTTATATGTGTAGGAAATTGTACATTTGGTGTTGAAGTTCAGTTTTTAAAGTTTTGTTCCGCACACAAGGATGAAAGAAATACACAAATTACTTTCTTCTTCCATCTACTTTAGTCCAGGGAAACGGTATGTGGTCCTAGGACCCATTTAGGATGATATGCAGATTGGAAATAAAGATACCGGGTTAGAATTCATATATTTTAAAGACAATTGTTTATGACTAAAATTTATGACGTCATAATGAATTGTTTCATGTCTGCTGCAATTTTGTTCAGTTTCCAATATGTGGTTATTAGCCTAGTAGTATACTGTACTGACGAAGCCATGAAGGCAGAAACGCTTATGCAGTTAATAAAAAGCTACTACGTTACTATGGTGTTTTTAGCCAAGTAAAAGTAATAAGATATCCGAGGACCAAGTGAAGAGTGATTCAACACCTGCAATCTTCGATTACTTGCTTCAACACAAAATCATTCAGCAACGGTTATATGTATAGAAGACGGTAAACTTGGTGTTGGAGTTGAGCTTTTAAAGTTCTGTTCCGCACACAAGGATGAAGGAAATCCACAAATTACTTTCTTCTTCCATCTACTTTAGTCCAGGGAAACGGTAAGTGTTCCTATGACCCGTTTCGATGGATTGGCAGATTGGAAATAAGGATACCGAAATAGAATTCATATGCCCTGAAGACAACTGTTTATGACTAAAATATATGACGTCATAATGAATTGTTTCATATTTGCTGCGTTTTTTGTTCAGTTTCCATTATGTGGTTATTAGTCCAGTAGTATACTGTACTGACGAAGCCACGAAAGCAGAAACGCGTATACAGTTATTAAAAAAGCTACTACGTTACTGTTGTGTTTTTAGCCCAGTAAAAGCAATAAGATATCCGAAGACCAAGTCAAAAGTGATTCAACACCTGCAATCTTCGATTACTTGCTTCAACACAAAAACATTCAGCAACGGTTATATGTATAGAAAATGGTATACTTGGTGTTGGAGTTTTGTTTGTAAAGTTCTGTTCCGCACACAAGCATGAAGGAAACCCAGTAATTACTTTCTTCTTCCAGTTATTCTAATCCTAGGAAACGGTATGTGTTCCTAGGACCCATTTCGATGGATATGCAGATTGGAAAAAGGGATACCGGGATAAAACTCATATGCCCTGAAGACAACTGTTTATGACTAAAATTTATGACGTCATAATGAATTGTTTCATGTCTGCTGCATTTTTTGTTCAGTTTCCATTATGTGGTTTGTAGCTTAGTAGTATACTGTACTGACGAAGCCATGAAAGCAGAAACGCGTATACAGTTATAAAAAAGCTGCTACGTTACATTTGCGTTTTTAACCAAGTAAAAGCAATAAGATATCCGAAAACCAATTGAAAAGTGATTCAACACCTGCAATCTTCGATTACTTGTTTCAACACAAAAACATTCAGCAACGGTTAATTGTGAAGAAGAGAACTGTAAACTTGGTGTTCGAGTTCAGTTTTTAAAAATCTGTTCCGCACACAAAGATGAAGGAAATCCACAAATTACTTTTTTTATCCATCTGCGTTAGTCCAAAAAGACGTTAAGTGCTCCTATGACTCGTTTCGATGGATATGCAGATTGGAAATAAGGATACCGGGATAGAATTCATATGCCCTGAAGACAACTGTTTATGACTAAAATTTATGACGTCATAATGAATTGTTTCATCCTTGCTGCGTTCTTTGTTCAGTTTCCATTTTGTGGTTGTTAGCCTAGTAGTATACTGTACTGACGAAGCCATGAAAGAAAAAACGCGTATACAGTTATTAAAAAAGCTACTACGTTACTGTTGTGTTTTTAGCCCAGTAAACGCAATAAGATATCCGAAAACCAAGCGAAGAATGATTCAACACCTGCAATCTTCGGTTACTTGCTTCAGCACAAAAACATTCAGCAACGGTTGAATGTATAGAAGACTGTAAACTTGGTGTTCGAGTTCAGCTTTCAAAGTTGTGTTCCGCACACAAGGATCAAAGAAATCCGCAATTTATATTTTTAATCCATCTACTTTAGTCCAAATAGGTGAATGGTTTACGCTAAAATCCCAAAGCAATGGCACCCCTCTCAATTTGAGAACTGACTCCCACCCACCCAAGTTTTATTGTCCCACCCGAGAAAAAAATGTTTTACCATAAGAAATTACTGCTTGGTTGAGTCCTAACAAATGGCAATTTGAAGCATATGTTAACCAGAAACTTAAAATCAGTGGCGAAGCGAGAAAATTTAGAAAGGGGAGTTTGAAAATTTACTTGCTGTCATGGCTCTTTTAGTGTTTTTTGAATAATTTTCAGGCAAGTTTTGTTTAAATTTTTTGACCCTAATTCTGACTGCTTTGCCAGATATGATGCATTTTGTTCGCACATTTTTGATTACGCGTGCTTGACGTACGGCTTATCGCTATCGAAGAAGTTCGAAATTATGGAAAAATTGTATAGACCCACATCCAAACATTTTTGAAAGTGGCTGGTGGGAGGATGCATAAATTCCACACTTCTCATCCTATCCCCCAAGCCATAAGCTACAGAAACCATGAAAAGAGTCTGGCATATTTCAGTCACTTGCCACCAGTAGTCTTGTTTTTTTTTACTAAAAAGCAGATTCAAAAAAAGGGGGCATGGCACAATGGCCCCTCTTAAATACGCTCCTGCTTAGAATCACCGGAGAGGTCTAATGTATGACGATTGAGTCGTTTTTATCGTAGCCTAAGTGGAGAAAAAATGAAATTATCAATCCAACAATGTCGGTTTATCACTGACAAAAGCGCTATTAAAATAAGTTCATGCGCCGAGGGGTAACTATTTGTTGTTTTATACTTAAGTAATAAACTTTGTATTGAATTTAAGTACTGAAAAACAGCACTCCTCTACTGTATTTTATCAGCAACAAATAATTCAGAAAACCTTAAAGCTTAGCGCATAAAAGACATTAATTATTTTATAATGACTTAAAAATACAATCCCTATAAAAGTAAAAAAAAAAAAATTCGCAACATAACTGAACTAATAAATTTCGCAACATAACTAAAACAAAAAATAAATAAATTTCGCAACATAACTGAACTGAACAACATAACTGGAATGACCTGCTCCAATTTTTGTTATTGAAGAAGTTTTTTACTGCTTTATTTCTTAGAGGTGCGCAGTACTCGACTGCCGAGTACTGCGCACCAGTCTGGTGCCGAGGCGTGCACATACGGCTTATCGACAGTGTAATAAATGACGCCTTGCGCATTGTCACTGGGTGCCTGCGTCCCACTCCATCGGTCTACCTTCCGGTTCTTTCATGCATCCAGCCAGCTGAGCTTCGCCGCCAAGGAGCGACACTCTCCCTAGCCAACCGCAGCTCCCTGGACCCTGACCACAATTTACATGGCCAGTTTCATGAGTCACAGGACGTATGTAAAGAGAGATTGAAATCTAGACGCTCATTTGTACCTGCTGCTCGGAAATTACTAGACAGTCTTTCTGAGATGGACGTCCGTGCAGCCGAGTAATAAAAAGCTACTACGTTATTGTTGTGTTTTTAACCAAGTAAAAGTAATAAAGAAATCCGAAAACCAAGTGAAGAGTGATTCAACACCTGCATTTTTCAATTACTTCCTTCAACACAAAAACATTCAGCAACGGGTATTTGTGAAAAAAAAAACTGTAAACTTGGTGTTCGAATTCAGCTTTTAAAGTTCTGTTCCGCACACAAGGATGAAGGAAATCCACAAATTACTTTCTTCTTCCATCTACATTAGTCCAGGGAGACGGTATGTGTTCCTATGACTCGTTTCGATGGATATGCAAATTGGAAATAAGGATACCGGGATAGAATTCATATGCCCTGAAAACAACTGTTTATGACTAAAGTTTATGACGTCATAATGAATTGTTTCATTTTTGCTATGTTTTTTGTTCAGTTTTCATTATGTGGTTATTAGCCTAGTAGTATACTGTACTGACGAAGCCATGAAAACAGAAACGCGTATACAGTTACTAAAAAAGCTACTACGTTACTGTTGTGTTTTTAGCCCAATAAACGTAAAAAGATATCCAAAAACCAAGTGAACAGTGATTCAACACCTGCAATCTTCGATTACTTGCTTCAACACAAAAACATTCAGCAACGGTTATATATATAAAAGACGGTAAACTTGGTGTTGGAGTTCAGCTTTTAAAGTTCTGTTCCGCACACAAGGATGAAAGAAATCCACGCATTACTTTCTTCTTCCAACTACTTTAATCCAGGGACACCGTATGTGGTCTTAGGACCCATTTCGATGACAATGCAGATTGGAAATAAGGACACCGAGAAAAATTTCAAATGCCCTGAAGACAACTGTTTATGACTAAAAGTTATGACGTCATAACGAATTGTTTCATATCTGCTGCATTTTTTGTTAAGTTTCCATTTTGTGGTTATTAGCCTAGTAGTATACTGTACTGACGAAGCCATAAAAGCAGAAACGCGTATACAGTTAATAAAAAGCTACTACGTTACTGTTGTGTTTTCAGCCCAGTAAAAGTAATAAAATATCCGAAAACCAAGTGAAGAGTGATTCAACACTAGCAATCTTCGATTACTTGCTTCAACACAAAAACATTCAGCAACGGTTATATGTATAAAAGATTGTAAACTGCGTGTTCGAGTTCAACTTTAAAAGTTCTGTTCCGCACACAAGGATGAAGGAAATCCACAAATTACTTTTTTTTTCAATCTACTATAGTCCAAGGAGACGGTATGTGTTCCTAGGACTTTTTGTGCCTTTTCGATGGATATGCATATTGAAAATAAAGACACCGGGATAGACTTCATTAGCCCTGAAGACAACTCGTTATGACTAAAATTTATCACGTCATAATGATATCTTTCGTATCTGCTGCATTTTTTGTTCAGTTTCCATTATGTGGTTATTAGCCTAGTAGTATACTGTACTGACGAAGCCATGAAGGCAGAAACGCGTATACAGTTAATAAAAAGCTACTACGTTACTGTTGTGTTTTCAGCCCAGTAAAAGTAATAAGATATCCGAAGATCAAGTGAAAAGTGATTCAACACCTGCAATCTTCGGTTGCTTGTTTCAACACAAAAACATTCAGCAACGGTTATATGTATAGGAGACTGTAATTTTGGTGTTGGAGTTCAGCTTTTAAAATTCTGTTCCGCACACAAGGATGAAAGAAATCCACAAATTACTTTTTTCTTCCATTTATTTTAGTCCAGGGAAACGGTATGTGTTTCTAGGACCCATTTCGATGGATATGCAAATTGGAATTAAAGATACCAGGATAGAATTCATATGCCTTGAAGACAACTGTTTATGACTAAATTTTATGACGTCATAATGATATGTGTCATGTCTGCTGCGTTTTTTGTTCAGTTTCCATTATGTGGTTATTAGTCTAGTAGCATACAGTACTGACAAAGCCATGAAAGCAGAAACGCGTATACAAATAATAAAAAGCTATTACGTTACTGTTGTGTTTTTAACCAAGCAAAAATAAGAAATCCGATAACCAAGTGAAAAGTGATTCAACACCTGCAATTTTCAATTACTTTATTCAACACAAAAACATTCAGCAACGGTTATTTGTGAAAAAAAAAACTGTAAACTTGGTGTTGGAGATCAGCTTTTAAAGTTCTGTTCCGCACACAAGGATGAAGGAAATCCACAAATTACTTTCTTCTTCCATCTACATTAGTCCAGGGAGACGGTATGTGTTCTTATGACTCGTTTCGATGGATTTGCAGATTGGAATTAAAGATACCGAGATAGAAGTCATATGCCCTGAAAACAATTGTTTATGACTAAAATTTATGACGTCATAATGATTTGTTTCATTTTTCCTATGTTTTTTGTTCAGTTTCCATGATGTGGTTATTAGCCTAGTAGTATACTGTACTGACGAAGCCATCAAGGCAGAAACGCGAATACAGTTATTAAAAAGGCTACTACGTTACTGTTGTGTTTTTAGCCCAGTAAAAGTAATAAGATATCCAACATTCAAATGAAAAGTGATTCAACACCTCCAATCTTCGATTACTTGCTTCAACACAAAAACATTCAGCAACGGTTATATATATAAAAGACGGTAAACTTGGTGTTGGAGTTCAGTTTTTAAAGTTCTGTTCCGCACACAAAAATGAAGGAAATCCAAAAAATTATTTTTTTCTTCCATCTCCTTTAGTCCAGGGAGACAATATGTGTTTCTAAGACCCTCTGTGCCATTTCGATGGATATGCAGATTGGAAATAAGGATACCGGGATAGAATTCATGCGCTCTGAAAACAACTGTTTATGACTAAAATTTATGACGTCATAATGAATTGTTTCTAGTCTGCTGCATTTTTTGTTCAGTTTCCATTATGTGGTTATTAGCCTAGTAGTATACTGTACTGACGAAGCCATGAAGGCAGAAACGCTTATGCAGTCAATAAAAAGCTACTACGTTACTGTTGTGTTTTCAGCCCAGTAAAAGTAATAAGATATCCGAAGACCAAGTGAAGAGTGATTCAACACCTGCAATCTCCGATTACTTGCTTCAACACAAAAACATTCAGCAACGGTTATATGCATTGGAGACTGTAAACTTGGTGTTGGAGTTCAGCTTTTAAAGTTCTGTTCCGCACACAAGGATGAAGGAAATCTACAAATTACTTTCTTTTTCTATCTACTTTAGTCCAGGGAGACGGTATGTGTCTCTAGGACCCTTTGTGCATTTTCGATGGATATGCAGATTGGAAATAAGGATACCAAAATAAAATTCATATGCTTTGAAGACAACTGTTTATGACTAAATTTTATGACGTCATAATGAATTGTTTTATATCTGCTGCATTTTTTGTTCAGTTTCCATTATGTGGTTAATAGCCTAGTAGTATACTGTACTGTCGAAGCCATGAAGGCAGAAACGCGTATACAGTTAACTAAAAGCTACTACGTTACCGTTGTGTTTTTAGCCCTGTAAAAGTAATAACACATCTCAAGACCAACTGAAAAGTGATTCAACACCAGCAATTCTCCATTACTTGCTTCAACACAAAAACAATCAGCAACGGTTATATGTATAGGAGACGGTAAACTTGGTGTTGGAGTTCAGCTTTTAAAGTTCTGTTCCGCACACAAAGATGAAGGAAATCCACAAATTACTTTTTTCTTCCATCTACTTTAATCCAGGGAGACGTGTGTTCCTATGACCCGTTTCGATGGATATGCAGATTGGAATTAAGTATACCGGAATAGAATTTATATGCCCTGAAAACAACTGTTTAGGACTAAAATTTATCACGTCATAATGATATGTGTCATGTCTGGTGCATTTTTTGTTCAGTTTCCATTAAGTGGTTAATAGCCTAGTAGTTTACTGTACTGACGAAGCCATGAAGGCAGAAACGCGCATTCAGTTAATAAAAAGCTACTACGTTACTGTTGTGTTTTTAGCCCAGTAAAAGCAATAAGATATCCGAAGACCAAGTGAAGAGTGATTCAACACCTGCAATCTTCGATTAATTGCTTCAACACAAAAACATTCAGCAACGGTTATATGTATAGAAGACTGTAAACTTGGTGTTCGAGTTGAGCTTTTCAAAATCTGTTCCGCACACAAGGATGAAAGAAATCCACAAATTATTTACTTTTTCCATCTACTTTAGTCCAGGAAGACGGTATGTGTTCCTAAGACCCATTTCGATGGATATGCAGATTGGAAAGAAGGATACCGGGATAGAAGTCATATGCCCTGAAAACAATTGTTTATGACTAAAATTTATGACGTCATAATGAATTGTTTCTAATCTGCTGCAATTTTTGTTCAGTTTCCATTATGTGGATATTAGTCTAGTAGTATATTGTACTGACGAAGCCATAAAAGCAGAAACGCGTATACAGTTAATAAAAAGCTACTACGTTACTGTTGTGTTTTTAGCCCAGTAAAAGTAATAAGATATCCGAAAACCAAGTGAAGAGTCATTCAACACCTGCAATCTTCGATTGCTTGCTTCAACACAAAAACATTCAGCAACGGTTATATGTATGAAAAACGGTAAACTTGGTGTCCGAGTTCAACTTTAAAAGCTCTGTTTCGCACACAAGGATGAAGGAAATCCACAAGTTACTTTCTTCTTCCATCTACTTTAGTCCAATGAAACGGTATGTGTTCCAAGCACCTTTTGTGTTATTTCGATGGATATGCAGATTGGAAATAAAAATACCAAAAAAAAAAACATAAGCTTTGAAGACAACTGTTTGAGACTAACATTTATGATGTCATAATGAAATGTTTTATATCTGCTGCATTTTTTGTTCAGTTTGCATGATGTGGTTATTAGCCTAGTAGTATACTGTACTGACGAATCCATGAAGGCAGAAACGCGTATACAGTTAATAAAAAGCTACTACGTTACTGTTGTGTTTTCAACCCAGTAAAAGTAATAAGATATCCGAAAACCAAATGAAGTGTGATTCAACACCTGCAATTTTCGATTAATTGCTTCAACACAAAAACATTCAGCAACGGTTATATGTATAAGAGACTGTAATATTGGTGTTGGAATTCAACTTTTAAAGTTCTGTTCCGCACACAAGGATGAAGGAAATCCACACATTACTTTCTTCTTCCATCTACTTCAGTCCAGCGAGACGGTATGTGTTCTTATGACCTTTTGTGACATTTCGATGGGTATGCAGATTGGAAATAAGGATACCGGGATAGAATTCATATGCCCTGAAGACAACTGTTTATGATTAAAAATATGACGTCATAATGAATTGTTTCATGTCTGCTGCGTTTTTTGTTAAGTTTCCATTTAGTGGTTATTAGCCTAGTAATATACTGCACTGACGAAGCCATGAAGGCAGAAACGCGTATAGAGTTAAAAAAAAGCTATTACGTTACTGTTGTTTTTTTAACCAAGTAAAAGTAATAAGATATCCGAAAACCAAGTGAAGAGTGAGTCAACACCTGCAATCTTCGATTACTTGTTTCAACACAAAAACAGTCAGCAACGGTTATATGTATAGAAAACTGTAAACTTGGTGTTCGAGTTCAACTTTAAAAGTTCTGTTCCGAACACAAAGATAAAGGAAATCCACAAATTACTTTTTTCTTCCATCTAGTTTAGTCCAGGGAGACGTTAAGTGTTCCTATGACCCGTTTCGATGGTAATGCAGATTGGAAATAAGGATACTTGGATAGAATTCATATGCTTTGAAAACAACTGTTTATGACTAAATTTTATGACGTCATAATGAATTGTTTCATGTCTGCTGCGTTTTTTGTTCAGTTTCCATTATGTGGTTATTAACCTAGTAGTATACTGTACTGACGAAGCCATGAAAGCAGAAACGCGTATACAGTTATTAAAAAAGCTACTACGTTACTGTTGTGTTTTTAGCCCAGTAAACGTAATAAGATATCAAAAAACAAGGTGAAAAGTGATTCAACTCCTGCAATTTTCGATTACTTCTTCCAACACAAAAACAATCAGCAACGGTTATATGTATAAAAAACGGTAAACTTGGTGTTCGAGTTAAGTTTTTAAAGTTTTGTTCCGCACGCAAGGATGAAGGAAATCCACAAATTACTTTTTTTTTCCATCTACTTCAGTCCAGGGAGACAGTATGTGTTCTTAAAATTTTTTTTGTTCTTTCGATGAATATGCAGATTAAAAGTAAGGATACCGGGATAGAATTCATATGCTCTGAAGACAATTGTTTATGACTAATATTATGACGTCATAACAGTCTGTTTCATGTCTGCTGCACTTTTTGTTCAGTTTGCTTTAAGTAGTTATTAGCTTAGTAGTATACTGTACTGACAAAGCCATGAAGGCAGAAACGCGCATTCAGTTATTAAAAAACTACTACGTTACTGTTGTGTTTTTAGCCCAGTAAAATCAATAAGATATCCGAAAACCAAGTAAAGAGTGATTCAACACCTGCAATCTTCGATTACTTGCTTCAACACAAAAACATTCAGCAACGGTTATATGTATAGAAGACTGTAAACTTGGTGTTCGACTTCAGTTTTTAAAGTTCTGTTCCGCACACAAGGATGAAGGAAATCCACAAATTACTTTTTTCTTCCATCTACTTTAGTCCAGGGAGACGGTATGTGTTCCTAGAACCCATTTCGATGGATATGCAGATTGGAAACAAGGATACCGGGATAGAATTCATATGCCCTGAAGACAACTGTTTATGACTAAAAGTTATGACGTCAGAATGAATGGTTTCATGTTTGCTGCATTTTTTGTTCAGTTTCCATTATGTGGTTATTAGCCTAGTAGTATACTGTACTGACGAAGCCATGAAGGCAGAAACACGCATCCAGTTATTAAAAAGCTACTACGTTGCCGTTGTGTTTTTAGCCCAGTAAAAAAAATAAGATGTCCGAAGACCAAGTGAAGAGTGATTCAACACCTGCAATCTTCGATTACTTGCTTCAACACAAAAACATTCAGCAACGGTTATATGTATAGAAGACGGTAAACTTGGTGTTCGAGATCAGCTTTTAAAGTTCTGTTCCGCACACAACGATGAAGGAAATCCACAAATTCTTTTTTTTTTCGTCTACTTTAGTCCAGGCAAACGGTATGTGTTCCTAGAACCCATTTCGATGGATATGCAGATTGGAAATAAAGATACCGGGATAGAAATCATATGCCCTGAAGACAACTGTTTATGACTAAATTTTATGACGTCATAATGAATGGTTTCATGTCTGCTGCATTTTTTGTTCAGTTTCCATTATGTGGTTATTAGCCTAGTAGTATACTACACTGACGAAGCCATGAAGGCAGAAAGGCGCATTCAGTTATTAAAAAGCTACTACGTTACTGTTTTGTTTTTAGCCCAGTAAACGTAATAACACATCTCAAAACCAAGTGAAGAGTGATTCAACACCTGCAATTCTCGATTACTTGCTTTAACACAAAAACATTGAACTACGGTTATATGTATGAACGACGGTAAATTTGGTGTTCGAGGTTAGCTTTTAAAGTTCTGTTCCGCAGACAAGGATGAAGGAAATCTACAAGTTACTTTCTTTTTCCATCTACTTTAGTCCAGGGGGACGGTATGTGTTCCTAAGACTTTTTGTGCCATTTCGATGGGTATGCAGATTGGAAATAAGGATACCAAGATGAATCTCATATGCTTTGAAAGCAACTGTTTATGACTAAATTTTATGACGTCATAATGATTTGTTTTATGTTTGCTGCATTTTTTGTTCAGTTTCCATTATGTGGTTTAATAGCTTAATAGTATACTGTACTGACGAAGCCATCAAAGCAGAAACGCGTATACAGTTAATAAAAGCTACTACGTTACTGTTGTGTTTTTAGCCCAGTAAAAGTAATAAGATATCCGAAGACCAAGTGAAGAGTGATTCAACACCTGCAATTTTCGATTACTTGCTTCAACACAAAAACATTCAGCAACGGTTATATGTATAGAAGACTATGATTTTGGTGTTCGAGTTCAACTTTTAAAGTTCTGTTCCGCACACAAGGATGAAGGAAATCCACAAATTACTTTTTTTTTTTATCTACTTTAGTCGAAAGGGACGTTATGTGTTCCTAGAACGTTTTCTGCCTTTTCGATGGATATGCAGATTGGAAATAAGGATACCGGGATAAAAATTTAACGCCCTGAAGACAACTGGTTATGATTAAAAATATTCACGTTATAATGAATTGTTTCATATCTGCTGCTTTTTTTGTTCATTTTCCATTATGTGGTTATTAGCTTAATTGTATACTGTACTGACGAAGCCATGAAGGCAGAAACGCGTATACAGTTAATAAAAAGCTACTACGTTACTGTTGTGTTTTTAGCCCAGTAAAAGTAAGAAAATTATCCGAAAACCAAATGAAGAGTGATTCAACACTTGCAGTTTTCGAGTACTGGCTTCAACACAAAAACATTTAGCAACGGTTATATGTATAAAAAACGGTAAACTTGGTGTTCGAGTTCAGCTTTTAAAGTTCTGTTTTGCACAGAAGGATGAAGGAAATCCTCAAATCACTTTTTTTTTCCATCTACTTTAATCCAGGGAAACGGTATGTGTTCCTAGGACCCATTTCGATGGATATGCAGATTGGAAACAAGGATACCGGGATAGAAATCATTCGCCTTGAAAACAATTGTTTATGAATAAATTTTATGACGTCGTAATGAATTGTTTCATATCTGCTGCATTTTTTGTTCAGTTTCCATTATGTGGTTATTAGCCTAGTAGTATACTGTACTGACGAAGCCATGAAGGCAGAAACGCGTAAACAGTTAATAAAAAGCTACTACGTTACTGTGGTGTTTTTAGCCCAGTAAAAGTAATAAGATATCCGAAAACCAAGTGAAGAGTGTTTCAACACCTGCAATCTTCGATTACTTGATTCAACACAAAAACATTTAGCAACGGTTATATGTATAGAAGACTATAATTTTGGTGTTCGAGTTGAGCTTTTGAAGTTCTGTTCCGCACACAAGGATGAAGGAAATCCACAAATTACTTTTTTTTTCTATCTATTTTAGTCTAAGAGGACGTTATGTCTTCCTATAACTTTTTGTGCGTTTTCGATGGACATGCAGATTGGAAATAAGGATACCGGGATAAACATCTTATGCCCTGAAGACAACTGTTTATGATAAAAAATTATCACGTCATAATGAATTGTCTGATACCTGCTGCTTTTTTTGTTCAGTTTCCATTATGTGGTTATTAGTTTAGTAGTATACTGTATTGACGAAGCCATGAAGGCAAAAACGCGTATACAATTAATAAAAAGCTACTACGTTACTGTTGTGTTTTTAGCCCAGTAAAAGTAATAAGATATCCGAAAACCAAGTGTAGAGTGATTCAACTCCTGCAACTTTCGAGTACTGGCTTCAAAACAAAAACATTCAGCAACGGTTATATGTATAGAAGACGGTAAACTTGGTGTTCGAGTTCAGCTTTTAAAGTTCTGTTTTGCACGGAAGAATGAAAGAAATCCACAAATCACTTTCTTTTTCCATCTACTTTAGTCCAGGGAGACGGTATGTGTTGCTAGGACCTAATTTGATGGATATGCAGATTGGAAATAAGGATACCGGGATAGAAATCATTCGCCTTGAAAACAATTGTTTATGATTAGAATTTATGACGTCATAATAAACTGTTTCATATCTGCTGCATTTTTTGTTCAATTTCCATTATGTGGTTATTAGCCTAATAGTATACTGTACTGACGAAGCCATGAAGGCAGAAACGCGTATACAGTTAATAAAAAGCTACTACGTTACTGTTGTGTTTTCAACCTAGTAAAAGTAATAAGATATCCGAAAACCAAATGAAGTGTGATTCAACACCTGCAATTTTCGATTAATTGCTTCAACACAAAAACATTCAGCAACGGTTATATGTATAAGAGACTGTAATATTGGTGTTGGAATTCAACTTTTAAAGTTCTGTTCCGCACACAAGGATGAAGGAAATCCACACATTACTTTCTTCTTCCATCTACTTCAGTCCAGAGAGACGGTATGTGTTCTTATGACCCTTTGTGACATTTCGATGGGTATGCAGATTGGAAATAAGGATACCGGGATAGAAGTCATATGCCCTGAAGACAACTGTTTATGATTAAAAGGTATGACGTCATAATGAATTGTTTCATGTCTGCTGTGTTTTTTGTTAAGTTTCCATTTAGTGGTTATTAGCCTAATAGTATACTGTACTGACAAAACCATGAAGGCAGAAACGCGTATAGAGTTAAAAAAAAGCTAATACGTTACTGTTGTTTTTTTAACCAAGTAAAAGTAATAAGATATCCGAAAACCAAGTGAAGAGTGATTCAACACCTGCAATCTTCGATTACTTCCTCCAACACAAAAACAATCAGCAACGGTTATATGTATAGAAGACGGTAAATTTGGTGTTGGAGTTCAACTTTAAAAGTTCTGTTGCGCACACAAAGATGAAGGAAATCCACAAATTACTTTTTTCTTCCATCTACTTTAATCCAGGGAAAGGTTAAGTGTTCCTATGACCCGTTTCGTGGGATATGCAGATTAGTAAATAAGGATACCGGGATAGAACTCATATGCTCTGAAAACAATTGTTTATGACTAAAATTTATGACGTCATAATGAATTGTTTCATGTCTGCTGCGTTTTTTGTTCAGTTTCCATTATGTGGTTATTAGCCTAGTAGTATACTGTACTGACGAAGCCATGAAAGCAAAAACGCGTATACAGTTCATAAAAAAGCTACTACGTTACTGTTGTGTTTTTAGCCCAGTAAACGTAATAAGATATCCAAAAATAAGGTGAAAAGTGATTCAACACCTGCAATCTTCAATTACTTCTTTCAACACAAAAACAATCAGCAACGGTTATATGTATAGAAGACGGTAACTTTGGTGTTCGAGTTCAGTTTTTAAAGTTCTGTTCCGCACACAAGGATGAAGGAAATCCACAAATTACTTTTTTTTTCCATCTACTTCAGTCCAGGAAGACAGTATGTGTTCCTAAAACCTTTTTTGCTCTTTCGATGGATATGCAGATTGAAAATAAGGATACCGGGATAGAATTCATATGCTCTGAAGACAACTGTTTATGACTAAATTTTATGACGTCATAACGAATTGTTTCGTGTCTGCTGCATTTTTTGTTCAGTTTGCTTTGTGTAGTTATTAGCTTAGTAGTATACTGTACTGACGAAGCCATGAAAGCAGAAACGCGCATTCAGTTATTAAAAAGCTACTACGTTACTGTTGTGTTTTTAGCCCAGTAAAATCAATAAAATATCCGAAGACCAAGTGAAGAGTGATTCAACACCTGCAATTCTCGATTACTTGCTTCAACACAAAAACATTCAGCAACGGTTATATGTATAGAAGACTGTAAACTTGGTGTTGGAGTTGAGCTTTTAAAGTTCTGTTCCGCACACAAGGATGAAGGAAGTCCACAAATTACTTTCTTCTTCCATCTAGTTTAGTCCAGTAAGACGGTATGTGTTCCTAGGACCCATTTCGATGGATATGCAAGTTGGAAACAAGGATACCGGGATAGAAATCATTCGCCTTGAAAACAATTGTTTATGAATAAATTTTATGACGTCGTAATGAATTGTTTCATATCTGCTGCATTTTTTGTTCAGTTTCCATTATGTGGTTATTAGCCTAGTAGTATACTGTACTGACGAAGCCATGAAAGCAGAAACGCGTAAACAGTTAATAAAAAGCTACTACGTTACTGTGGTGTTTTTAGCCCAATAAAAGTAATAAGATATCCGAAAACCAAGTGAAGAGTGATTCAACACCTGCAATCCTCGATTACTTGCTTCAACACAAAAAAACATTCAGCAACGGTTATGTGTATAGAAAACAGTAAATTTGGTGTTGAAGTTCAGTTTTTAAACTTCTATTCCGCACACAAGGATGAAGGAAATCCACAAATTACTTTCTTCTTCCATCTACTTTTGTCGAAGGAGACGGTATGTGGTCCTAGGACCCATTTCGATGGATATGCAGATTGGAAATAAGGATACCGGGATAAAACTCATATGCCCAGAAAACAACTGTTTATGATTAAAGGTTATGACGTCATAACGAGTTGATTCATTTGTGCTGCATTTTTTGTTCAGTTTGCATTATGTGGTTATTAGCCTAGTAGTATACTGTACTGACGAAGCCATGAAAACAGAAACGCGTATACAGTTAATCAAAAGTTATTACGTTACTGTTGTGATTTCAGCCCAGTAAAAGTAATAACACATCTCAAGACCAAGTGAAGAGTGCTTCAACACTTGCATTCTTCGAGTACTGGTTTCAACGCAAAAACAATCAGCAACGGTTATATGTGTAGAAGACAGTGAACTTGGTGTTGGAGTTCAGCTTTTAAACTACTTTTCCGCACACAAAGATGAAGGAAACCACAAATTATTTTTTTTTTCCATCTTCTTTAGTCCAGGGGGACGGTATGTGTTCGTAAGACCTTTTGTGCCATTTCGATGGATATGCAGATTGGAAACAAGGACACCAAGATAAATTTCATATGCCTTGAAAACAACTGTTTATGACTAAATTTTATGACGTCATAATGAATTGATTTTAATTTGCTGCATTTTTGTTCAGTTTCCATTATGTGGTTTAATATCTTAGTAGTATATTGTATTGACGAAGCCATCAAGGCAGAAACGCGTATACAGTTAATAAAAAGCTACTACGTTACTGTTGTGTTTTTAGCCAAGTAAAAGTAATAAGATATCCGAAGATCAAGTGAAGAGTGATTTAACACCTGCAATCTTCGATTACTTGATTCAACACAAAAACATTTAGCAACGGTTATATGTATAGAAGACTATAATTTTGGTGTTCGAGTTGAGCTTTTGAAGTTCTGTTCCGCACACAAGGATGAAGGAAATCCACAAATTACTTTTTTTTTGTATCTATTTTAGTCTAAGAGGACGTTATGTCTTCCTATAACTTTTTGTGCGTTTTCGATGGACATGCAGATTGGAAATAAGGATACCGGGATAAACATCATATGCCTTGAAGACAACTGTTTATGATAAAAAATTATCACGTCATAATGAATTGTTTGATACCTGCTGCTTTTTTTGTTCAGTTTCCATTATGTGGGTATTAGTTTAGTAGTATACTGTATTGACGAAGCCATGAAGGCAGAAACGCGTATACAATTAATAAAAAGCTACTACGTTACTGTTGTGTTTTTAGCCCAGTAAAAGTAATAAGATATCCGAAAACCAAGTGTAGAGTGATTCAACACCTGCAACTTTCGAGTACTGGCTTCAAAACAAAAACATTCAGCAACGGTTATATGTATAGAAGACGGTAAACTTGGTGTTCGAGTTCAGCTTTTAAAGTTCTGTTTTGCACGGAAGAATGAAAGAAATCCACAAATCACTTTCTTTTTCCATTTACTTTAGTCCAGGGAGACGGTATGTGTTGCTAGGACCTAATTTGATGGATATGCAGATTGGAAATAAAGATACCGGGATAGAAATCATTCGCCTTGAAAACAATTGTTTATGATTAGAATTTATGACGTCATAATGAATTGTTTCATATCTGCTGCATTTTTTGTTCAGTTTCCATTATGTGGTTATTAGCCTAGCAGTAAACTGTACTGACGAAGCCATGAAGGCAGAAACGCGTATACAGTTAATAAAAAGCTACTACGTTACTGTTGTGTTCTTAGCCCAGTAAAAGTAATAAGCTATCCGAAAACCAAGTGAAAAATGATTCAACACCTGCAATCTTCGATTACTTGCTTCAACACAAAAACATTCAGCAACGGTTATACGTTTAGGAGACTGTAAATTTGGTGTTCGAGTTCAGTTTTTAAGGTTCTGTTCCGCACACAAGGATGAAGGAAATCCACAAATTACTTTCTTCTTCCATCTACTTTAGTCCAGGGAGACGGTATGTGTTCCTAAAACCAATTTCGATGGTAATGCAGATTGGAAATAAGGATACCGGGATAGAACTCATATGCCCAGAAGACAACTGTTTATGACTAAACTTTGTGATGTCATAAAGAAGTGTTTCATATCTGCTGCATTTTTGTTCAGTTTCCTCTATGTGGTTATTAGTTTAGTAGTATACTGTACTGACGAAGCCATGAAGGCAGAAACGCGTACACAGTTAATAAAAAGCTACTACGTTACTGTTGTGTTTTTAGCCCAGCAAAAAGTGATAAGACAACCGAAAACCAAGTGAAGAGTGATTCAACACTTGCAATCTTCGATTACTTGCTTCAACACAAAAACATTCAGCAACAGTTAAATGTATAAAAAACGGTAAATTTGGTGTTGGAGTTCAAGTTTTAAAGTTCTGTTCCGCACACAAGGATGAAGGAAATCCACAAATTACTTTCTTCTTCCAGCTACTTTAGTCCAGGGAGACGGTATGTGTTCCTAGGACCCTTTGTGCCATTTCTATAAATATGCAGATTCAAAATAAGGATACCGGGATAGACTTCATATGCCCTGAAGACAACTGTTTATGATTAAAATTTATCACGTCATAATGAATTGTTTCATTTCTGCTGCTTTTTTAGTTCAGTTTCCATTATGTGGTTATTAGCCAAGTAGTATATTGTACTGACGAAGCCATGAAAGCAGAAACGCGTATACAGTTAATAAAAAGCTACTACGTTACTGTTGTGTGGTTAGCCCAGTAAAAGTAATAACATATCCGAAGACCAAGTGTAGAATGATTCAACACCTGCAATCTTCGATTACTTGCTTCAACACAAAAACATTCAGCAACGGTTATATGTATAGAAGACGGTAAACTTGGTGTTCGAGTTCAGCTTTTAAAGTTTTGTTCCGCACACCAGGATGAAGGAAATCCACAAATCATTTTCTTTTTCCATCTACTTCAGTCCAGGCAGACGGTATGTGTTCTTACGACCCATTTCGATGGATATGCAGATTGGAAATAAGGATACCGGGATAAAATTTTAATGCCCAGAAGACAACTGTTTATGATTAAAAGTTATGACGTCATAATGAATTGTTTTATATCTGCTGCATTTTTTAGTCAGTTTCCATTATGTGGTTTGATAGCTTAGTAGTATACTGTATTGACGAAGCCATGAAGGCAGAAACGCGTATACAGTTAATAAAAAGCCACTACGTTACTATTGTGTTTTTAGCCCAGTAAAAGTAATAAGATATCCGAAGACCAAGTGAAGAGTGATTCAACACCTGCAATCTTGGATTACTTGCTTCAACACAAAAACATTCAGCAACGGTTATATGTATAGAAGACTGTAAACTTGGTGTTCGAGTTCAGCTTTTAAGGTTCTCTTTCGCACACAAGGATGAAGGAAATCCACAAATTACTTTTTTTTTCCATGTTTTTTAGTCTAGGGGGACGTTATGTGTTGCTAGAACCTTTTGTGCCATTTCCATGGATATGCAGATTGGAAATAAGGACACCGGGATAGAATTCATATGCCTTGAAGACAACTGTTTAAGATTAAAAGTTATGACGTCATAATGAATTGTTTCATATCTGCTGCATTTTTGTTCAGTTTCCATTATGTGGGTAATAGCTTAGTAGTATACTGTACTGACGAAGCCATAAAGGCAGAAACGCGTATACAGTTAATTAAAAGCTACTACGTTACTGTTGTGTTTTTAGCCCAGTAAAAGTATTGAGATATCCGAAGACCAAGTGAAGAGTGACTCAACACCTGCAATTTTCGATTACTTGCTTCAACACAAAAACATTCAGCAACGGTTATATGTATGAAAGAGTGTGAATTTGGTGTTCGAGTTCAGCTTTTAAAGTTCTGTTCCGCACACAAAGTCGAAGGAAATCCACAAATTACTTTCTTCTTCTATCTACTTTAGTCCAGGAAAACGGTATGTGTTTTCAGGACTTTTTGTGCCATGTCGATGGGTTTGCAGATTGGAAATAAGGATATCGGGATAGAATTCATATGCCCTGAAGACAATTGTTCATGATTAAAGTTTTTCACGTTTTATTAAGTTGTTTCATATCTGCTGCATATATGTTCAGTTTGCATTATGTTGTTATTAGCCTAGTAGTATACTGTACTGACGAAGCCATGAAAGCAGAAGCGCGTATACAGTCAATAAAAAACCACAACGTTACGGTTGTGTTTTTAGCCCAGTAAAAGTAATAAGATATCCGAAGACCAAGTGAAGAGTGATTCAACACTTGCAATTTTCAAGTACTGGTTTAAACACAAAAACATTCAGCAACGGTTATATGTTTAGAAGACAGTAAACTTGGTGTTCGAGTTCAGTTTTTAAAGTTCTGTTCCGCACACAAGGATGAAAAAAATCCATAAATTACTTGCTTTTTCCATCGGTTTTAGTCCAGGGAAACGGTATGTGTTCCTAGGACCCATTTCGACGGATACGCAGATTGGAAACAAGGATACCGGGATAAACTTTATATGCCCTGAAAACAACTGTTTATGACTAAAATTTATCACGTCATAATGAATTGTTTCATATCTGCTGCTTTTTTTGTTCAGTTTCCATTATGTGGTTTGATAGCATAGTAGTATACTGTACTGACGAAGCCATGAAGACAGAAACGCGTATACAATTAACAAAAAGCTACTACGTTACTGTGGTGTTTTTAGCCCAGTAAAAGTAATAAGATATCCGAAGACCAAGTGAAGAGTGATTCAACACCTGCAATCTTCGATTACTTGCTTCAACACAAAAACATTCAGCAACGGTTATATGTATAGAAAACGGTAAACTTGGTGTTCGAGTTCAGCTTTTAAAGTTCTGTTCCGCGCACAAAAATAAAGGAAATCCACAAATTACTTTCTTCTTCAATCCATTTTAGTCCAGGGAGACGGTATGTGTTCTTACGACCCATTTCGATGGATATGCAGATTGGAAATAAAGATACCGGGATAGAATTCCATCGCCCTGAAGACAACTGTTTATGATTAAAAGTTATGACGTCATAATGAATTGTTTCATATCTGCTGCATTTTTTGTTCAGTTTCCATTATGTGGTTATTAGCTTAGTAGTATACTGTACTGACGAAGCCATGAAAGCAGAAACGCGCATACAGTTAACAAAAAGCTACTACGTTACTGTTGTGTTTTTAACCAAGTAAAAATAATAAGATATCCGAAGACCAAGTGAAGAGTGATTCAACACCTGCAATCTTCGATTACTTCTTTCAACACAAAAACATTCAGCAAAGGTTATATGTATAAAACACTGTAAACTTGGTGTTCGAGTTCAGCTTTTAAAGTTCTGTTCCGCACACAAAGATGAACGAAATCCACAAGATATTTTTTTCTTCCACCTACATTAGTCCAGGGAGACGTTAAGTGTTCTTACGACCCCTTTCGATGGATATGCAGATTGGAAATAAGGATACCGGGATAGAAATCATATGCTCTGAAGACAATTGTTTATGACTAAAATTTATGATGTCATAATGAAATGTTTCATATTTGCTGCGTTTTTTAGTCAGTTTCCATTATGTGGTTATTAGCCTAATAGTATACTGCACTGACGAAGCATTGAAGGCAGAAACGCGTATACAGTTAATAAAAGGCTATTGCGTTACTGTTGTGTTTTTAGCCCAGTAAAAGTAATAAGATATCCGAAGACCAAGTGAAAAGTGATTCAACACCTGCAATCTTCGATTACTTGCTTCAACGCAAAAACATTCAGCAACGGTTATATGTATAGGAGATTGTAAACTTGGTGTTGGAGTTCAGCTTTTAAAGTTCTGTTCCGCACACAAGGATGAAAGAAATCCACAAATCACTTTCTTTTTCCATCTACTTTAGTCCAGGAAAACGGTATGTGTTCCTAGGACCCTATTCGATGGATATGCAGATTGGAAATAAGGATGCCGGGATAGAATTTATATGCCCTGAAGACAACTGTTTATGACTAAAATTTTTGACGTCATAATGAATTGTTTGTTGTCTGCTGCATTTTTGTTCAGTTTCCATTATGTGGTTATTAGCTTAGTAGTATACTCTACTGACGAAGCCAGGAAGGCAAAAACGCGCATTCAGTTAATAAAAGGCTACTACGTTACTGTTTTGTTTTTAGCCCAGTAAAAGTACTAAGATATCCGAAGACCAAGTGAAGAGTGATTCAACACCTGCAATCTTCGATTACTTGCTTCAACACAAAAACATTCAGCAACGGTTATATGTATAAGAGATTGTAAACTTGGTGTTGGAGTTCAGTTTTTAAAGTTCTGTTCCGCACACAAGGATGAAGGAAATCCACAAATTACTTTCTTCTTCCATCTACATTAGTCCAGGGAGACGGTATGTGTTCCTAAGACCCATTTCGATGGATATGCAGATTGGAAATAAGGATACCGGGATAGAATTCATATGCCCTGAAGACAATTGTTTATGATTAAAATTTATCACGTCATAATGAATTGTTTTGTTGCTGCTGCTTTTTTTGTTCAGTTTCCATTATGTGGTTATTAGCTTAGTAGTATACTGTACTGACGAAGCCATGAAAGCAGAAACGCGTATGCAGGTAATAAAAGGCTGCTACGTTACTGTTGTGTTTTTAGCCCAGTAAAATAATAAGATATCCGAAAACCAAGTGAAGAGTGATTCAACACCTGCAAATATCGAGTACTGGCTTCAACACAAAAACATTCAGAACGGTTATATGTATAAATAAGTGTAAACTTGGTGTTCGAGTTCAGTTTTTAAAGTTCTGTTCCGCACACAAGGATGAAGGAAATCCACAAAGTACTTTTTTTTCATCTACTTTAGTCGAGGGAAACGGTATGTGTTCCTAGGATCCATTTCGATGGATATGCAGATTGGAAATAAGGATACTGGGATAGAATTCATTCGCCTTGAAAACAACTGTTAATGACTAAATATTATGACGTCATAATGAACTGTTTCATAACTGCTGCATTTTTTGCTCAGTGTCCATTATGTGGTTATTAGTTTAGTAGTATACTGTACTGACGAAGCCATGAAAGCAGAAACGCGTATACAGTCAATAAAAAGCTACTACGTTACTGTTGTGTTTTTAACCAAGTAAAAGTAATAAGATATCCGAAGACCAAGTGAAGAGTGATTCAACACCTGCAATCTTCGATTACTTGCTTCAACACGAAAACATTCAGCAACGGTTATATGTATAGAAGACAATAAACTTGGTGTTCGAGTTCAGCTTTTAAAGTTCTGTTCCGCACACAAGGATGAAGGAAATCCACAAATTACTTTCTTTTTTCATCGGTTTTAGTCCAGGGAGACGTTAAGTGTTCCTATGACCCGTTTCGATGGATATGCAGACTGGAAATAAGGATACCGGGATAGAATTCATATGCCCTGAGGACAACTGTTTATGATTAAAATTTATGACGTCATAATGATTTGTTTCATATTTGCTGCATTTTTTGTTCAGTTTCCATTATGTGGTTATTAGCCTAGTAGTATACTGTACTGACGAAGCCATGAAGGCAGAAACGCGTATACAGTTAATAAAAAGCTATTACGTTACTGTTGTATTTTTAGCCCAGTAAAAGTATTAAGTCATCCGAAGACCAAGTGAAGAGTGATTCAACACCTGCAATCTTCGATTATTTGCTTTAACACAAAAACATTCAGCAACGGTTTAATGTATAAAAGACGGTAATTTTAGTGTTCGAGTTCAGCTTTTAAAGTTCTGTTCCGCACACAAAGATGAAGGAAGTCCACAAATTACTTTCTTCTTTCATCTACTTTAATCCAGGGAGACGGTATGTGTTCCTAGGACCCTTTGTGCCATTTCGATGGATATGCAGATTGAAAATAAGGACACCGGAAGAGAATTCATATGCCCTGAAGACAACTGTTTATGATTAAAATTTATGACGTCATAATGAAATGTTTCATATTTGCTGCATTTTTTGTTCAGTTTCCATTATGTGGTTATTAGCCTAGTAGTATACTCTACTGACGAAGCCATGAAAGCAGAAACGCGTATACAGTTAATAAAAAGCTACTACGTTACGGTTGTGTTTTTAACCAAGTAAAAGTAATAAGATATCCGAAGACCAAGTGAAGAGTGATTCAACACCTGCAATCTTCGATTACTTGCTTCAACACAAAAACATTCAGCAACGATTATATGTATAAAAAACTGTAAACTTGGTGTTGGAGTTCAGCTTTTCAAGTTTTGTTTCGCACACAAGGATGAAGGAAATCCACAAATTACTTTCTTCTTCCATCTACTTTAGTCCAGGGAGACGGTATGTGTTCCTAGGACCTTTTGTGCCATTTCGATGGATATGCAGATTGAAAATAAGGACACCGGGCTAGAATTCATATGCCCTGAAGACAACTGTTTATGACTAAAATTTATGACGTCATAATGAACTGTTTCATATCTGCTGCATTTTTTGTTCAGTTTCCATTGTGTGGTTATTAGTTTATTAGTTTACTGTACTGACGAAGCCATGAAGGCAGAAACGCGTATACAGTTAATAAAAGGCTACTACGTTACTGTTGTGTTTTTAGCCCAGTAAAAGTAATAAGATATCCGAAGACCAAGTGAAGAGTGATTCAACACCTGCAATCTTCGATTACTTGCTTTAACACAAAAGCCTTCTGTCGATTTCCCTTTTTTCTTTTTAAATAGTTTTGTCACGCGTGAGTGATTTAGCGTGGTGTGTTCTGATTGGTCATTGTTGTGGTTGTTGCCTGACAACTGTATGCCTGGTTTGTCTGCGTAGTTGTTAGCTTAGGCCTAGTTCCATCTGTCCCCTTTTTGTTGGTTAAGATGTAGTTAGTTGTTGTATGGGTTAGTTTGAGGCTTAGATAGGGTTTTTTAGGTTGTCAGGGGAATTTTCTTTAGGTTATTGTAATTAATTTATGTGCTGGTTTTCAGCCTTGAACTGTATAGGCAGGGTTCTTGCATGATTGCAAGGTACCGGTAGACTGTGTGTGCATAATTTTGTTGTTGATCACCATTTTGGACAATGGAGTTAACTTTGTGAGGTTTGGCCCCAAGAAGTTGGTGAGTCGAAGGCTTTTGATTAGTTTATCCTTTGTAGGCCTAATTTGCTGATGTTTTGGTTTATTATCCTTTGTAGGTCTAATTTGTGTATTTTGGCATCATTTCCAAATTGTCATAATTTTGTTGCGCTGTGCATTTATTAAGCTATTATATTTGGTCGTTCTGTGCATTGGCTAAATTTACATATTTTGTTATTTTTTGTATTTTAGATAACCGCTGTAAACGCTTGAAATTCAATCAATATACATTCAACAAAACTACAGCGCGTTCTTTTTTTTCCGTGCAGTCTGGCAGCGCTACCAAACCCGCTTTAAAATTTTGGACTCGCGCATCATTATCAACTTTTTCTTCATTTGATCTGGATATTGATCAGTTTAGCTGAGGAATCTCATATCCCAGGAGATTTCATCGAAACAAAGTACAGTAATTGTGATCATTACCTTCAGTTTGTGACTAATAATGGATGATTGTGACTCGAATGCTGAGATTGTCTTGAGTTTGAAGGCTTTAAGAGCCAAGTATAGAGAAGTGGAACTACTCATGAAAAGCATTGACAATGCGGACGGTGTACGAACTGTGCTATGCCAAATTAATGTTGAATTTGATAGGCTAATGAATATGTGTTGTAATATTGACGAAAACCAGACTATTCCGGGCAGTGCATCACATAAAATTGAAGTTATTAATAGTGGGAATGCCTTTAAGGATAAGGTTGAGTGCTGGTTGTTGGGTACTGAGATGCCATTGAAGTGTATTATTAGTGGTGATACGGGTGGTGTTGGTGTGTGCAGTGAGTTGCATGCTGAGAATGCTGTGAAGGTTCGTTGTGATGATGTTGGGGATAAAACTTGTAGTTCTGTGGGTACTTCGTCTCGAGTCTCTTCTAGTAGCAGCCGTCTTCGTAAGAGTAGGGTGAAGGTGCAGCTGGCACGTCTTGCACTCTGTCATGAAAAGGAGAGGCTGCGAGAGAACTGCGAGAAAGCTACTCGTGAAAAGGAGCGGCAGCTAGAAATGGCTGAGGCCGAGCTCGAAGCTTGGGAGGCTGAGTCGGTCTGCAGTATATCTAGACGTTCCCGAACTACCAGTAGATCTGTTCATGATGTCATGCCGACGACAGTTGCTCAGCCCACACCTGAGTTGGCTTGCAACAACCAAGCACAAAAAGGGTTGAACCTACCGACATCTAATGGTAAAGCTACGTTAAGTCCTCCCTATCGATGTCTGACGAATTCTTCTAGCTATCCGGGTGCAGGTAAAAGTCAAAGCGTGGAGCATGTCAGCTTTATGCCTGCTGAGCCAATAGTAGAAGGGATTGGTAGTCAGAAGAGGACACGCTGGGATATGCCTAGAGGTGGTGGTAAATCTGCAGGTGAGATGCAGAGTGGTGCTCCTGGTTTAGGGTGTTCAAGTGAACAAAAGATGTGTGTTACCAATCAAGAGCCCATGCCATGTCATGCAGGGTATGTTCAGCAGACGTCACCGTCGGTAGAAGTGAGTGAAAGGTACTTGCCTAAGCCGGTTATCGAGGAGTTCGATGGGGATCCCCTCGATTACTGGGCGTTTGTAAACCGTTTTAAGGTGCACATTGCTGACCGGATTCGCAGCATCGATCTCAAACTGGTGTATCTTTTACAACACTGCAGCAGAAGGGTTTATGATCGCATTAAGCACTTTGCCAGTGGGCCAGACAAGCGTCACTGCTATGACATGGTCTGGCGCGAGCTGTATGATCGGTACGGCCAGCCTCATGTAATTGGACGTCATTGTGAAGAACGTCTGCTGGAGGTTGGCAAGATCAGTCAGCATGATTCTGAAAGCCTCGAGAGCCTGGCTATACTCATGAAGCGGTGTTTAGCAGCTATGGAAGAGTTTTCCGGATTTTCCACCATTAACACCGTCGGATTTATTGCAGCTCTTGTTGACAAGTTACCGCTTGAAATGCGCCGTAGATGGGTGTCGCGGGCATTGAGTCTACAAGCCGATAATGGACGCCTGGCTGGGTTTGCAGACTTCGCACATTTTGTTATAGGCGAGGCAGCAGAGGCAAATTCAATCTATTATAAGGCCATATTCCCTTATCGTCCCAACATTAGAGGTGATGGTGGTGGAGCTAAACGCCCAAAGGCTCATGCTTTTGCCGTTTCGGCGCGGTCTAACGTAAAGACATCTGCTGATGTGAAAAATATTGTGAGGAGCAATTCGAAAGATGACAAGCTCCAATGCTGGCATTGCGGCAAGTCTCACAAGCTGGAGCAATGCAGTGAGTTTATTGATTTGCAGTATGCTGAAAAGAAGAGAGTGGTCCGAAGCAAGCGCTTGTGCTATCGTTGCTTAAGAGGTGGACATGTCGTGAAGGATTGTCGGAGCAGACTAGCCTGCTCTATTGAATCTTGTAAGAGTACAGACCACCCTACTTTGCTCCATCTAGATCCCGTTCAAGTTGAAGGAAGTGATGTTGTGTGCAGTGCTGTGTCTGTGCGATTGAGACACGTGTGCCTGGACATTGTGCCTGTGCGGGTGAGTAATGGTGGTGTGGATGTTTTGACGTATGCCTTACTAGATCCAGGGTCCTCAGTGTCATTTTGTGAGCGTGTTCTGATTGAAAAGCTTGGGTTGTGTGGTGACGGTAATATGGTTGAGACATGTGTGGAAACATTGACGACCGAAAAACCTGAACGATTGAAATCAGAGTCATTTTCTTTACGGGTGAAGTCATTGGATGATACTAATGCATTTTGCTAGGATAAGGTGATACTTATCGACCAGATTCCGGTCGGTCCCGATCGTAGAAATCTCTGCGATGACATTGATGGCTTTGAACATCTTGAGGGTGTGACTTTGCCTCAAATTGACAAGGCGACCGTGACATTATTAATCGGCAATGACAACTACCTTGCTCAGTTCCCCTTGGAGACTAGACTAGCTAGCAATCCGGAATCGAGTCCTCATGCCATAAGAACACCTTTGGGCTGGGTCCTGAAGGGTCCGAGTTTAACCACTGAGCAGTCCTCTGCTGGCAACTCTGTGAGCTGTTTGCTGAGTCAAGGACGAGTCCCTGAATGTATCGAGGCGCTGAGAGATTCTATCGTGACAGATGAAGGTGAGGTCTATGATCCCTCAGTTGGTCTCGGTGCCGCAGATGTAGAAAATTTGATGAGCTGGCTAAGATCCAATGTGCAGGTCCAACAGTTTGGCATGCGCTACTCCGCTGAGGATGTCGTGGCGTATGATCTCATGAACAAGTCAGTTGCACGGGAGGAGGGTCACTTCCGGCTTCCTCTTCTTTGGAGGAATGACGCAGTGGTGTTGCCCGAAAGCTTGATCATGGCGAAGAAGAGGTTAAGCGCGGTGAAGCAACGCTTGAAGCGTGACTCAAATCTTAAGGACATGTACTGCAAGGAAATGCAGGCTCTACTCGACGAAGGATATGCTGAGGTGGTTTCTTCTGACCAGAACGTCGCAAGTTCGCGTGTGTGGTATATTCCTCACCACGCGGTCCTTAATGCCAACAAACCTGGAAGAGTTCGTGTAGTATATGACTGTGCTGCACGAAGTCATGGCACTTCATTGAATGAAAATTTGATGAGAGGGCCTGACTTTGTTAACTCATTGATGGGCGTGCTGTTGAGGTTCCGCAAAAATAGAGTTGCTATAGTCTCAGATATTAAGGGCATGTTTCACCAAGTGCGATGTGCTCCGAAAGATCGTGATGCCCTGCGTTTCCTGTGGTATCCAGAAAGTAATTTGGAGGCTGAACCAGTGCCCCACAGAATGATGGTCCACTTGTTTGGGGTTAAGTCCTCGCCTAGCTGCGCAGCTTTCGCGTTATTGCAAACGGCGAAGGTGTACGGGAAGCTCTACAACCCCACAGTGTCGGACGTCGTCCGAAAATGCTTTTACGTCGACGACTGCCTTGTCTCCGTGGATAGCGATGAGGCTGGCGTGCGGCTGGTACAGGATTTAAGTGAGTTGCTGGCTCGAGGCGGCTTTCATCTAACCAAATGGGTGTCAACGAGTGAAGCCGTGATGAAGAGCGTTCTGTTTGAGGACAGAGCAAAGTCAACGTGTAATTTATATCTTGGAGCTGAGGTGGATGAGAGCGTTCTTGGCATGAAATGGCATGTGACTAGCGACACATTTGGCTACCAAGTGAGACTGCCTGACAAACCCATCACCCGCAGAGGCCTACTTTCCGTTTCTAGCTATCTTTTTGATCCATTGGGTCTGGTATCTCCTGTGGTGTTAGAGGCTCGTTTGCTGCTTCGAAGTCTCTGTCAAGGAGGCCTAGGATGGAATGACCCTATACCTTTCACCGAAGCCGTTCGATGGAAACAATGGAGGGAAGGACTGGCTTTGCTAGAGAAATTGAAAATACCCCGCTCTTTTAAACCTGTTTCGGAGGTCCGAGGTGTGCAGATGCATGTGTTTGCCGGCGCGTCAAGTTGTGCCCGTGGTTGCGTGTGTTGTCTCCGTGTGGAGGGAGGTGGTGGCGACACGCGCTGCATCATTGTTGCAGCCGGGTCTCGGCTCGCAGAACCGGGCGTGAACACTATTCCACGTCTTGAGCTAGAGGCGGCCTTGGACGCCGTAAAACTGTCAGAGATGGTGAGGAGAGAGTTGGAAATGCCTGACTGTCCGTGCTTATTTTGGACAGACTCTTCTATTGTTTTGTTAAGTCTTCGTGCTGAAAGCAAAAAATTTCCTGTCTTCACGCGAAATCGATTGTCACAGATTGAGAGACATACGTGCATCCATGACTGGCGCCACGTTCCCTCGGAGCTCAACCCAGCAGATTACGCTTCGAGAAGCTGCACTGTTGTTAAGCTTTTAGCATCGGAAATCTGGTTTAATGGTCCGGAATTCCTGAAAAAGGATCCAAAGGATTGGCCCTTAAAATTTCCCTTGCCGGTAAAGGAGGGTAACATTTATGCAGAGTTTGACCTACCACAGCGAAAGAGCGTATCTCTCTTGGTGAAAGAGTCCGATTGTGAAGTTGATGGGACCGACAAGTCAATCTCTCATTACTCCTCGTGGTATAAGCTTACCTTGTCTACTGCGTGGCTTTTGCGTCTCAAGGAATATCTGAGGAAACGTATTAAGGGAGAAGACATTCATCCACTTGAGCGGCGGATTGATGTCTCAGAGCTGCAGCAGGCAGAATTGATGCTGGTGAGTTATGTACAAAGGCAGGAATTTCCAGAATGGATTTCGAAACTGAGTGGGAGAAGTACGAGTACAAAGCTGTCGCATTCTTCTGTCTTGTACCACCTGAATCCAGCTTTATTTGGTAACATCTTGAGAGTAGGGGGACGCCTAGCCAATGCAAATTTGAGCTTTGAAGCAAAGCATCCAGCCATATTACCTCAGAAAGGTCATCTTACATCGCTGATTATTCAAGACTGTCATACTCGTCTTGCAGGGCATCAAGGAGTGAATGCCACCCTCAATCATTTGATGCAGAAATTCTGGGTTGTAAATGCCAAAGCTGCTGTCAAAGCCGTTATTAAAGATTGCCTGTTTTGCACGAGAAGAAGCGCGAGGCCTGGAGCTCAAATTATGGCTGACTTACCTCCAGCAAGGCTTCAGATGCACGAGGCACCTTTCGCACATACTGGCGTCGATTATTTCGGCCCTTTTGTGATTAAACAGCGAAGGTCTGAGATAAAGCGGTACGGTTGCATAATGACGTGCATGACCACTCGTGCGATTCATCTAGAGGTGGCACCAGATCTCAGCACGTCTTCGTTTGTTAATGTTCTGCGCAGGTTTGTCGCAAGGCGTGGAACAGTAACATGTCTATATTCAGATAATGGAACCAATTTTGTAGGATCAGAGAGGATCCTGCGCGAGTCCATACAGGCTTGGAACAAGCAACAGATCCATGAACATTTGAGACAGTCCGGGATCAAGTGGTTCTTCAACCCACCGGGAGCAAGCCATATGGGGGGCGCCTGGGAAAGAATGGTTGGTTTAGTAAAAAAGATTCTTGGCGCCATAGTTCCAGGCAAGATCATGGATGACGACACCCTGCACACCTTGCTTCTTAAGGTCGAGGCGATTGTCAATTCGCGCCCCCTCACGGATGTCTTTGTGGATGGCGACACCGACCTGCCTCTGACGCCAAACCACTTGCTACGGATAAACCACTCGATTGGTCTTCCGCCTATGCCAACTGATAAGAGTGATGTGTACGCGCGTCGGCGCTACCGGTTAGTTCAGTTTGCTGCCGATGAGTTTTGGCGCCGCTGGATTTTGGAATATCCGAGGACGTTATTTCCCAGAAGAAAATGGGAGGAGCGAAGAGAAAATATCCGGCGTGGTGACGTTGTGTTGGTTGTGGATACTACCTCGCCTCGTGGTGAGTGGCCCTTAGGACGTGTTGTCGAGCTGTTTCCATACAAGCACGGGGTGGTCAGAATTGTGAACGTCAAAACAAAGTCGGGTACTTTGAAGAGGCCGATTACCAAGTTGTGCGTTATTGTTAAAGCTGATGAGTCGGATGCCGGCCATAAAGCATAACTCAATTATTGGGAAATCTTGCTTGTGGAGCAAAGTAGAGACTTGGTTCAGTCTCCCCTTTGGGGGGAGGATGTCGATTTCCCTTTTTTCCTTTTAAATAGTTTTGTCACGCGTGAGTGATTTAGCGTGGTGTGTTCTGATTGGTCATTGTTGTGATTGTTGCCTGACAACTGTATGCCTGGCTTGTCTGCGTAGTTGTTAGCCTAGGCCTAGTTCCATCTGTCCCCTTTTTGTTAGTTAAGATGTAGTTAGTTGTTGTATGGGTTAGTTTGAGGCTTAGAAAGGGTTTTTTAGGTTGTCAGGGGAATTTTCTTTAGGTTATTGTAATTAATTTATGTGCTGGTTTTCAGCCTTGAACTGTATAGGCAGGGTTCTTGCATGATTGCAAGGTACCGGTAGACTGTGTGTGCATAGTTTTGTTGTTGATCACCATTTTGGACAATGGAGTTAACTTTGTGAAGTTTGGCCCCAAGAAGTTGGTGAGTCGAAGGCTTTTGATTAGTTTATCCTTTGTAGGCCTAATTTGCTGATGTTTTGGTTTATTATCCTTTGTAGGTCTAATTTGTGTATTTTGGCATCATTTCCAAATTGTCATAATTTTGTTGCGCTGTGCATTTATTAAGCTATTATATTTGGTCGTTCTGTGCATTGGCTAAATTTACATATTTTGTTATTTTTTGTATTTTAGATAACCGCTGTAAACGCTTGAAATTCAATCAATATACATTCAACAAAACTACAGCGCGTTCTTTTTTTTCCGTGCAGTCTGGCAGCGCTACCAAACCCGCTTTAAAACTCCGGACTCGCACACATTCAGCAACGGTTATATGTAAAGAAGACGGTAAACTTGGTGTTCGAGTTCAGTTTTTAAAGTTCTGTTCCGCACACAAGGATGAAGGAAATCCACAAATTACTTTCTTCTTCCATCTACTTTAGTCCAGGGAGACGGTATGTGTTCCTAGGACCCTTTTCGATTGATATGCAGATTGGAAATAAGGATACCGGGATAGAATTCATATGCCCTGAAGACAACTGTTTATGACTAAAATTTAAGACGTCATAATGAATTGTTTCATATCTGTTGCCTTTTTTGTTCAGTTTCCACCCTGTGGTTATTAGCCTAGTAGTATACTATATTGACGAAGCCATGAAGGCAGAAACGCGTATACAGTTAATAAAAAGCTACTACGTTACTGTTGTGTTTTTAGCCCAGTAAAAGTAATAAGATTTCCGAAAACCAAGTGAAGAGTGATGTAACACCTGCAATCTTCGATTACTTGCTTCAACACAAAAACATTCAGCAACGGTTATATGTATAAAAGACGGTAATTTTGGTGTTCAAATTCAGCTTTCAAAGTTCTGTTCCGCACACAAAAATGAAGGAAATCCACAAATTAGTTTCTTTTTCCATCTACTTTAGTCCAGGGAGACGGTATGTGTTCCAAGGACCCTTTGTGCCATTTCGATGGATATGCAGATTGGAAATAAGGATACCGGGATAGAATTCATATGCCCTGAAAACAACAGTTTATGACTAAAAGTTATGACGTCATAACGAATTGTTTCATATCTGCTGCATTTTTGTTCAGTTTCCATTATGTGGTTATTGGCTTAGTAATATACTGTACTGACGAAGCCATGAAAGCAGAAACGCGTATACAGTTAATAAAAGGCTACTACGTTACTGTTGTGTTTTTAGCCCAGTAAAAATAATAACACATGTCAAGACCAAGTGAAGAGTGATTCAACACCTGCAATCTTCGATTACTTGCTTCAACACAAAAACAATCAACAACGGTTATATGTAAAAAAGACAGTAAACTTGGTGTTGGAGTTCAGCTTTTAAAGTTCTGTTTCGCACACAAGGATGAAGGAAATCCACAAATCACTTTCTTCTTCCATCTACATTAGTCCAGGGAGACGGTAAGTGTTCCTAGGACCCATTTCGATGGATATGCAGATTGGAAATAAGGATACCGGGATAGAATTCATATGCCCTGAAAACAACTGTTTATGACTAAAATTTATGACGTCATAATGAATTGTTTTATATCTGCTGCATTTTTTGTTCAGTTTCCATTATGTGGTTTGATAGCCTAGTAGTATACTATACTGACGAAACCATGAAGGCAGAAACGCGTATACAGTTAATAAAAAGCTACTACGTTACTGTTGTGTTTTTAGCCCAGTAGAAGTAATAAGATATCCGAATACCAAGTGAAGAGTGATTCAACACCTGCAATCTTCGATTACTTGCTTCAACACAAACACATTCAACAACGGTTATATGTATAGAAGACGGTAAACTTGGTGTTGAAATTCAGCTTTTAAAGTCCTCTTCCGTACACAAGGATGAAGGAAATCCACAAAATACTTTTTTTTTTCCATCTACTTTAGTCTAAAGGGACGTTATGTGTTCCTAGGACCTTTTGTGCCATTTCGATGGATATGCAGATTGGAAATAAGGACACCGGGATAGAATTCATATGCCCTGAAAATAACTGTTTATGATTAAAATTTATGACGTCATAATGAATTGTTTCATATCTGGTGCATTTTTGTTCAGTTGCTATTATGTGGTTATTAACCTAATAGTATACTGTACTGACGAAGCCATGAAGGCAGAAACGCGTATACAGTTATTAAAAAGCTACTACGTTACTGTTGTGTTTTTAGCCCAGTAAAAGCAATAAGATATCCGAAAACCAAGTGAAGAGTGATTCAACACCTGCAATTTTCGAGTACTGGCTTCAACACAAAAACATTCAGCAACGGTAATATGTATAAAAAAGTGTAAATTTGGTGTTCGAGTTCAGCTTTTAAAGTTCTGTTCCGCACACAAGGATGAAGGAAATTCACAAATTACTTTTTTCTTCCATTTACTTTAGTCCAGGGAGACGGTATGTGTTCCTAGGACCCATTTCGATAGATATGCAGATTGGAAATAAGGATACCGGGATAGAATTCATATGCCCTGAAGACAACTGTTTATGACTAAAATTTATGACGTCATAATGAAGTGTTTCATATCTGCGGCTTTTTTTGTTTAGTTTCCATTATGTGGTTATTAGCCTAGTAATATACTGTACTGACGAAGCCATGAAAGCAGAAACGCGTATACAGTTAATAAAAGCTACTACGTTTCTGTTGTGTGCTTAGCCCAGTAAAATAAATAAGATATCCGAATACCAAGTGAAAAGTGATTCAACACCTGCAAACTTCGATTACTTGCTTCAACACAAAAACATTCAGCAACGGTTATATGTACACAAGACGGTAAACTTGGTGTTCGAGTTCAGCTTTTAAAGTTCTGTTCCGCGAACAAAAATGATGGAAATCCACAAATTACTTTCTTCTTCCATCTACTTTAATCCAGGGAGACCTTGAGTGTTCCTAGGACCCACTTCGATGGATATGCAGATTGGAAATAAGGATACCAGGATAGAATTCATATGCCCTGAAAACAACTGTTTATGACTAAAATTTATGACGTCATAATGAATTGTTTCATATTTGCTGCATTTTTTGTTCAGTTTCCATTATGTGGTTATTAGCCTAGTAGTATACTGTACTGACGAAGCCATGAAAACAGAAACGCGTATACAGTTAATAAAAGGCTACTACGTTACTGTTGTGTTTCTAGCCCAGTAAAAGTAATAAGATATCCGAAAACCAAGTGAAGAATGATTCAACACCTGCAAATTTCGAGTAATGGTTTCAACACAAAAGCATTCAGCAACGGTTATATGTATAGATGACGGTAAACTTGGTGTTCGAGTTCAGCTTTTAAAGTTCTGTTCCGCACACAAGGATGAAGGAAATCCACAGATTACTTTTTTTTTCCATCTACTTTAGTCCAGGGAGACGGTATGTGTTCCTAGGATCCATTTCAATGGATATGCAGATTGGAAATAAGGATACCGGGATGAAATTCATATGCCCTGAAAACAACTGTTTATGACTAAAATTTATGACGTCATAATGAATTGTTTCATATCTGCTGCATTTTTTGTTCAGTTTCCATTATGTGGTTATTAGCCTAGTAGTATACTGTACTGACGAAGCCATGAAGGCAGAAACGCGTATACAGTTAATAAAAAGCTACTACGTTACTGTTGTATTTTTAACCAAGTAAAAGTAATAAAATATCCGAAGACCAAGTGAAGAGTGATTCAACACCTGCAATCTTCGATTACTTGCTTCAACACAAAAACATTCAGCAACGGTTATATGTATAGAAGACGGTAAACTTGGTGTTCGAATTCAGCTTTTAAAGTTTTGTTCCGCACACAAGGATGAAGGAAATCCACAAATTACTATCTTCTTCCATCTATTTTAGTCCAGGGAGACGGATGTGTTCCTAGGACCCATTTCGATGGATATGCAGATTGGAAATAAGGATACCGGGATAGAATTCATATGCCCTGAAAACAACTGTTTATGACTAAAATTTATGACGTCATAATAAATTGTTTCATAGTTGCTGCGTTTTTTGTTCAATTTCCATTATGTGGTTATTAGCCTAGTAGTATACTGTACTGACGAAGCCATGAAGGCAGAAACGCGTATACAGTTAATAAAAAGCTACTACGTTACTGTTGTGTTTTTAGCCCAGTAAAAGTAATAAGATATCCGAAGACCAAGTGAAGAGTGATTCAACACCTGCAATTTTCGATTACTTGTTTCAACACAAAAACATTCAGCAACGGTTATATGTATAAAAAATTGTAAACTTGGTGTTGGAGTTCAGTTTTTAAAGTTCTGTTCCGCACACAAGGATGAAGGAAATCCACAAATTACTATCTTCTTCCATCTACATTAGTCCAGAAAGACGGTATGTGTTCCTAGGACCATTTGTGCCATTTCGATGGATATCAATCAATCAATCAATTTTCTGGACCCGCTTATCCTTGGGGGGTCGCGGGGGCAGCAGCTCAAGTTGGAGCCTTCAAGCATCTCGATCCTCTGCAACAAAGAATAGATGCTCTGCTGGGATGCCTAGGCGAGACCAACTAAGATCTTCTACGTAATCTCGCCATCGAGTTCTGGGACGGCCTCTAGGCCTTCGACCAATCGGTGTTGAACAGAGCAGTTTTTTGGCTGTTTTTTCCTGGGGCATTCGTGTCACATGTCCATACCAACGCAGTTGCGATCTTTCTAGTCGGAGAAGCAGCGATTCGATGTTTAGAGATTCACGAATATCTGCACTTTTAACCTTGTCCAACAAGATCAAACCGCTAATTCTTCGCAAGAATCCCATTTCGGCTGCTTGAACTCGAGACCTCACTTTCTCATTCATGATCCAACACTCATGGCCATAAGTCAAAATAGGAACATAGACCGATCTGAAAATGGATAGCTTTGCCTTGGTGCAAAGCTCCCGTTTCAGTACCACAGGTCGGTGGAGCTGGCGCATTACTGCACTTGCTTTTCCGATGCGGATATCCAATTCGCTATTTTGTCTGCCGTCACTTGTGAATGAGACGCCGAGGTACTTGAATTTCTCTGACTGTTTTAGTGGTACTCCATCAATTTGGAGAGAGCACTGCTTTGGTTGTCTGGACAGGCACATGGTTTCTGTTTTTGTTGTACTGATTTTCATTCCAGCAACAGAGCATGCATCCGAAAACCTGTCAAGAGCTTGCTGGAGACCATTTTGGGTAGAGTCGAGTAGCACGAGATCATCTGCAAATAACAGACGTTGTACAGTGCATTCACCGATCTTTACTCCGCCACAAGACTCACTGTTCTTAACTATTCTATCCATATAAATAAGGAACAGAATAGGTGAAAGAGAGCAGCCTTGCCGTAGTCCCACACTTACTCTGAAAGGTTTCGTCGTTGCACTGTTAACACGAACACAGATCTCGGAATGCATGTACAGCGACTTAATGGCAGTTAGTAACTGACCATCAATGCCATACTGCAACAGCACCGCCCAAAGCTGGTCTCTAGGAATGCGATCATATGCTTTTTCAAGATCAACAAAACATGCATTGACCTCTTTTGCATATTCCCACGACTTCTCAAAGATTTGCTGCAAGGCAAAGATCTGATCCATTGTGCTTCGGCCAGGACGAAAGCCACACTGAGCATCTGGTAGCTTAGGCTCGACTATTTCACGGCATTTCTTTTCAAGGCATTTGGCATAGACCTTACCCGGGACACTGATGAGAGATATGCCCCTATAATTGGTGCATTTTCTCTTGTCTCCTTTCTTGTGGATAGGTATTATCACACTAGTTTGCCATTGCTTTGGTGCTTGCCCAGTACTACACGCCACCTTACAAACACGAGTCAGCCAACGAACACCATGTATGTTCATTGCTTTTAACATTTCAGGTCTGATATCATCCTCACCAGGTGCTTTTCCAGTTTTCAATGATTTGATTACTGCATTCACATCTGCTTCGGTTATCTGAATATCTTCCCCAACCTGTTCTTCGTGAATTTGTATCGGTGTAGCATCAACTGGGTTTAAAAGATCACTAAAGTACTCTCTCCACCGATTCAAAATAGCATCTTGATCTTTCAGAGTCACACCATTTGAATCTTCGATAAAGAGAGCGGCTCGAGATCTTTTTCCACGCAAACGGCGAATGGTCTGCCAGAACACTTTGTTTGCCGTTTTGAAATCATCGTCTAACCTTTCTCCAAATTCCTTCCAGGCCCTTTCCTTAGACAGTTTAACTTTTGTGGCTGCCGTCTTACGTGCTTCAGAGTACTGCGAACGAAGTTCAAGTGATGACTTATTTGCAAGCCAGGCCTTATAGGCCACTTTTTTCGCACGAATAGCTTCTTTAACTTCTTGGTTCCACCAAGGAGTTCTTTTCTCGCTATTCTTCGTCCCTCCAACACGCTTACGTCCACAACAGTTAGTAGCGGACGCAATGACTGCTGTTCGAAACAAACACCACTCAGTTTCAATGTCTTCAGTAGAGGTCGGAAGTTCTTTGAACTTAGATGCAATGTTGTCTGCAAATGCAGTTCGTACCTCTTTGTCAGCCAATGATTCCCATTTGATTCGATAAGTTTCTCGTGGTCGAAAAGTCTTTCGTTTTTTCAAGGGTTTCAAAGCTTTCAAAGTGCAGACAACTAGGTGGTGATCAGTTGACAACTCAGCCCCTCTTTTAACACGGACATCAGACACGGTAAAAAACAAGTCCGCCGAAACGATACAAAAATCAATCAGGGAGCGTTGTCCCAGAGAGTCTCTGTACCAGGTGTACTTATGAATTCTTTTGTGCTGAAAAAATGTGTTCATTATGCACAGCCCATTGGTGGCACAGAACTGCAATAAACACTTTCCGTTCTTGTTAATGTCAGGGTCACCATGTTGCCCAATAACACCTTTCCAGGTTGCATTGTCGATGCCCACATGTGCATTGAAATCGCCCAAAAGGACAAAGGATTCTGATGAAGTTGCTTTTCCCAATGCAACCTCAACTTCCTCCAGAAAGGCTTCGTACTGTGATTCTATGTTAGGTGCGTACACCTGCAATATACACAGAGATCGCTCCTGCAGCCTTAGCTTTAGAAGACAAACCCTTCCTCCTAGTGGTACCCAGTCAACGACACATTCAGCTATGTTGGGGCTCACAAGTAAGCCAACACCAGCTTGAGCAGACATTGCTGCATCAACACCTGAGTAGAAAATTTTCCACCCATCGTTCAACTCGACAGTTCCAGAACCCCGGCGCTTTGTTGATGAAATTCCCACAACATCAAAGCGATACTGTTGGGCTTCGCAAACAAGCTCCTGCTCTTTTCCTGTCAGTGACGAAACGTTCCAGTTCCCGATAGCTAGATCCCGGCAGTTTGGTCCAACTCGAGTACGTTTTCTGTGCGCTGCCCCCATTTGCCTCCCCAAACGCTTAGCGACTGCGTTGGTGGGTTTCCGGTGACGGTCAGCTTGTGGGGGAGACTGTAGCTTATTTTTCGAACGAGTCCCTCTGCCTAAAACTCGAACGCGGACCTTTTTATCCTACGCGCCGTCCGATGCAGCATGAATATTGTTATTACAACTTTCCATTTAGCTACAGCATTGGATTGCTACTTGGTCTGTTTCTCTCCTTCGACCTTACCGCCACGGGTGACCCTGATGGAAGTGATTAAACACTACCGACGGCGTTGCTCTAAGGATCATTGAAAACTCAAACCTCCCCACCACGTTCGATGGATATGCAGAATGAAAATAAGGATACCGGGATAGAATTCATATGCCCTGAAGACAACTGTTTTTGACTAAAAGTTATGACGTCATAATGAATTGTTTCATGTTTGCTGCATTTTTTGTTCAGTTTTCATTATGTGGTTATTAGCCTAATAGTATACTGTACTGACGAAGCCATGAAGGCAGAAACGCGTATACAATTAATAAAAAGCTACTACGTTGCTGTTGTGTTTTTAGCCCAGTAAAAGTAATAACACATCTCAAGACCAAGTGAAGAGTGTTTCAACACCTGCAATCTTTGATTACTGGCTTCAACACAAAAACATTCAGCAACGGTTATATGTATAGAAGACGGTAAACTTGGTGTTGGAATTCAGCTTTTAAAGTTCTGTTTCGTACACAAGGATGAAGGAAATCCACAAATTACTTTCTTTTTCCATCTATTTTAGTCCAGGGAGACGGTATGTGTTTTTAGGACCCTTTGTGCCATTTCGATGGATATGCAGATTGGAAATAAGGATACCACGATAAAAATCATATGGCCTGAAGACAACTGTTTATGACTAAAATTTAAGACGTCATAATGAATTGTTTTATATCTGCTGCATTTTTTGTTCAGTTTCCATTATGTGGTTATTAGCTTAGTAGTATACTGTACTGACGAAGCCATGAAGGCAAAAACGCGTATACAGTTAATAAAAGCTACTACGTTACTGTTGTGTTTTTAGCCCAGTAAAGGTAATAAGATATCCGAAGACCAAGTGAAGAGTGATTCAACACCTGCAAACTTCGATTACTTGCTTCAACACAAAAACATTCAGCAACGGTTATATGTATAGAAGACTGTAAACTTGGTGTTCGAGTTCAGCTTTTAAAGTTCTGTTCCGCACACAAGGTCGAGGGAAATCCACAAATTACTTTCTTCTTCCATCTACATTAGTCCAAGGAGACGGTATGTGTTCCTAAGACCTATTGTGCCATTTTAATCGATATGCAGATTGGAAATAAGGATACCGGGATAGAATTCATATGCCCTGAAAACAACTGTTTATGACTAAAATTTGTGACGTCATAATGAATTGTTTTATATTTGCTGCACTTTTTGTTCAGTTTCCTTTATGTGGTTATTAGCTTAGTAGTATACTGTACTGACGAAGCCATGAAAGCAGAAACGCGCATACAGTTAATAAAAAGCTACTACGTTACGGTTGTGTTTTTAGCCCAGTAAAAGTAATAAGATATCCGAAGACCAAGTGAAGAGTGATTCAACACCTGCAAACTTCGATTACTTGCTTCAACACAAAAACATTCAGCAACGATTTAATGCATAGAAAATTTCAAAACTTGGTGTTCGAGTTCAGCTTTTAAAGTTCTGTTCCGCACACAAGGATGAAGGAAATCCACAAATTACTTTCTTCTTCCATCTACATTAGTCCAGAAAGACGGTATGTGTTCCTAGGACCCTTTGTGACATTTCGATGGATATGCAGATTGAAAATAAGGATACCGGGATAGAATTCATATGCCCTGAAGACAACTGGTTATGACTAAAATTTATGACGTCAAAATGAATTGTTTTATGTCTGCTGCATTTTTTGTTCAGTTTCCATTATGTGGTTATTAGCCTAGTAGTATACTGTACTGACGAAGCCATGAAAGCAGAAACGCGTATACAGTTAATAAAAAGCTACTACGTTACTGTTGTATTTTTAACCAAGTAAAAGTAATAAAATATCCGAAGACCAAGTGAAGAGTGATTCAACACCTGCAATCTTCGATTACTTGCTTCAACACAAAAACATTCAGCAACGGTTATAAGTATAGAAGACGGTAAACTTGGTGTTCGAATTCAGCTTTTAAAGTTTTGTTCCGCACACAAGGATGAAGGAAATCCACAAATTACTTTCTTCTTCCATCTGCATTAGTCTAGGGAGACGATATGTGTTCCTAAGACTTTTTGTGCCATTTTTATGAGTATGCAGACTGGAAATAAGGATACCGGGATAGAATTCATATGCCCTGAAGACAACTGTTTATGACTAAAATTTATGACGTCATAATGAATTCTTTCATATCTGCTGCATTTTTTGTTCAGTTTCGATTATGTGGTTATTAGCCTAGTAGTATACTGTACTGACGAAGCCATGAAGGCAGAAACGCGTATACAATTAACAAAAACCTACTACGTTACGGTTTTGCGTTTAGCCCAGTAAAAGTAATAAGATATCCGATGACCAAGTGAAGAGTGATTCAACACCTGCAATCTTCGATTACGTGCTTTAACACAAAAACATTCAGCAACGGTTATATGTATAAAAAATTGTAAATTTGGTGTTCGAGTTCAGCTTTTAAAGTTCTGTTCCGCACACAAGAATGAAGGAAATCCACAAATTACTTTCTTTTTTTATCTGCTTTAGTCCAGGAAGACGGTATGTGTTTCTAGGACCCATTTCGATGGATATACAGATTGGAAATAAGGATACCGGGATAGAATTCATATGCCCAAAAGACAACTGTTTATGACTAAAAGTGTCGGCGTCATAACGAATTGTTTCATGTCTGCTGATCTTTTTTTCGATTTCCATTATGTGGTTATTACTCTACTATGATACTGTACTGACGAAGCCATGAAGGCAGAAACGCGTATACAGTTAATATAAGGCTACTACGTTACTATTGTGTTTTTAGCTCAGTAAAAATAAGAAGATATCCGAAAACCAAGTGAAGAGTGATTCAACACCTGCAATCTTCGATTACTTGTTTCAACACAAAAACATTCAGCAACGGTTTTTTGTATAGAAGACGGTAAACTTGGTGTTGGAGTTCAGCTTTTAAAGTTCTGTTCCGCACACAAGGATGAAGGAAATCCACAAATTACTATCTTCTTCCATCTAATTTAGTCCAGAAAAACGGTATGTGTTCCTAGGACCATTTGTGCCATTTCGATGGATAAGCAAATTGCAAATAAGGATACCAAGACAAAGTTCATATGCCCTGAAGACAACTGTTTATGACTAAACTTTATGACGTCACACTGAAGTGTTTCATATCTGCTGCATTTTTTGTTCAGTTTGCATTATGTTGTTTGATAACCTAGTAGTATACTGTACTGACGAAGCCATGAATGCAGAAACGCGTATACAGTAAAAAAAAGCTACTACGTTACTGTTGTGTTTTTAGCCCAGTAAAAGTAATAAGATATCCGATGACCAAGTGAAAAGTGATTCAACATTTGGAAACTTCGATTATTTGCTTCAACACAAAAACATTCAACAACGGCTATATGTATAGAAGACTGTAATTTTGGTGTTCGAGTTCAGCTTTTCAAGTTCTGTTCTGCACACAAGGATGAAGGAAATCCACAAATTACTTTTTTTTCTTTCTTTTTTTGTCTAAAAAAACGTTAAGTGTTCCTAGGACCCTTTGTGCCATTTGGATGGATATGCAGATTGGAAATAAGGACACCGGGATAGAATTCATATGCCCTGAAGACAACTGTTTATGATTAAAATCTATCACGTCATAATGAATTCTTTCATATCTGCTGCTTTTTTGTTCAGTTTCCATTATGTGGTTATTAGCCTAGTAGTATACTGTACTGACGAAGCCATGAAGGCAGAAACGCGTATACAGTTAACAAAAAGCTACTACGTTACTGTTGTGTTTTTAGCCCAGTAAAAGCAATAAGATATCCGAAGACCAAGTGAAAAGTGATTCAACACCTGCAATCTTCGATTACTTGCTTCAACACAAAAACATTCAGCAACGGTTATATGTATAAAAGACTGTAAATTTGGTGTTCGAGTTCAGCTTTTAAAGTTCTGTTCCGCACACAAGAATGAAGGAAATCCACAAATTACTTTCTTCTTCCACCTACATTAATCCAGGGAGACAGTATGTGTTCCTAGGACCCTTTGTGCCATTTCGATGGATATGCAGATTGGAAATAAAGATACCGGGATGGAATTCCAATGCGTTGAAAACAACTGTTTATGACCATATTTTGTGGCGTTGTAAAAACTTGTTTCATGTTTGCTGCATTTTTTGTTTAGTTTCCATTATGTGGTTATTAGCCTAGTAGTATACTGTACTGACGAAGCCATGAAAGCAGAAACGCGTATACAGTTAACAAAAAACTACTACGTTACTGTTGTGTGTTTAGCCCAGTAAAAGTAATAAGAAACCCGAATACCAAGTGAAAAACGATTCAACACCTGCAAACTTCGGGTACTTGTTTCAACACAAAAACATTCAGCAACGGTTATATGTATAGAAGACTGTAGTTTTGGTGTTCGAATTCAAGCTTTAAAGTTCTGTTCCGCACACAAGGATGAAGGAAATCCACAAATTACTTTTTTTTTCCATCTACTTTAATCCAGGGAGACAGTATGTGTTCCTAGGACCTTTTGTGCCATTTCGATGGATATGCAGATTGGAAATAAGGATACCGGGATAGAATTCATATGCCCTGAAAACAACTGTTTATGACTAAAATTATGACGTCATAATGAAGTGTTTTTAATCTGCTGCATTTTTTGTTCAGTTTCCATTATGTGGTTATTAGCCTAGTAGTATACTGTACTGACGAAGCCATGAAAGCAGAAACGCGTATACAGTTAACAAAAAACTACTACGTTACGGTTGTGCGTTTAGCCCAAAAAAAGTAATAAGATATCCGAAGACCAAGTGAAGAGTGATTCAACACCTGCAATCTTCGATTACTTGCTTCAACACAAAAACATTCAGCAACGGTTATATGTATAAAAGACTGTAAATTTGGTGTTCGAGTTCAGCTTTTCAAGTTCTCTTCCGCACACAAGGATGAAGGAAATCCACAAATTACTTTTATCTTCCATCTGCATTAGTCCAGGGAAACGGTATGTGTTCCTAGGACCCTTTGTGTCATTTGGATGGATATGCAGATTGGAAATAAGGATACCGGGATAGAGTTCATATGCCCTGAAGACAACTGTTTATGACTAAAGTTTATCACGTCATAATGACATGTTTCATATTTGTTGCAGTTTTTGTTCAGTTTCCATTATGTGGTTATTAGTTTAGTAGTATACTGTTCTGACGAAGCCATGAAGGCAGAAACGCGTATACAGTTAACAAAAAGCTACTACGTTACGGTTGTGTTTTTAGCCCAGTAAAAGTATCAAGATATCCGAAGACCAAGTGAAGAATGATTCAACACCTGCAAACTTCGATTACTTGCTTCAACACAAAAACATTCAGCAACGGTTATACGTATAGAAGACTGTAATTTTGGTGTTCGAGTTCAGCTTTTAAAATTCTGTTCCGCACACAAGGATCAAGGAAATCCACAAATTATTTTTTTCTTCCATCTACATTAGTCCAGGGAGACGGTATGTGTTCCTAGGACCTTTTGTGCCATTTCGATGGAGATGCAAACTGGAAATAAGGATACCGGGATAAAAGTCATATGCCCTGAAGACAACTATTTATGACGGAAGTTTTCGATGTCATAATGAATTGTTTCATATCTGCTGCATTTTTTGTTCAGTTTCCATTATGTGGTTATTAGCCTAGTAGTTTACTGTACTGACGAAGCCATGAAGGCAGAAACGCGTAGACAGTTAACAAAAGCTACTACGTTACTGTTGTGTTTTTAGCCCAGTAAAAACAATAAGATATCCGAAAACCAAGTGAAGAGTGATTCAACACTTGCAATCTTCGATTACTTGTTTCAACACAAAAACATTCAGCATTGGTTATATGTATAGAAGACTGTAAATTTGGTGTTCGAGTTCAGCTTTTAAAGTTCTGTTCCGCACACAAGGATGAAGGAAAACCACAAAGTATTTTCTTTTTCCATCTACAATAATCCAAGGAGACGGTATGTGTTCTTAGGACTTTTTGTGTCATTTCGATTGATATGCAGATTGGAAATAAGGATACCGGGATAGAAGTCGTATGCCCTGAAGACAACTGTTTATGACTAAATTTCATGACGTCATATTGAATTGTTTCATATCTGCTGCAGTTTTTGTTCAGTTTCCGTTATGTGGTTCATAGCCTAGTAGTATACTGTACTAACGAAACCATGAGGGCAGAAACGCGTATACAGTTAACAAAAAGCTACTACCTTGCAGTTGTGTTTTTAGCCCAGTAAAAACAATAAGATGTCCGAAAACCAAAGGAAAAGTGAATCAACACCTGCAATCTTCGATTACTTGTTTCAACACAAAAACATTCAGCAACGGTTATATGTATAGAAGACTGTAATTTTGGTGTTCGAGTTCAGCTTTTAAACTTTTGGTTCGCACACAAGGATTAAGGAAATCCACAAATTACTTTCTTTTTCCATCTACTTTAGTCCAGGGAGACGGTATGTGTTCTTAGGAACTTTTGTGCCATTTCGATGGTTCTGCAGATTGGAAACAAGGACACTGGGATAGAATTCATTTGCCCCTAAGACAACTGGTTATGACTAAAGTTTATGACGTCATAAAAAATTGTTTCATATCTGCTGCATTTTTTGTTCAGTTTCCATTATGTGGTTATTAGCCTAGTAGTATACTGTACTGACGAAGCCATGAGGGCAGAAACGCGTATACAGTTAACAAAAGGCTACTACGTTACTGTTGTGTGCTTAGCCCAGTAAAAACAATAAGATATCCGAAGACCAAGTGAAGAGTGAATCAACACCTGCAATCTTCGATTACTTGCTTCAACACAAAAACATTCAGCAACGGTTATATGTTTAAAAGACTGAAAATTTGGTGTTCGAGTTCAGCTTTTCAAGTTCTGTTCCGCACACAAGGATGAAGGAATTCCACAAATTACTCTCTTCTTCCATCTGCATTAGTCTAGGGAGACGTATGTGTTCCTAAGACTTTTTGTGCCACTTGGATGAGTAAGCAAACTGGAAAAAATGATACCGGGATAGAATTCATATGCCCTGAAGACAACTGTTTATGATCAAAATTTATGACGTCATAATGAATTGTTTCATATGTTCTGCATTTTTTGTTCAGTTTTCATTGTGTGGTTATTAGCCTAGTAGTATACTGTGCTGACGAAGCCATGAAGGCAGAAACGCGTATACAGTTAACAAAAGCTTCTGCGTTACTGTTGTGTTTTTAGCCCAGTAAAAGTAATAAGATATCCGATGACCAAGTGAAAAGTGATTCAACACCTGCAAACTTCGATTATTTGTTTTAACACAAAAACATTCAGCAACGGTTATACGTATAAAAAACTGTAAAGTTGGTGTTCGAGTTCAGCTTTTAAAGTTCTGTTCCGCACACAAGGATGAAGGAAATCCACAGATTATTTTCTTATTGCATCTACATTAGTCCAGGCAGACGGTATGTGTTCCTAGGATTCTTTGTGCCGTTTCGATAGATATGCAGATTGGAAATATGGATACCGGGATAGAAATCTAATGCGTTGAAAACAACTGGTTATGACTAAATTTTTTGTTGTTGTAATGAATTGATTCATTGTTGATGCTTTTTTTGTTCAGTTTCCATTATGTGGTTTGATAGCCTAGTAATATACTGTACTGGCGAAGCCATGAAGGCAGAAACGCGTATACAGTTAACAAAAAGCTACTACGTTACTGTTGTGTTTTTAGCCCAGTAAAAGTAATAAGATATCCGATGACCAAGTGAAAAAAGATTCAACACCTGCAAATTTCGATTACTTGTTTCAACACAAAAACATTCAGCAACGGTTATATGTATAGAAGACTATAATTTTGGTGTTCGAATTCAGGTTTTAAAGTTTTGTTCCGCACACAAGGTTGAAGGAAATCCACAAATTACTTTTTTTCCTTTTTTTTTTTGTCTAGGGGGACGTTATGTGTTCCTAGGACCATTTGTGCCATTTCGATGGATATGCAGATTGGAAATAAGGATACCGGGATTCATATGCCTTGAAAACAACTGTTTATGATTAAAATCTATCACGTCATAATGAATTGTTTCATATCTGCTGCATTTTTGTTCAGTTTCCATTATGTGGTTATTAGCTTAGTAGTATACTGTACTGACGAAGCCATGAAGGCAAAAACGCGTATGCAGTTAATAAAAAGCTACTACGTTTATGTTGTGTTTCTAGCCCAGTAAAAGTAATAAGATATCCGAAGACCAAGTGAAAAAAGATTCAACACCTGCAATCTTCAATTACTTGCTTCAACACAAAAACATTCAGCAACGGTTATATGTATAAAAGACTGTAAATTTGGTGTTCGAGTTTAGCTTTTAAAGTTCTGTTCCGCACACAAGGATGAAAGAAATTCACAAAGTACTTTCTTTTTCCACCTACATTAATCCAGGGAGACGGTATGTGTTCCTAGGACCTTTTGTGCCATTTCGATTGATATGCAAATTGGAAATAAGGATACCGGGATGGAATTCCAATGCGTTAAAGACAACTGTTAATGACCAATATTTGTGGCGTTGTAAAAACTTGTTTCATATTTGCTGCATTTTTTGTTTAGTTTCCGTTATGTGGTTATTAGCTTAATAGTATACTGTACTGACGAAGCCATGAAGGCAGAAACGCGTATGCAGTTAACAAAAAGCTACTACGTTACGGTTGTGTTTTTAGCCCAGTAAAAGTAATAAATTATCCGAAGACCAAGTGAAGAGTGATTCAACACCTGCAATCTTCGATTACTTGCTTCAACACAAAAACATTCAGCAACGGTTATATGTATAGAAGACTGTAAATTTGGTGTTCGGGTTCAGCTTTTCAAGTTCTGTTCCGCACACAACGATGAAGGAAATCCACAAATTTTTTTCATCTTCCATCTACATTAGTCCAGGAAGACGGTATGTGATCCTAGGACCCTTTGTGCTATTTCGATGGATATGCAGATTGGAAATAAGGATACCGGGATAGACTTCATATGCCCTGAAGACAACTGTTTATGACTAAAATTTATGACGTCATATTGAATTGTTTCATATCTGCTGCATTTTTTGTTCAGTTTCCATTATGTGGTTATTAGCCTAGTAGTATACTGTACTGACGAAGCCATGAAGTCAGAAACGCGTAAACAGTTAACAAAAAGCTACTACGTTACTGTTGTGTTTTTAGCCCAGTAAAAGTAATAAGACCTTTGAAACCAAGTGAAGAGTGATTCAACACCTGCAATCTTCGATTACTTGCTTCAACACAAAAACATTCAGCAACGGTTATATGTACACAAGACGGTAAACTTGGTGTTCGAGTTCAGCTTTTAAAGTTCTGTTCCGCGCACAAAAATGAAGGAAATCCACAAATTACTTTCTTCTTCCATCTACTTTAGTCCAGGAAGACCTTAAGTGTTCTTAGGACCCATTTCGATAGAGATGCAGATTGGAAATAAGGATACCAGGATAGAATTCATATGCCCTCAAAACAACTGTTTATGACTAAAATTTATGACGTCATAATAAATTGTTTCATATCTGCTGCATTTTTTGTTCAGTTTCCATTATGTGGTTATTAGCCTAGTAGTATACTGCACTGACGAAGCCATGAAGGCAGAAACGCGTATACAGTTAATAAAAAGCTACTACGTTATTGTTGTGGTTCTAGCCCAGTAAAAGTAATAAGATATCCGAAAACCAAGTGAAGAGTGATTCAACACCTGCAAATTTCGAGTACTGGTTTCAACACAAAAACATTCAGCAACGGTTATATGTATAGGTGACGGTGAACTTGGTGTTCGAGTTCAGCTTTTAAAGTTCTGTTCCGCACACAAGGATGAAAGAAATCCACAGATTACTTTTTTTTTCCATCTACTTTAGCCCAGGGAGACGGTATGTGTTCCTAGGATCCATTTCGATGGATATGCAGATTGGAAATAAGGATACCGGGATGAAATTCTTTCGCCCTGAAAAGAACTGTTTATGACAAAAATTTATGACGTCATAATGAATTGTTTCATATCTGCTGCATTTTTGTTCAGTTTCCATTATGTGGTTATTAGCCTTGTAGTATACTGTACTGACGAAGCCATGAAGGCAGCAACGCGTATACAGTTAATAAAAAGCTACTACGTTACTGTTGTATTTTTAACCAAGTAAAAGTAATAAGATTACCGAAGACCAAGTGAAGAGTGATTCAACACCTGCAATCTTCGATTACTTGCTTCAACACAAAAACATTCAGCAACGGTTATATGTATAGAAGACGGTAAACTTGGTGTTCGAGTTCAGCTTTTAAAGTTTTGTTCCGCACACAAGGATGAAGGAAATCCACAAATTACTTTCTTCTTCCATCTATTTTAGTCCAGGGAGACGGATGTGTTCCTAGGACCCATTTCGATAGATATGCAGATTGGAAATAAGGATACCGGGATAGAAATCATATGCCCTGAAAACAACTGTTTATGACTAAAATTTATGACGTCATAATGAATTGTTTCATAGTTGCTGCGTTTTTTGTTCAATTTCTATTATGTGGTTATTAGCCTAGTAGTATACTGTACTGACGAAGCCATGAAAGCAGAAACGCGCATACAGTTAATAAAAAGCTACTACGTTACTGTTGTGTTTTTAGCCCAGTAAAAATAATAAGATATCCGAAGACCAAGTGAAGAGTGATTCAACACCTGCAATCTTCGATTACTTGTTTCAACACAAAAACATTCAGCAACGGTTATATGTATAAAAAATTGTAAACTTAGTGTTGGAGTTCAGTTTTTAAAGTTCTGTTCCGCACACAAGGATGAAGGAAATCCACAAATTACTATCTTCTTCGATCTACTTTAGTCCAGGGAGACGGTATGTGTTCCTAGGACCATTTGTGCCATTTTGATGGATATGCAGATTGAAAATAAAGACACCGGGATAGAATTCATATGCTCTGAAGACAACTGTTTTTGACTAAAAGTTATGACGTCATAATGAATTGTTTCATGATTGCTGCATTTTTTGTTCAGTTTTCAATATGTGGGTATTAGCCTAATAGTATACTGTACTGACGAAGCCATGAAGGCAGAAACGCGTATACAGTTAATAAAAAGCTACTACGTTGCTGTTGTGTTTTTAGCCCAGTAAAAGTAATAACACATCTCAAGACCTAGTGAAGAGTGTTTCAACACCTGCAATCTTTGATTACTGGCTTCAGCACAAAAACATTCAGCAACGGTTATATGTATAGAAGACGGTAAACTTGGTGTTGGAGTTCAGCTTTTCAAGTTCTGTTTCGTACACAAGGATGAAGGAAATCCACAAATTGTTTTCTTTTTCCATCTATTTTAGTCCAGGGAGACGGTATGTGTTTTTAGGACCCTTTGTGCCATTTCGATGGATATGCAGATTGGAAATAAGGATACCACGATAAAAATCATATGGCCTGAAGACAACTGTTTATGATTAAAATTTAAGACGTCATATTGAATTGTTTTATATCTGTTGCATTTTTTGTTCAGTTTCCATTATGTGGTTATTAGCCTAGTAGTATACTGTACTGACGAAACCATGAAGGCAGAAACGCGTATACAGTTAGTGAAAGCTACTACGTTACTGTTGTGTTTTTAGCCCAGTAAAAGTAATAAGATATCCGAAGACCAAGTGAAGAGTGATTCAACACCTGCAATCTTCGATTACTTGCTTCAACACAAAAACATTCAGCAACGGTTATATGCATAGAAGACTGTAAACTTGGTGTTCGAGTTCAGCTTTTCAAGTTCTGTTCCGCACACAAGGTCGAGGGAAATCCACAAAATACTTTCTTCTTCCATCTACATTAGTCCAGGGAGACGGTATGTGTTCCTAAGACCTATTGTGCCATTTTAATCGATATGCAGATTGGAAATAAGGATACCGGGATAGAATTCATATGCCCTGAAGACAACTGTTTATGACTAAAATTTGTGACGTCATAATGAATTGTTTTATATTTGCTGCATTTTTTGTTCAGTTTCCATTATGTGGTTATTAGCCTAGTAGTATACTGTACTGACGAAGCCATGAAGGCAGAAACGTGCATACAGGTAATAAAAAGCTACTACGTTACGGTTGTGTTTTTAACCCAGTAAAAGTAATAAGATATCCGAAGACCAAGTGAAGAGTGATTCAACACCTGCAATCTTCGATTACTTGCTTCAACACAAAAACATTCAGCAACGGTTTAATGCATAGAAAATTTCAAAACTTGGTGTTCGAGTTCAGCTTTTAAAGTTCTGTTCCGCACACAAGGATGAAGGAAATCCACAAATTACTTTCTTCTTCCATCTACATTAGTCCAGGAAGACGGTATGTGTTCCTAGGACCCTTTGTGACATTTCGATGGATATGCAGATTGAAAATAAGGATACCGGGATAGAATTCATATGCCCTGAAGACAACTGGTTATGACTAAAATTTATGACGTCATAATGAATTGTTTTATGTCTGCTGCATATTTTGTTCAGTTTCCATTATGTGGTCATTAGCCTAAAAGTATACTGTACTGACGAAGCCATGAAGGCAGAAACGCGTATACAGTTAATATAAAGCTACTACGTTACTTAAATAAAGTCTCTTCAGTGGTGCTTAAAACTTCAAATCCATGAAGTAAATCCGTCAACATACAATGCATTCTACTTAGCACCTTTAAAGGTTACTTCTATATCAAACTCAAGTTTTTGGCCTTAAACAACGATACCCAATCAAAGAAAATATAACCACTAACCCCCACAACTAAGTTCCCGGTAGCTTAACTAGCCCACATCACTAAAAGCCCCTATGGCAACCCACTCATTTGCAGCTGCAGACGCGTTTCGACCTTATTATGGTCTCATCAGTGCAGCATAGCAACCTCCCACTTTCCTGAAAAAAAAAAAAAAAAATTTTAACCTTCAAATGAACTGCACGCTCCAAATCTAAGCCTCTACTCGTTCTGCTGAAGGTAGAAAATTTGAAATAAAACCTTCAAGAAAATAACACAGGCTGGATTATGATGTCACAGATTCCCTGTAAACAATCAAGGATAGTGACGTCATCCTGATGTTGCAGTACAGTCAATCTTCATTAAACGAATATCTGAATTCGGATAGGCATGTGGACCATGACAAGCACTTGCAAAGCCAGCCAACGTCAGAGGGCGCTTACACTATGCTTTCTCTAAATTTCCTCAGATCCTTGTGGACCGTGACAGGCACTTGCATAGCCAGCCATCGTCAGAGGGCGCTTACACAAAGGAACCTTGGAACAATCCATCTAAAGAAGGGATGAATGTAGCCAGGCGATTGTAGTTGAATGGAGCTACTGTCTTCTTGCGGTCCAAGGTTTTACGCTTCGACCTTTTTACAGCAAGAAATAGGCAGTCCTTTAAACGTCTTACCACAGGAAAATATGATTATTTTGCACCAGACGGGATACGTTTCGACTATTAAATAAAGTCTCTTCAGTGGTGCTTAAAACTTCAAATCCATGAAGTAAATCCATCAACATACAATGCATTCTACCTAGCACTTTTAAGGAAGGTGGGAGGTTGCTATGCTGATGCTGCACTGATGAGACCATAAAAAAGGTCGAAACGTTTTTCAGGAAGGTGGGAGGTTGCTATGCTGCACTGATGAGACCATAATAAAATCGAAACGCGTCTGCAGCTGCAAATGAGTGGGTTGCCAAAGGGGCTTCTAGTGATGTGGGCTAGTCAGGCTACCGGAAACTTAATTGTGGGGGTTAGTGGTTATATTTTCTTTCATTGGGTATCGTTGTTTGGGGCCAAAAACTTGAGTTTGATATAGAAGTAACCTTCAAAGGTGCTAGGTAGAATGCATTGTATGTTGATGGATTTACTTCATGGATTTGAAGTTTTAAGCACAACTGAATAGACTTTATTTAATAGTCGAAACGTATCCCGTCTGGTGCAAAATACTACGTTACTGTTGTGTTTTTAGCCCAGTAAAAACAATAAGATATCCGAAAACCAAGTGAAGAGTGATTCAACACCTGCAATCTTCGATTACTTGCTTCCACACAAAAACATTCAGCAACGGTTATATGTATAAAAGACTGTAAATTTGGTGTTGGAGTTCAGCTTTTAAAGTTCTGTTCCGCACACAAGGATGAAAGAAATCCACAAATTACTTTTTTCTTCCATCTACTTTAGTCCAGGGAGACGGTATGTGTTCCTAGGACCCTTTGTGCCATTTCGATGGATATGCAAATTGAAAATAAGGATACGGGGATAGACTTCATATGCCCTGAAAACAACTGTTTATGACTAAAATTTATGACGTCATAATGAATTGTTTCATATCTGCTGCATTTTTGTTCAGTTTCCATTATGTGGTTATTAGCCTAGTAGTATACTGTACTGACGAAGCCATGAAGACAGAAACGCGTATACAGTTAATAAAAAGCTACTAGTTTACTGTTGTGTTTTTAGCCCAATAAAAGGAATAAGATATCCGAAAACCAAGTGAAGAGTGATTCAACACCTGCAATCTTCGATTACTTGCTTTAACACAAAAACATTCAGCAACGGTTTTATGCATAGAAAATTGTAAACTTGGTGTTCGAGTTCAGCTTTTAAATTTTTGTTCCGCACACAAGGATGAAGGAAATCCACAAAATACTTTCTTCTTCCATCTACATTAGTCCAGGGAGACGGTAAGTGTTCCTAGGACCACTTGTGCCATTTCGATGGATATGCAAATTGGAAACAAGGATACCAAGATAAAATTCATATGCCCAGAAGACAACTGTTTATGACTAAAATTTATGACGTCATAATGAAGTGTTTTATATATGCTGCATTTTTTGTTCAGTTTCCATTATGTGGTTTAATAGCCTAGTAATATACTGTACTGACGAAACCATGAAGGCAAAAACGCGTATACAGTTAATAAAAAGCTACTACGTTACTGTTGTGTGCTTAGCCCAGTAAAAGTAATAACATATCCGATGACCAAGTGAAAAGTGATTCAACACCTGCAATCTTCGATTACTTGCTTCAACACAAAAACATTCAGCAACGGTTATATGTATAGAAGACTGTAAAATTGGTGTTCGAATTCAGCTTTTAAAGTTCTGTTCCGCACTTAAGGATGAAAGAAATCCACAAATTACTTTCTTCTTCCATATGCTTTAGTCCAGGAAAACGGTATGTGTTCCTAGGACCATTTGTGTCATTTCGATGGATCTGCAGATTGGAAATAAGGATACCGGGATAGAATTCATATGGCTTGAAGACAACTATTTATGACTTAAGTTTATGACGTCATAATGAATTGTTTCATAACTGTTGCATTTTTTGTTCAGTTTCCATTATGTGGTTATTTGTCTAAAAGTATACTGTACTGACGAAGCCATGAAGGCAGAAACGCGTATACAGTTAACAAAAAACTACTACGTTACTGTTGTGTTTTTAGTCCAGTAAAAACAATAAGATATGCGAAGACCAAGTGAAGAGTGATTCAACACCTGCAATCTTCGATTACTTGCTTCAACACAAAAACATTCAGCAACGGTTATATGTATAGAAGACTGTAAACTTGGTGTTCGAGTTCAACTTTTCAAGTTCTGTTCCGCACACAAAGATGAAGGAATTCCACAAATTATTTTCTTCTTCCACCTACACTAGTCCAGGAAAACGGTATGTGTTCCTAGGACCCTTTGTGCCATTTCGATGGATATGCAAATTGGAAATAAGGATACCGGGATAGAATTCATATGCCCTGAAAACAACTGTTTATGACTAAAATTTATGACGTCATAATGAAGTGTTTCATATCTGCTGCATTTTTTGTTCAGTTTCCATTATGTGGTTATTAGCCTAGTAGTATACTGTACTGACGAAGCCATGAAGGCAGAAACGCGTATACAGTTAACAAAAAGCTACTACGTTACTGTTGTGTGTTTAGCCCAGTAAAAGTAATAAGATCTTTCTAAACCAAGTGAAGAGTGATTCAACACCTGCAATCTTCGATTACTTGCTTTAACACAAAAACATTCAGCAACGGTTATATGTATAAAAGACTGTAAATTTGGTGTTCGAGTTCAGCTTTAAAGTTTTGTTCCGCACACAAGGATGAAGGAAATCCACAAACTACTTTCTTCTTCCATCTACATTAGTCCAGGGAGACGGTATGTGTTCCTAGGACCCTTTGTGTCATTTCGATGGATATGCAGATTGGAAATAAGGACACTGGGATAGAATTCATATGCCCTGAAGACATTTGGTTATGACTAAAGTTTATGACGTCATAATGAGTTGTTTCATAACTGCTGCATTTTTTGTTCAGTTTCCATTATGTTGTTATTAGCCTAGTAGTATACTGTACTGACGAAGCCATGAAGGCAGAAACGCGTATACAGCTAACAAAAAGCTACTACGTTATTGTTGTGTGCTTAGCCCAGTAAAAACAATGAGATATCCGAAAACCAAGTGAAAAGTGAATCAACACCTGCAATCTTCGGTTACTTGCTTCAACACAAAAACATTCAGCAACGGTTATGTGTTTAGAAGATTGTAAATTTGGTGTTCGAGTTCAGTTTTTCAAGTTCTGTTCCGCACGCAAGGATGAAGGAATTCCACAAATTACTTTCTTCTTCCATCTGCGTTAGTCTAGGGAGACGATATGTGTTCCTAAGACTTTTTGTGCCATTTTGATGAGTATGCAGACTGGAAATAAGGATACCGGGATAGAATTCATATGCCCTGAAGACAACTGTTTATGACTAAAATTTATGACGTCATAATGAATTGTTTCATATCTGCTGCATTTTTTGTTCAGTTTCGATTATGTGGTTCATAGCCTAGTAGTATACTGTACTGACGAAGCCATGAAGGCAGAAACGCGTATACATTTAACAAAAACCTACTACGTTACGGTTGTGCGTTTAGCCCAGTAAAAGTAATAAGATATCCGAAAACCAAGTGAAGAGTGATTCAACACCTGCAATCTTCGATTACGTGCTTTAACACAAAAACATTCAGCAACGGTTATATGTATAAAAAATTGTAAACTTGGTGTTCGAGTTCAGCTTTTAAAGTTCTGTTCCGCACACAAGAATGAAGGAAATCCACAAATTACTTTCTTTTTTTATCTACTTTAGTCCAGGGAGACGGTATGTGTTCCTAAGACCCATTTCGATGGATTTGCAGATTGGAAATAAGGATACCGGGATAGAGTTCATATGCCCAGAAGACAACTGTTTATGATTAAAAGTTTCGACGTCATAACGAATTGTTTCATGTCTGCTGATTTTTTTTTCGATTTCCAATATGTGGTTATTACTAAACTAATAAACTGTACTGACGAAGCCATGAAGGCAGAAACGCGTATACATTTAATAAAAGGCTACTACGTTACTGTTGTGTTTTTAGCTCAGTAAAAATAAGAAGATATCCGAAAACCAAGTGAAAAGTGATTCAACACCTGCAATCTTCGATTACTTGTTTCAACACAAAAACATTCAGCAACGGTTATATGTATAGAAGACAGCAAACTTGGTGTTGCAGTTCAGCTTTTCAAGTTCTGTTCCGCACACAAGGATGAAGGAAATCCACAAACTAGTTTTTTCTTCCATCTACTTTAGTCCAGAAAAACGGTATGTGTTCCTAGGACCATTTGTGCCATTTCGATGGATAAGCAAATTGCAAATAAGGATACCAAGACAAAGTTCATATGTTCTGAAGACAACTGTTTATGACTAAACTTTATGACGTCACACTGAAGTGTTTTGTATCTGCTGAAATTTTTGTTCAGTTTGCATTATGTTGTTTGATAGCCTAGTAGTATACTGTACTGACGAAGCCATGAAGGCAGAAACGCGTATACAATTAATAAAAAGCTACTACGTTACTGTTGTGTTTTTAGCCCAGTAAAAGTAATAAGATATCCGATGACCAAGTGAAAAGTGATTCAACACCTGGAAACTTCGATTATTTGCTTCAACACAAAAACATTCAACAACGGCTATATGTATAGAAGACTGTAAACTTGGTGTTCGAGTTCAGCTTTTAAAGTTCTGTTCCGCACACAAGGATGAAGGAAATTCACAAATTACTTTCTTCTTCCACCTACATTAATCCAGGGAGACAGTATGTGTTCCTAGGACCTTTTGTGCCATTTCGATGAATATGCAGATTGGAAATAAAGATACCGGGATGGAATTCCAATGCGTTGAAAACAACTGTTTATGACCATATTTTGTGGCGTTGTAAAAACTTGTTTCATGTTTGCTGCATTTTTTGTTTAGTTTCCATTATGTGGTTATTAGCCTAGTAGTATACTGTACTGACGAAGCCATGAAGACAGAAACGCGTATATAGTTAACAAAAAACTACTACGTTACTGTTGTGTGTTTAGCCCAGTAAAAGGAATAAGATACCCGAATACCAAGTGAAAAATGATTCAACACTTGCAAACTTCGAGTATTTGCTTCAACACAAAAACATTCAGCAACGGTTATATGTATAGAAGACTGTAAATTTGGTGTTCGAATTCAGGCTTTAAAGTTCTGTTCCGCACACAAGGATGAAGGAAATCCACAAATTACTTTTTTTTTCCATCTACTTTAATCCAAAGAGACAGTATGTGTTCCTAGGAACTTTTGTGCCATTTCGATGGATATGCAGATTGGAAATTAGGATACCGGGATAGAATTCATATGCCCTGAAAACAACTGTTTATGACTAAAATTATGACGTCATAATGAAGTGTTTTTAATCTGCTGCATTTTTTGTTCAGTTTCCGTTATGTGGTTATTAGCCTAGTAGTATACTGTACTGACGAAGCCATGAAGGCAGAAACGCGTATACAATTAACAAAAAGCTACTACGTTACGGTTGTGCGTTTAACCCAAAAAAAGTAATAAGATATCCGAAGACCAAGTGAAGAGTGATTCAACACCTGCAATCTTCGATTACTTGCTTCAACACAAAAACGATCAGCAACGGTTATATGTATAGAAGACTGTAAATTTGGTGTTCGAGTTCAACTTTTCAAGTTCTGTTCCGCACACAAGGATGAAGGAAATCCACAAATTACTTTTATCTTCTATCTGCATTAGTCCAGGGAAACGGTATGTGTTCCTAGGACCCTTTGTGTCATTTGGATGGATATGCAGATTGGAAATAAGGATACCGGGATAGAGTTCTTATGCCTTGAAAACAACTGTTTATGACTAAAGTTTATCACGTCATAATGACATGTTTCATATTTGCTGCAGTTTTTGTTCAGTTTCCATTATGTGGTTATTAGCTTAGTAGTATACTGTTCTGACGAAGCCATGAAGGCAGAAACGCGTATACAGTTAACAAAAAGCTACTACGTCACGGTTGTGTTTTTAGCCCAGTAAAAGTAATAAGATATCCGAAGACCAAGTGAAGAGTGATTCAACACCTGCAATCTTCGATTACTTGCTTCAACACAAAAACATTCAGCAACGGTTATACGTATAGGAAACTGTAAATTTGGTGTTCGAGTTCAGCTTTTAAAGTTCTGTTCCGCACAGAAGGATCAAGGAAAATCACAAATTATTTTCTTATTCCATCTACATTAGTCCAGGGAGACGGTATGTGTTCCTAGGACCCTTTGTGCCATTTCGATGGATATGCAAACTGGAAATAAGGATACCGGGATAGAATTCATATGCCCTGAAGACAACTATTTATGACGTAAGTTTTCGATGTCATAATGAATTGTTTCATATCTGCTGCATTTTTTGTTCAGTTTCCATTATGTGGTTATTAGCTTAGTAGTTTACTGTACTGACGAAGCCATGAAGGCAGAAACGCGTAGACAGTTAACAAAAGCTACTACGTTACTGTTGTGTTTTTAGCCCAGTAAAAACAATAAGATATCCGAAAACCAAGTGAAGAGTGATTCAACACTTGCAATCTTCGATTACTTGTTTCAACACAAAAACATTCAGCAACGGTTATATGTATAGAAGACTGTAAATTTGGTGTTCGAGTTCAGCTTTTAAAGTTCTGTTCCGCACACAAGGATGAAGGAAAACCACAAATTACTTTTTTTTTCCATCTACATTAATCCAAGGAGACGGTATGTGTTCCTAGGACCCTTTGTGTCATTTCGATTGATATGCAGTTTGGAAATAAGGATACCGGGATAGAAGTCGTATGCCCTGAAGACAACTGTTTATGACTAAATTTCATGACGTCATATTGAATTGTTTCATATCTGCTGCATTTTTTGTTCAGTTTCCGTTATGTGGTTCATAGCCTAGTAGTATACTGTACTAACGAAACCATGAGGGCAGAAACGCGTATACAGTTAACAAAAAGCTACTACCTTGCAGTTGTGTTTTTAGCCCAGTAAAAACAATAAGATGTCCGAAAACCAAGTGAAAAGTGAATCAACACCTGCAATTTTCGAGTACTTGCTTCAACACAAAAACATTCAGCAACGGTTATATGTATAGAAGATTGTAAATTTGGTGTTCGAGTTCAGCTTTTAAACTTTTGGTTCGCACACAAGGATTAAGGAAATCCACAAATTACTTTCTTCTTCCATCTACTTTAGTCCAGGGAGACGGTATGTGTTCTTAGGACCCTTTGTGCCATTTCGATGGTTCTGCAGATTGGAAACAAGGACACTGGGATAGAAGTCATTTGCCCTGAAAACAACTGGTTATGACTAAAGTTTATGACGTCATAATGAATTGTTTCATATCTGCTGCATTTTTTGTTCAGTTTCCAATATGTGGTTATTAGCCTAGTAGTATACTGTACTGACGAAGCCATGAGGGCAGAAACGCGTATACAGCTAACAAAAAGTTACTACGTTACTGTTGTGTGCTTAGCCCAGTAAAAACAATGAGATATCCGAAAACCAAGTGAAGAGTGAATCAACACCTGCAATCTTCGATTACTTGCTTCAACACAAAAACATTCAGCAACGGTTTTATGTTTAAAAGACTGAAAATTTGGTGTTGGAGTTCAGCTTTTCAAGTTCTGTTCCGCACACAAGGATGAATGAATTCCACAAATTACTTTCTTCTTCCATCTGCATTAGTCTAGGGAGACGTATGTGTTCCTAAGACTTTTTGTGCCACTTGGATGAGTAAGCAAACTGGAAAAAAGGATACCGGGATAGAATTCATATGTCCTGAAGACAACTGGTTATGATCAAAATTTATGACGTCATAATGAATTGTTTCATATGTTCTGCATTTTTTGTTCAGTTTTTATTATGTGGTTATTAGCTTAGTAGTATACTGCGCTGACGAAGCCATGAAAGCAGAAACGCGTATACAATTAACAAAAGCTACTGCGTTACTGTTGTGTTTTTAGCCCAGTAAAAGCAATAAGATATCCGAAAACCAAGTGAAAAGTGATTCAACACCTGCAATCTTCGATCACTTGCTTCAACACAAAAACATTCAGCAACGGTTATACGTATAAAAAACTGTAAAGTTGGTGTTCGAGTTCAGCTTTTAAAGTTCTGTTCCGCACACAAGGATGAAGGAAATCCACAGATTATTTTCTTATTGCATCTACATTAGTCCAGGCAGACGGTATGTGTTCCTAGGACCCTTTGTGCCGTTTCGATGGATATGCAGATTGGAAATAAGGATACCGGGATAGAAATCTAATGCGTTGAAGACAACTGGTTATGACTAAATTTTTTGTTGTTGTAATGAATTGATTCATTGTTGATGCTTTTTTTGTTCAGTTTCCATTATGTGGTTTGATAGCCTAGTAATATACTGTACTGGCGAAGCCATGAAGGCAGAAACGCGTATACAGTTAACAAAAAGCTACTACGTTACTGTTGTGTTTTTAGCCCAGTAAAAGTAATAATATATCCGATGACCAAGTGAAAAAAGATTCAACACCTGCAAACTTCGATTACTTGCTTCAACACAAAAACATTCAGCAACGGTTATATACATAAAAGACTATAATTTTGGTGTTCGAATTCAGGTTTTAAAGTTTTGTTTCGCACACAAGGTTGAAGGAAATCCACAAATTACTATTTTTTCTTTTTTTTTTGTCTAGGGGGACGTTATGTGTTCCTAGGACCTTTTGTGCCATTTCGATGGATATGCAGATTGGAAATAAAGATACCGGGATTCATATGCCTTAAAAACAACTGTTTATGATTAAAATCTATCACGTCATAATGAATTGTTTCATATCTGCTGCGTTTTTGTTCAGTTTCCATTATGTGGTTATTAGTTTAGTAGTATACTGTACTGACGAAGCCATGAAGGCAAAAACGCGTATGCAGTTAATAAAAAGCTACTAAGTTTATGTTGTGTTTTTAGCCCAGTAAAAGTAATAAGATATCCGAAGACCAAGTGAAAAAAGATTCAACACCTGCAATCTTCGATTATTTGCTTCAACACAAAAACATTCAGCAACGGTTATATGTATAAAAGACTGTAAATTTGGTGTTCGAGTTCAGCTTTTAAAGTTCTGTTCCGCACACAAGGATGAAGGAAATTCACAAAGTACTTTCTTTTTCCACCTACATTAATCCAGGGAGACGGTATGTGTTCCTAGGACCTTTTGTGCCATTTCGATGGATATGCAAATTGGAAATAAGGATACCGGGATGGAATTCCAATGCGTTAAAAACAATTGTTAATGACCAATATTTGTGGCGTTGTAAAAACTTGTTTCATATCTGCTGCATTTTTTGTTTAGTTTCCGTTATGTGGTTATTGGCTTAATAGTATACTGTACTGACGAAGCCATGAAAGCAGAAACGCGTATGCAGTTAACAAAAAGCTACTGCGTTACTGTTGTGTGCTTAGCCCAGTAAAAGTAATAAGATATCCGAAAACCAAATGAAAAGTGATTCAACACCTGCAATCTTGGATTACTTGCTTCAACACAAAAACATTTAGCAACGGCTATATGTATAGAAGACTGTAAATTTGGTGTTCGAGTTCAACTTTTCAAGTTCTGTTCCGCACACAAATATGAAGGAAATCCACAAGTTTTTTTCATCTTCCATCTACATTAGTCCAGGAAGACGGTATGTGTTCCTAAGACCCTTTGTGCTATTTCGATGGATATGCAGATTGGAAATAAGGATACCGGGATAAAGTTCATATGCCCTGAAAACAACTGTTTATGACAAAAATTTATGACGTCATAATGAATTGTTTCATATCTGCTGCATTTTTTGTTCAGTTTCCATTATGTGGTTATTAGCCTAGTAGTATACTGTAATGACGAAGCCATGAAGTCAGAAACGCGTAAACAGTTAACAAAAAGCTACTACGTTACTGTTGTGTTTTTAGCCCAGTAAAAGTAATAAGATCTTTGAAGACCAAGTGAAGAGTGATTCAACACCTGCAATCTTCGATTACTTGCTTCAACACAAAAACATTCAGCAACGGTTATATGTATAGAAGACTGTAAATTTGGTGTTCGAATTCAGCTTTTCAAATTCTGTTCCGCACACAAGGATGAAGGAATTCCACAAATTACTTTCTTTTTCCATCTGCATTAGTCGAGAGAGACGGTATGTGTTCCTAAGACCCTTTGTGCCATTTCGATGAGTATGCAGACTGGAAATAAGAATACCGGGATAGAAGTCATATGCCTGAAAACAACTGTTTATGACCAAAATTTATGACGTCATAATGAATTGTTTCATATGTTCTGTATTTTTTGTTTAGTTTCCGTTATGTGGTTATTAGCCTAGTAGTTCACTGTGCTGACGAAACCATGAAGGCAGAAACGCGTATACAATTAACAAAAGCTACTACGTTACTGTTGTCTTTTTAGTCCAGTAAAAATAATAAGATATCCGAAAACCAAGTGAAGAATGATTCAACACCTGCAATCTTCGATTACTTGCTTCAACACAAAAACATTCAGCAACGGTTATACGTATAAAAAACTGTAAATTTGGTGTTCGAGTTCAGCTTTTCAAGTTCTGTTCCGCACACAAGGATGAAGGAAATCCACAATATACTTTTTTTTCCACCTACATTAATCCAGGGAGACGGTATGTGTTCTTAGGACCCTTTGTGCCATTTCGATTGATATGCAGATTGGAAATAAGAATACCGGGATGGATATCCTATGCGTTGAAGACAAGTGTTTATGACCAATAATTGAGACGTTGTAAAAACTTGTTTCATATGTTCTGCATTTTTTGTTCAGTTTCCATTATGTGGTTATTAGCCTAGTAGTATACTGTACTGACGAAGCCATGAAGGCAGAAACGCGTATGCAGCTAAACAAAAAACTACTACGTTACTGTTGTGTGTTTAGCCCAGTAAAAGTAATAAGATATTCGAAGACCAAGTGAAGAGTGCTTCAACCCCTGCAATCTTCGATCATTTGCTTCAACACAAAAACATTCAGCAACGGTTATATGTATAGGAAACTGTAAATTTGGTGTTCGAGTTCAGCTTTTAAAGTTCTGTTCCGCACACAAGGATTAAGGAAATCCACAAACTACTTTCTTCTTCCATCTACATTAGTCCAGAGAGACGGTATGTGGTCCTAAGACGTTTTGTGCCATTTCGATGGTAATGCAGATTGGAAATAAAGATACCGGGAAAGACCTCATATGCCCTGAAAACAACTGTTTATGACTAAAATTTATGACGTCATAATGAATTGTTTTATATCTGCTGCATTTTTTGTTCAGTTTCGATTATGTGGTTATTAGCCTAGTAGTATATTGTACTGACGAAGCCATGAAGGCAGAAACGCGTATACGTTTCACAAAAAGCTACTACGTTACGGTTGTGCGTTTAGCCCAGTAAAAGTAATAAGATATCCGAAAACCAAGTGAAGAGTGATTCAACACCTGCAATCTTCGATTACGTGCTTTAACACAAAAACATTCAGCAACGGTTATTTGTATAGAAAGTTGTAAACTTGGTGTTCGAGTTCAGCTTTTAAAGTTCTGTTCCGCACACAAGGATGAAGGAAATCCACAAATTATTTTCATCTTCCATCTACTTTAGTCCAAGGAGACGGTATGTGTTTCTAGGACCCATTTCGATGGATATGCAGGTTGGAAATAAGGATACCGGGATAGAGTTCATATGCCCAAAAGACAACTGTTTATGACTAAAAGTTTCGACGTCATAACGAATTGTTTCATGTCTGCTGCACTTTTGTTCAGTTTCCATTATGTAGTTATTATTCTACTAATATACTGTACTGACGAAGCCATGAAAGCAGAAACGCGTATACAATTAATAAAAGGCTACTACGTTACTGTTGTGTTTTTAACCCAGTAAAAATAATAAGACATCCGAAAACCAAGTGAAGAGTGATTCAACACCTGCAAACTTCGATTACTTGCTTCAACACAAAAACATTCAGCAACGGTTTTATGTATAGAAGACTGTAAACTTGGTGTTGGAGTTCAGTCTTTCAAGTTCTGTTCCGCACACAAGGATGAAGGAAATCCACAAATTACTTTCTTCTTCCATCTACATTAGTCCAGGGAGACGGTATGTGTTCCTAGGACTCTTTGTGCCATTTCGATGGATATGCAGTATGGAAATAAGGATACCGGGATAAAATTCATATGCGTTGAACACGAACTTCTGTGACGTTGTAATGAATTGTTTCATATATGCTGCATTGTTTGTTCAGTTTCCGTTATGTGGTTTTTAGCCTAGTAGTATACTGTACAGACGAAGCATGAAAGCAGAAACGCATATACAGTTAACAAAAGGCTACTACGTTACTGTTGTGTTTTTAGCCTGGTAAAAATAATAAGATATCCGAAGACCAAGTGAAGAGTGATTCAACACCTGCAATCTTCGATTACTTGCTTCAACACAAAAACATTCAGCAACGGTTTTATGTATAGCAGACGGTAAATTTGGTGTTCGAGTTCAGTTTTTAAAGTTCTGTTCCGCACACAAGGATGAAGGAAATCCACAAATTACTTTCTTCTTCCATCTACATTAGTCCAGGGAGACGGCATGTGTTCCTAGGACTTTTTGTGCCATTTCGATGGCTATGCAGATTGGAAGTAAAAAAACCGGGATAGAGTTCATATGCCCTGAAAACAACTGTTTATGATTAAAATTTATGACGTCATAATGACATGTTTCATGTTTGGTGCATTTTTTTTTCAGTTTCCATTATGTGGTTATTAACCTAGTAGTATACTGTACTGACGAAGCCATGAAAGCAAAAACGCGTATACAGTTAACAAAAAGCTACTACGTTACTGTTGTGTTTTTAGCCCAGTAAAAGTAATAAGATCTTTGAAGACCAAGTGAAGAGTGATTCAACACCTGCAATCTTCGATTATTTGCTTCAACACAAAAACATTCAGCAACGGTTATATGTATAGAAGACTGTAAATTTGCTGTTCGAGTTCAGCTTTAAAGTTCTGTTCCGCACACAAGGATGAAGGAAATGCACAAACTACTTTCTTCTTCCATCTACATTAGTCCAGGGAAACGGTAAGTGTTCCTAGGACCCTTTGTGTCATTTCGATGGATATGCAGATTGGAAATAAAGACACTAGGATAGATCTCAATTGCCCTGAAGACAACTGGTTATGACTTAAGTTTAATACGTCGTAATGAATTGTTTCATAACTGCTGCATTTTTTGTTCAGTTTCCATTATGTGGTTATTAGCCTAGTAGTATACTGTACTGACGAAGCCATGAAAGCAGAAACGCGTATACAGCTAACAAGAAGCTACTACTTTACTGTTGTGTGTTTAGCCCAGTAAAAACAATGGGATATCCGAAGACCAAATGAAGAGTGATTCAACCCCTGCAATCTTCGATTACTTGCTTCAACACAAAAACATTCAGCAACGGTTATATGTTTAGAAGACTGTAAATTTGGTGTTCGAATTCAGCTTTTCAAATTCTGTTCCGCACACAAGGATGAAGGAATTCCACAAATTACTTTCTTTTTCCATCTGCATTTGTCCAGAGAGACGGTATGTGTTCCTAAGACCCTTTGTGCCATTTCGATGAGTATGCAGACTGGAAATAAAAATACCGGGATAGAAATCATATGCCTGAAGACAACTGTTTATGACCAAAATTTATGACGTCATAATGAATTGTTTCATATGTTCTGTATTTTTTGTTCAGTTTCCGTTATGTGGTTATTAGCCTAGTAGTATACTGTGCTGACGAAACCATGAAAGCAGAAACGCGTATACAATTAACAAAAACTACTACGTTACTGTTGTCTTTTTAGTCCAGTAAAAATAATAAGATATCCGAAAACCAAGTGAAGAATGATTCAACACCTGCAATCTTCGATTATTTGCTTCAACACAAAAACATTCAGCAACGGTTATACGTATAAAAAATTGTAAATTTGGTGTTCGGATTCAGCTTTTCAAGTTCTGTTCCGCACACAAGGATGAAGGAAATCCACAATATACTTTTTTTTTCCACCTACATTAGTCCAGGAAGACGGTATGTGTTCTTAGGACCCTTTGTGCCATTTCGATTGATATGCAGATTGGAAATAAGGATACCGGGATGGATATCCTATGCGTTGAAGACAAGTGTTTATGCCCAATAATTGTGACGTTGTAAAAACTTGTTTCATATGTTCTGCGTTTTTTGTTCAGTTTCCTTTATGTGGTTATTAGCCTAGTAGTATACTGTACTGACGAAGCCATAAAAGCAGAAACGCGTATGCAGCTAAACAAAAAACTACTACGTTACTGTTGTGTGTTTAGCCCAGTAAAAGTATTAAGATATCCGAAGACCAAGTAAAAAGTGCTTCAACCCCTGCAATCTTCGATTACTTGCTTTAACACAAAAACATTCAGCAACGGTTATATGTATAGAAAATTGTAATATTGGTGTTCGAGTTCAGCTTTTAAAGTTCTGTTCCGCACACAAGGATGAAGGAAAACCACAAATTATTTTCATTTTCCATCTATATTAGTCCAGGGAGACGGTATGTGTTCCTAGGACCCATTTCGATGGATATGCAGGTTGGAAATAAGGATACCGGGATAGAGTTCATATGCCCAGAAGACAACTGTTTATGACTAAAAGTTTCGACGTCATAACGAATTGTTTCATGTCTGTTGCACTTTTGTTCAGTTTCCATTATGTGGTTATTACTCTACTAATATACTGTACTGACGAAGCCATGAAGGCAGAAATGCGTATACAGTTAATAAAAAGTTACTACGTTACTGTTGTGTTTTTAGCCCAGTAAAAATAATAAGATATCCGAAAACCAAGTGAAGAGTGATTCAACACCTGCAATCTTCGATTACTTGCTTCAACACAAAAACATTCAGCAACGGTTTTATGTATAGAGGACAGTAAACTTGGTGTTGGAGTTCAGCTTTTCAAGTTCTGTTCCGCACACAAGGATGAAGGAAATCCACAATATACTTTCATCTTCCATCTACTTTAGTTCAGAAAAACGGTATGTGTTCCTAGGACCATTTGTGCCATTTCGATGGATAAGCAACTTGGAAATAAGGATACCAAGACAAAGTTCATATGCCCTGAAGACAATTGTTTATGACTAAAATTTATGACGTCACAATGAAATGTTTTATATCTGTTGCAATTTTTGTTCAGTTTCCATTATGTGGTTTGATAGCCTAGTAGTATACTGTACTGACGAAGCCATGAAAGCAGAAACGCGTATACAGTTAATAAAAAGCTACTACGTTACTGTTGTGTTTTTAGCCCAGTAAAAGTAATAAGATATCCGAAGACTAAGTGAAGAGTGATTCAACACCTGCAAACTTCGATTACATGCTTCAACACAAAAACATTCAGCAACGGTTATATGTATAGAAGACTGCAAATTTGGTGTTCGAGTTCAGCTTTTAAAGTTCTGTTCTGCACACAAGGATGAAGGAAATCCACAAATTATTTTTTTTTCCTTTTTTTTTTGTCTAAGAAAACGTTATGTGTTCCTAAGACCTTTTGTGCCATTTCGATGGATATGCAGATTGGAAATAAGGATACCGGGATAGAATTCATATGCCCTGAAGACAACTGTTTATGATTAAAATCTATCACGTCATAATGAATTGTTTCATATCTGCTGCTTTTTTGTTCAGTTTTTATTATGTGGTTATTAGCATAGTAGTATACTGTACTGACGAAGCCATGAAGGCAGAAACGCGTATACAGTTAATAAAAAGCTACTACGTTACTGTTGTGTTTTTAGCCCAGTAAAAACAATAAGATATCCGAAGACCAAGTGAAGAGTGATTCATTAGCTGCAATCTTCGATTACTTTTCTCAGCACAAAAACATTCAGCAACGGTTATATGTATAAAAGACTGTAAATTTGGTGTTCGAGTTCAGCTTTTGAAGTTCTGTTCCGCACACAAGGATGAAGGAAATCCACAAATTACTTTTATTTTCCACCTACATTAATCCAAGGAGACGGTATGTGTTCCTAAAACCCTTTGTGTCATTTCGATGGATATGCAGATTGGAAATAAGGATACCGGGATAAAGTTCATATGCCCTGAAGACAACTGTTTATGACTAAAGTTCATGACGTCATAATGACATGTTTCATATTTGCTGCATTTCTTGTTCAGTTTCCATTATGTGGTTATTAGCTTAGTAGTATACTGTTCTGACGAAGCCATGAAAGCAGAAACGCGTATACAGTTAACAAAAAGCTACTACGTTGCGGTTGTGTTTTTAGCCCAGTAAAAGTAATAAGATATCCGAAGACCAAGTGAAAAGTGATTCAACATTTCCACACTTCGATTACTTGCTTCAACACAAAAACATTCAGCAACGGTTATATGTATAGAAGACTGTACATTTGGTGTTCGAGTTCAGCTTTTAAAGTTCTTTTTTGCACACAAGGATGAAGGAAATCCACAAATTACTTTTTTTTCCTTCTTTTTTTGTCTAGGAAAACGTTATGTGTTCCTAAGATTTTTTGTGCCAATTTGATGGATATGCAGATTGGAAATAAAGATACCGGGATAAAATGCATATGCCCTGAAGACAACTGTTTATGATTAAAATCTATCACGTCATAATGAACTGTTTCATATCTGCTGCTTTTTTGTTCAGTTTTTATTATGTGGTTATTAGCATAGTAGTATATTGTACTGACGAAGCCATGAAGGCAGAAACGCGTATACAATTAATAAAAAGCTACTACGTTACTGTTGTGTTTTTAGCCCAGTAAAAACAATAAGATATCCGAATACCAAGTGAAGAGTGATTCATTAGCTGCAATCTTCGATTACTTTTCTCAGCACAAAAACATTCAGCAACGGTTATATGTATAAAAGATTGTAAATTTGGTGTTCGAGTTCAGCTTTTGAAGTTCTGTTCCGCACACAAGGATGAAGGAAATCCACAAATTACTTTCTTCTTCCACCTACATTAATCCAAGGAGACGGTATGTGTTCTTAGGACCCTTTGTGTCATTTCGATGGATATGCAGATTGGAAATAAGGATACCGGGATAAAGTTCATATGCCCTGAAGACAACTGTTTATGACTAAAGTTCATGACGTCATAATGACATGTTTCATATTTGCTGCATTTTTTTTTCAGTTTCCATTATGTGGTTATTAGCTTAGTAGTATACTGTTCTGACGAAGCCATGAAAGCAGAAACGCGTATACAGTTAACAAAAAGCTACTACGTTACGGTTGTGTTTTTAGCCCAGTAAAAGTAATAAGATATCCGAAGACCAAGTGAAGAGTGATTCAACACCTGCAATCTTCGATTACTTGCTTCAACACAAAAACATTCAGCAACGGTTATATGTATAGAAGACTGTAAAGTTGGTGTTCGAGTTCAGCTTTTAAAGTTCTGTTCCGCACACAAGGATGAAGGAAATCCACAAATTACTTTCTTCTTCCATCTACATTAGTCCAGGGAGACGGTATGTGTTCCTAGGACCCTTTGTGCCATTTCGATGGATATGCAGTATGGAAATAAGGATACCGGGATAGAATTCGTATGCGTTGAACACGAACTTTTGTGACGTTGTAATGAATTGTTTCATATCTGCTGCATTGTTTGTTCAGTTTCCGTTATGTGGTTTATTAGCCTAGTAGTATACTGTACAGACGAAGCATGAAAGCAGAAACGCGTATACAGTTAACAAAAGGCTACTACGTTACTGTTGTGTTTTTAGCCTGGTAAAAGTAATAAGATATCCGAAGACCAAGTGAAGAGTGATTCAACACCTGCAATCTTCGATTACTTGCTTCAGCACAAAAACATTCAGCAACGGTTATATGTATAGAAGACGGTAGTTTTGGTGTTCGAGTTCAACTTTTGAAGTTCTGTTCCGCACACAAGGATGAAGGAAATCCACAAATTACTTTCTTTTTCCATCTACATTAGTCCAGGGAGACGGTATGTGTTCCTAGGACTCTTTGTGTCATTTCGATGGATATGCAGATTGGAATTAAAAACACCGGGATAGAATTCATATGCCCTGAAGACAACTGTTTATGACTAAAATTTATGACGTCATAATGACATGTTTCATGTCTGGTGCATTTTTTGTTTAGTTTCCATTATGTGGTTATTAGCCTAGTAGTATACTGTACTGACGAAGCCATGAAAGCAGAAACGCGTATACAGTTAACAAAAAGCTACTACGTTACTGTTGTGTTTTTAGCCCAGTAAAAGTAATAAGATATCCGAAGACCAAGTGAAGAGTGATTCAACACCTGCAATCTTCGATTACTTGCTTCAACACAAAAACATTCAGCAACGGTTATATGCATAAAAGATTGTAAATTTGGTGTTCGAGTTCAGCTTTTGAAGTTTTGTTCCGCACACAAGGATGAAGGAAATCCACAATATACTTTCTTCTTCCACCTACATTAGTCCAGGGAGACGGTATGTGTTCTTAGGACCCTTTGTGCCATTTCGATTGATATGCAGATTGGAAATAAGAATACCGGGATGGATATCCTATGCGTTGAAGACAACTGTTTATGACCAATAATTGTGACGTTGTAAAAACTTGTTTCATATTTGCTGCATATTTTGTTCAGTTTCCTTTATGTGGTTATTAGCCTAGTAGTATACTGTACTGACGAAGCCATGAGGGCAGAAACGCGTATGCAGTTAACAAAAAACTACTACGTTATTGTTGTGTGTTTAGCCCAGTGAAAGTAATAACATATCCGAAGACCAAGTGAAAAGTGATTCAACCCCTGCAATCTTCGATTACTTGCTTCAACACAAAAACATTCAGCAACGGTTATATGTATAGAAAACTGTAAATTTGGTGTTGGAGTTCAGCTTTCAAAGTTCTGTTCCGCACACAAGGATGAAGGAAATCCACAAATTACTTTCTTCTTCCATCTACATTAGTCCAGGGAGACGGCATGTGTTCCTAGGACTTTTTGTGCCATTTCGATTGATATGCAAATTGGTAATAAGGATACCGGGATAGAATTCATATGCCCTGAAGACAACTATTTATGACGTAAGTTTATGATGTCATAATGACTTGTTTCATGTTTGCTGCATTTTTTGTTCAGTTTCCATTATGTGGTTATTAACCTAGTAGTATACTGTACTGACGAAGCCATGAAGGCAGAAACGCGTAGACAGTTAACAAAAGCTACTACGTTACTGTTGTGTTTTTAGCCCAGTAAAAACAATAAGATATCCGAAAACCAAGTGAAGAATGATTCAACACCTGCAATCTTCGATTACTTCTTTCAACACAAAAACATTCAGCAACGGTTATATGTATAGAAGACTGTAAATTTGGTGTTCGAGTTCAGTTTTTAAAGTTCTGTTGCGCACACAAGGATGAAGGAAATCCACAAATTACTTTCTTTTTCCATCTACATTAGTCCAGGGAGACGGTATGTGTTCCTAGGACCTTTTGTGTCTTTTCGATGGATATGCAGATTGGAAATAAGGATACCGAGATAGAGTTCATATGCCCTGAAGACAACTGTTTATGACTAAAATTCATGACGTCATATTGAATTGTTTCATATCTGCTGCATTTTTTGTTCAGTTTCCGTTATGTGGTTCATAGCCTAGTAGTATACTGTACTAACGAAGCCATGAGGGCAGAAACGCGTATACAGTTAACAAAAAGCTACTACCTTGCTGTTGTGTTTTTAGCTTAGTAAAAGTAATAAGATATCCGAAGACCAAGTGAAGAGTGATTCAACACCTGCAATCTTCGATTACTTGCTTCAACACAAAAACATTCAGCAACGGTTATATGTATAGAAGACTGTGAATTTGGTGTTCGAGTTCAGCTTTTAAACATTTGTTCCGCACAAAAGGATTAAGGAAATCCACAAATTACTTTCTTTTTCCATCTACATTAGTCCAGGGAGACGGTATGTGTTCCTAGGACCCTTTGTGCCATTTCGATGGATATGCAGATTGAAAATAAGGATACCGGGATAGATTTCATATGCCTTGAAGACAACTATTTATGACGTAAGTTTATGATGTCATAATGAATTGTTTCATATCTGCTGCATTTTTTGTTCAGTTTCGATTATGTGGTTATTAGCTTAGTAGTATACTGTACAGACGAAGCATGAAAGCAGAAACGCGTATACAGTTAACAAAAGGCTACTACGTTACTGTTGTGTTTTTAGCCTGGTAAAAGTAATAAGATATCCGAAAACCAAGTGAAGAGTGATTCAACACCTGCAATCTTCGATTACTTGCTTCAGCACAAAAACATTCAGCAACGGTTATATGTATAGAAGACGGTAGTTTTGGTGTTCGAGTTCAACTTTTGAAGTTCTGTTCCGCACACAAGGATGAAGGAAATCCACAAATTACTTTCTTTTTCCATCTACATTAGTCCAGGGAGACGGTATGTGTTCCTAGGACTCTTTGTGTCATTTCGATGGATATGCAGATTGGAATTAAAAACACCGGGATAGAATTCATATGCCCTGAAGACAACTGTTTATGACTAAAATTTATGACGTCATAATGACATGTTTCATGTCTGGTGCATTTTTTGTTTAGTTTCCATTATGTGGTTATTAGCCTAGTAGTATACTGTACTGACGAAGCCATGAAAGCAGAAACGCGTATACAGTTAACAAAAAGCTACTACGTTACTGTTGTGTTTTTAGCCCAGTAAAAGTAATAAGATATCCGAAGACCAAGTGAAGAGTGATTCAACACCTGCAATCTTCGATTACTTGCTTCAACACAAAAACATTCAGCAACGGTTATATGCATAGAAGATTGTAAATTTGGTGTTCGAGTTCAGCTTTTGAAGTTTTGTTCCGCACACAAGGATGAAGGAAATCCACAATATACTTTCTTCTTCCACCTACATTAGTCCAGGGAGACGGTATGTGTTCTTAGGACCCTTTGTGCCATTTCGATTGATATGCAGATTGGAAATAAGAATACCGGGATGGATATCCTATGCGTTGAAGACAACTGTTTATGACCAATAATTGTGACGTTGTAAAAACTTGTTTCATATTTGCTGCATATTTTGTTCAGTTTCCTTTATGTGGTTATTAGCCTAGTAGTATACTGTACTGACGAAGCCATGAGGGCAGAAACGCGTATGCAGTTAACAAAAAACTACTACGTTATTGTTGTGTGTTTAGCCCAGTGAAAGTAATAACATATCCGAAGACCAAGTGAAAAGTGATTCAACCCCTGCAATCTTCGATTACTTGCTTCAACACAAAAACATTCAGCAACGGTTATATGTATAGAAAACTGTAAATTTGGTGTTGGAGTTCAGCTTTCAAAGTTCTGTTCCGCACACAAGGATGAAGGAAATCCACAAATTACTTTCTTCTTCCATCTACATTAGTCCAGGGAGACGGCATGTGTTCCTAGGACTTTTTGTGCCATTTCGATTGATATGCAGATTGGTAATAAGGATACCGGGATAGAATTCATATGCCCTGAAGACAACTATTTATGACGTAAGTTTATGATGTCATAATGACTTGTTTCATGTTTGCTGCATTTTTTGTTCAGTTTCCATTATGTGGTTATTAACCTAGTAGTATACTGTACTGACGAAGCCATGAAGGCAGAAACGCGTAGACAGTTAACAAAAGCTACTACGTTACTGTTGTGTTTTTAGCCCAGTAAAAACAATAAGATATCCGAAAACCAAGTGAAGAGTGATTCAACACCTGCAATCTTCGATTACTTCTTTCAACACAAAAACATTCAGCAACGGTTATATGTATAGAAGACTGTAAATTTGGTGTTCGAGTTCAGTTTTTAAAGTTCTGTTGCGCACACAAGGATGAAGGAAATCCACAAATTACTTTCTTTTTCCATCTACATTAGTCCAGGGAGACGGTATGTGTTCCTAGGACCTTTTGTGTCTTTTCGATGGATATGCAGATTGGAAATAAGGATACCGAGATAGAGTTCATATGCCCTGAAGACAACTGTTTATGACTAAAATTCATGACGTCATATTGAATTGTTTCATATCTGCTGCATTTTTTGTTCAGTTTCCGTTATGTGGTTCATAGCCTAGTAGTATACTGTACTAACGAAGCCATGAGGGCAGAAACGCGTATACAGTTAACAAAAAGCTACTACCTTGCTGTTGTGTTTTTAGCTTAGTAAAAGTAATAAGATATCCGAAGACCAAGTGAAGAGTGATTCAACACCTGCAATCTTCGATTACTTGCTTCAACACAAAAACATTCAGCAACGGTTATATGTATAGAAGACTGTGAATTTGGTGTTCGAGTTCAGCTTTTAAACATTTGTTCCGCACAGAAGGATTAAGGAAATCCACAAATTACTTTCTTCTTCCATCTACATTAGTCCAGGGAGACGGTATGTGTTCCTAGGACCCTTTGTGCCATTTCGATGGATATGCAGATTGGAAATAAGGATACCGGGATAGATTTCATATGCCCTGAAGACAACTATTTATGACGTAAGTTTATGATGTCATAATGAATTGTTTCATATCTGCTGCATTTTTTGTTCAGTTTCGATTATGTGGTTATTAGCTTAGTAGTATACTGTACTGACGAAGCCATGAAGGCAGAAACGCGTAGACAGTTAACAAAAGCTACTACGTTGCTGTTGTGTTTTTAGCCCAGTAAAAACAATAAGATATCCGAAAACCAAGTGAAGAGTGATTCAACACCTGCAATCTTCGATTACTTGCTTCAACACAAAAACATTCAGCAACGGTTCTATGTAGAGAAGACTGTAAATTTGGTGTTCGAGTTCAGTTTTTAAAGTTCTGTTCCGCACACAAGGATGAAGGAAATCCACAAATTACTTTCTTTTTCCATCTACATTAGTCCAGGGAGACGGTATGTGTTCCTAGGACCTTTTGTGTCATTTCGATGGATATGCAGATTGGAAATAAGGATACCGGGATAGAGTTCATATGCCCTGAAGACAACTGTTTATGACTAAAATTCATGACGTCATATTGAATTGTTTCATATTTGCTGCATTTTTTGTTCAGTTTCCGTTATGTGGTTATTAGCTTAGTAGTATACTGTACTAACGAAGCCATCAGGGCAGAAACGCGTATACAGTTAACAAAAAGCTACTACCTTGCTGTTGTGTTTTTAGCCCAGTAAAAGTAATAAGATATCCGAAGACCAAGTGAAGAGTGATTCAACACTTGCAATCTTCGATTACTTGCTTCAACACAAAAACATTCAGCAACGGTTATATGTATAGAAGACTGTAAATTTGGTGTTCGAGTTCAGCTTTTAAACATTTGTTCCGCACAAAAGGATTAAGGAAATCCACAAATTACTTTCTTTTTCCATCTACTTTAGTCCAGGGAGACGGTATGTGTTCTTAGGACCTTTTGTGCCATTTCGATGGTTCTGCAGATTGGAAATAAGGATACCGGGATAGAATTCATATGCCCTGAAGACAACTGTTTATGATTAAAACTTATGATGTCATAATGAACTGTTTCATATCTGCTGCATTTTTTGTACAGTTTCCATTATGTGGTTATTAGCTTATTAGTATATTGTTTTGACGAAGCCATGAAGGCAGAAACGCGTATACAGTTAACAAAAAACTACTACGTTACTGTTGTGTGTTTAGCCCAGTAAAAGTAATAAGATATGCGAAGACCAAGTGAAGAGTGATTGAACGCCTGCAATCTTCGGTTACTTGCTTCAACACAAAAACATTCAGCAAGGGTTATAAGTATAAAAGACTGTAAATTTGGTGTTCGAGTTCAGCTTTTAAAGTTCTGTTCCGCACACAAAGATGAAGAAAATCCACAAATTACTTTCTTCTTCCATCTACTTTAGTCCAGGGAGACGGTATTATTGTTGTGTTTTTAGCCCAGTAAAAGTAATAAGATATCCGAAGACCAAGTGAAGAGTGATTCAACACTTGCAATTTTCGATTACTTGCTTCAACACAAAAGTTTCAGCAACGGTTATAAGTGTAGAAGACTGTAGATTTGGTGTTCGAGTTCAGCTTTTAAAGTTTTGTTCCGCACACAAGGATGAAGGAAATCCACAAATTACTTTCTTTTTCCATATACTTTAGTCCAGCGAGACGGTATTACTGTTGTGTTTTTAGCCCAGTAAAAGTAATAAGATATCCGAAGACCAAGTGAAGAGTGATTGAACACCTGCAATATTCGATTACTTGCTTCAACACAAAAACATTCAGCAACGGTTATGTGTATAGAAGACTGTAAACTTGGTGTTCGAGTTCAGCTTTTGAAGTTCTGTTCCGCACACAAGGATAAAGGAAATTCACAAACCACTTTTTTCTTCCATCTACATTAGTCCAGGGAGACGGTATGTGTTCCTAGGACCCTTTGTGCCATTTCGATGGATTTGCAGATTGGAAATAAGGATACCGAGATAGAATTCATATGCCCTAAAGACAACTGGTTTTGAGTAAACTTTATGACGTCATAATGAATTGTTTCATATCTGTTGCATTTTTTGTTCAGTTTCCATTATGTGGTTATTAGCTTAGTAGTATACTGTACTGACGAAGCCATGAAGGCGGAAATGCTTATACAGTTAACAAAAAGCTACTACGTTTCTGTAGTGTTTTTAGCCCAGTAAAAGTAATAAGGTATCCGAAGACCAAGTGAAGAGTGATTCAACACCTGCAATCTTCGATTACTTGCTTCAACACAATGTAGCGTCGTCACAATCGGTGGTAGATTACGGCCGATTTCGAACCCAGTGTTATGTTTTGCTCTTTTAGATCACAGTGACTTTTGTTACTCTAGGTCACAGTAACGGGCGTTTTGATGCTTATATTTCCGGGAGTTGTCATTGCCGATCGCTTCATTCAAGATGCGCGATTAGCTCATTGATTAAAATTGTTTTTTTTTTGAGTGTTTTACAGTTTTGTTCACATGCATTACGAAGTTGATTTGCGTTGGCCGTAATTGTGATTGTACAACTCATCAGATGGAGTTTGACGTGCTGGTGATAGCAGCGTCTATTTAGTCGATTTGCAAGTTGCAGTGCAATTGATTCTATTTGAATGAGCTTTAGATGTTTTAAGGAATACGGAGCTGTTGCTCGATATCAATGTGTGTGTAGAGTTACTAGTTGAAGATTTTATTGCTCGACAAAAATTTGACTTTGAGCTTTCATTGCTCGACATTCTTTGTCATCGGTTGAATTTATACTTTCAGTACCGTCTGCAAGAACTAGTTGGTGAGTACCATATTTGCATACCTGGTTTGATCGTCGGTGTCGAGTAAATTTAAACCAAATGTTAACGGCTGATTGTTGCGCAACTGCGATGCACTTTGTTGTGATTTAATTTAATTTAAGATTTTTTAAAGGTTTAAGTTTATTGTTGCGATTATTGTCATTACTTATTTGTGTTTACAACTTTACTAGAAACCGCTCAAACGCTCGAAACGTTCAAATCGAGTGAGTTCTGTATCGACTCCGCGATAGCAGACGGTTTACTTCGGAATCGTTACAAAGTTTCAACTTATTCAAGTCAACCATTGCAAGAAGTTACATCTCAATCGCTGCAAGACGTTTCACGCCTAGAAGCTTTGAATTATTTTACGATGTTCTACCACTTCAAGACGTTGATGTCAATTTCCCAAAGGTACTGATAAAGTAATGGTTTTTGTGTGCTTGAACTTTCTTCAAACCATCTACGAACTTTTGACGGGCGTACTAAATCAACGTTCCAAGACTGTGTTGATATTATACTTTGTAATTGTTTGTTTGAATTATAAATTTGTTAAAATGAGTACTGAAATTTCAGAACCTGTTGCTAATGGCGATGTGCAATCTGCAATAGAGCGATTGCAACGTGTTTTAAGTGATAATTATTTAATTGCTGAAAGGCTTATGTCATTGCGCAACCTCAGTAAAACTGACTTCGATGTTATTTTGGGCGAGATCAACGCCACCTATAAGGAATTAGTTAGGGCGATGTCATTGGCTGGGGCGGAGCCCGGGGCCATTGTTGTTGTTTCTCACAATAAGTTCGAGTTCGATTCTCGTAAAGATGAATGGCTAAATCAAATTGGTGCTCCGACTAATGGTAACATTTCGACTTCTGGTTCTCATTTGACTTCTTCAAAACCATCTAGCATTTCTCTTCATGAATCTCGTAATTCACCTTCTTCAAGGCGAGGTACGCGAAGTACTAGAAGCACTTGCTTTACGCAGTTAAGTGTTAAACGCTTGGAAGCTCAAGCTAAATTACAAACTGCCCAGCTGGAAGCTATTCAGCAAAAGGAAAGAGTTATCGATAAAAAACGTAAAGCTGATTTGGAAAACGAGATAGAAGAAAGAGAAGTCTTTCGCAAAATTGCGTTAGCCGAAGTTGAGTGCCAAGTCTGGGAGAGAAATAGCATTGTCACCAAACCTTACAAGGACTCGAACCTGTACCAAGAGAGTAAGACGCTACTTTCTTCGTACAACCTTACGTCATCCTCTAAGGTTTTACCTAATCACCACTCAGTTGCTACACACTTGTTACTTCCTGCAACTGATAGACAACCTAACGTTTCGCATGAATGCCCAGATACTCTACTTATTAAGAACAACCCTACAGCGCTTGTAAAAACGAACCCGCCCTTGCAACAAACTTGTACTAAAGCTTTGCTTGTTGACTCTAATCTTGATAATCTTGTTCATTCTCAAAACCTGAACATCGAAAGACCTTCTTCGTCACGCCCACCTGCAACTAAAGGCGTATCTTTCAGTCAGTTACCAGCTCGGTCAATCGCTACAAGCCGGTCGGTAACCTTTCAACCTGACGACAATTTTAAAACCGACTTGTTGATGTTCACTGCTGAAGCAAAGAATATTTACTCTTTCAAGCCGTGTGTACAAGCGACTTTAAATCCTTCTACTCTCGTTGATCCTTCCTTTTCTGCAAATTGTGATACAACAACGTCAGTTAGTATTCAGAACCGACCTTCCACTTCTAATTTTTACCCTCGAACATATTCCTCTGACCCACCTTTGACGTCATTCTACAATCCTTTACCTAATCCCTACAATGAACAAGGCCGAAACCCATATTATCCTACCGCTCCTGTTCTCTTTCCAGCTACTTACGACAACTTGTTTCTTCCAAGGCCAGAATTTCCTAAGTTTACGGGAGATCCCCTAGAATTCAAGTCTTTTATAAACAACTTCGAAACTCACGTAGAACCGAGGGTTTCCGATGAAAAGACACTGTTGTGCTTGTTACTTCAACACTGCACTAAACCTGTCAAAGATAAGATTGAACATTTCTCCGACCACGATGAGCATTGCTACACCCTTGCTAAACAAAGGTTACGCAGAGAATATGGTTTACCTTGGATCATATCAGATGTTTGCGAGCAAAGACTAAAGAAGTTCGCGACAATTAAATCTGGTGACGCTAAAGAACTAAAATTGTTTTCAGAATTACTTGAAAAAACCAGTGTCATCATCAGGGACATCCAGAATTATACGAGTTTAAATTCTTTAGATACTTTAGCAGAGTTAGTAAGCAAGTTACCTTACGAACTTAAACGGCGTTGGGTGAAGAGGTCTGTTCAAATCGAGAATTCCTTTGGGCATCTAGCGAACTTCGCACACTTTGTTGAGTTTGTGCGACAAGAAGCTGACGAGATAAACTCTCTTTTTGGTTTGCGCTCACTCGGATGTACTAGTTCAACTCGCTCAAGGGCGAAAGCTTCTTACATAGTCGTGACCTCTCGACAATCTAAAACATTTCACGCTAAGTCTAATTCTGCTAATGCTTGTTGGTTCTGCAATTACAATTCACACAAGCTTCTTGAGTGTAAAAAGTTTAAAGAATGCACAGCACAAGAGCGTAGTTCTTTTGTAAAGTCCGCAAAGTTGTGCCACAAGTGTTTAAGTTCAAAGCATAGAACGCCAGAATGTAAAAGGTCAAACACTTGTACTATCAAAGGTTGTACGGGTACTTATCATCATACCTTGCTTCACTGGTCGAAACCCGATAGCGCTAAGGTATCCGAAACTCGTGAAGTTGGTACATCTACAGCAGCTGAAGTTAACACAATGACTACTTGTAATCTGTCAAACCGAAATCCTTCCTCATCCTTTCAAAAAAGAGACGTTTATCTTTGCATTGTTCCAGTTAGGGTGGCTTGTAATGGCAACGTCATCACTACGTATGCCTTTCTTGATCAAGGGTCAACAAGTTCCTTCTGTGATCAGTCGTTAGTTGAAGCACTGGGTGTAACCGGCACTCGTGAAAGCTTGCAACTCAAAACTATTACTAGATCCACTAATTGCTATGAAACATTATTGTGCAACTAAACAATATCTGATTTAAACAATGGGGTTTCGTTTTCTTTACCAAATGTGCGTTCAATCGAAACAATTCCAAATCAACCGAACATTCTTCCGGTAAAGAAAGATATGTCAAGACTGTCGCATCTTTCGGATATAAAGTTTGAAACTCTTCCTAATGCATCAGTTAACTTGCTGATTGGAGCAGATTTCCTGGAGTTCTTTTGCGTATGCAGTGCTCGCAAAGGTCCGCGTGGCACCCCGTGCGCTATTGAAACCCCAGTTGGATGGTCTTTACTAGGTCCTTCTATTTCACCTTCTCATTCCAGCAATTGTGAAGTCAATTTTGTGTGCAGAACAAATGAGCCTGTGCATGAAACCATTGAACGGATGTGGGAATCCGAACTCCAGGTAGGAACTTCTGTTTTCGACACCCCTAACTCAAAGGAAGATCGTATTGTATACGAAACGATGCAATCCTCTATAAGCGAAGTTAATGGCCATTATCAACTTCCATTATTGTGGAAAGCTGAGGGTAACTGCATGCTATCGAACAATCTATCTTTGGCCCAAAAACGCATGTTTAGTTTGAAAAGGCGTTTACTTAATGATGATTCATTAAAACAGAAATATGCTGAGGTCATAAACACTTATGTGACCAAAAATTACGCCAGAGTAGTACCGCAGGAAAAACTGGAAGGCGAGCGGAATATGACTTGGTATCTTCCGCACCATCCAGTACTAAATGTTCATAAACCCGAGAAAATGCGTGTGGTTTTCGACTGCGCAGCCAGGTATAATGGTCGAAGTTTAAATGATGCGCTCATGTCAGGGCCACCTCTGATGAATACTTTGGTGGGCGTCCTTATTCGTTTTCGAGAAGAAAGAATAGCTTTGGTGGGAGACATTGAGGCGATGTTCCACCAAATAAGGGTGGACCCGGTCCATGCCGATGCTCTACGTTTCCTCTGGTGGAAAGATGGTAAATTAGACGAAGAACCATTAATCTACCAAATGCTGGTTCACTTATTTGGTGCCACGTCATCTCCTTCTTGCGCTAACTTTTGTTTGAGGCACACAGCAAACGAGTTTGGTCATTTGTATTATCCTACTGTTTCTAAGGTCGTTCACCGAAACTTTTACGTTGACGACTGTTTGATTTCTCTTCCCTCTGTAGAAGAAGCTGTCTTGGTAAGAACACAGCTGAACGAAATGCTTGCTCGAAGAGGATTTCGTTTGAGAAAATGGATTGCAAACAATGCAAGACTTTTGGATAGTATACCGATAGCTGAACGATCCACTAAGGCAGATTACTCTTTGGATGATTCTGCTAATCAAAAGGTATTAGGAGTGCAATGGATAGTGAAGCAAGATTGCTTTACTTTTGAAATAAATTTACCTCAAAAAGGGTGCACCAGAAGGGGTATTCTCTCAACTGTAGCTAGCTTGTACGATCCGCTTGGCTTTGCTGCGCCTGTGACGTTAGAGGCGAAGGCTCTTCTGCAGGCTTTGTGTAAACAAAAACTGGATTGGGATGAAGAGATCGGCGAAGTAGAACTACAACGCTGGTTGCGTTGGATTGAACAATTATCTGGTCTTAACAACATTGAGGTATCGAGATGTTTCAAACCAATCACTTTCAGATCCGTCCCGTTAATTGAACTTCACCATTTTGCGGATGCTTCTTCCTTTGCGTATGGTGCATGTTCCTACTTGAGATTAGCTGATGACGCAGGTAACATTTCTTTATCTTTCATTGCTGGCAAGTCCAGATTAGCTTCCATTAAATCCGTGTTTATTCCTAAACTTGAATTAACAGCCGCTGTTCTTGCGATAAGACTGGATGAAATGATAAGAAAAGAGCTTGAATTGCCAATTACATCTTCATTTTTCTGGACCGATTCCACGGCAGTGCTGTATAGCATTAAAAACACCACTAAGCGTTTTCCGGTATTTGTGGCCAACCGCTTAGCAAGTATTGAGCGTGGTAGTAACGTTAATCAATGGCGGCATGGGCCATCGAAGTTGAATCCTTCAGATTATGCTTCTAGAGGTCTGGAAGCTTGTTCATTGGACACTGTGAAATGGCTAAAGGGACCGGAATTTCTTTTGAGGTTTGAATCCGAATGGCCCGAGCTGAACACTTCTTCTCCAGAGTTACCACCAGAATTTCTCGAAGATAAAGGACAAGTTAAAGTGTTTAATATTTGTAAGCCTAGTGTTTGTGTTTTTGAACATTTGATAAACCGTTGTTCTAATGTCTACAAACTGAAGCGCGTGATGGCATGGATTCTCAGATATGTATCTGTCACGCGATCCCGCTTAGAAGGTAAACCCTATGTGGTCGAAACTTCGCTCTCTGTGAATGAATTACAAAGGGCCGAAACTGAGTTAATCAAATATGTGCAGCGCAACCATTTCCCTTATCTCCTTTCAATAATACTAAGCAAAAGTTGCCTCGCTTCATGCAAAAACTTGATCCAGTTTCTGTCGACGGCGTGATACGAGTGGGAGGTAGAATCGACAGAGCTTTAGCAGATGTTGATGTAAAACATCCCATAATCCTCCCTCAACACTCTCACTTTACAGAATTAATAATTCGACAGAAACACTCAGAAGTTGGCCATGCTGGTACCAGCCACACTTGGGCGTCCATAAGAAGACGCTTTTGGATCGTGAAAGGAGGAGCAGCTGTGCGCCATTCTATCGGACAATGCATACAATGCAAAAAGCGCAACGCAGTCGTAAGTAAACAACTCATGGCCGATATGCCATCTTGTAGATTACAATCAGATAAACCGCCATTTCATAATGTTGGCATAGATTACTTCGGACCATTTTTGGTCAAACAAGGACCTAGCATGGTAAAACGGTATGGCTGTTTATTCTCATGTCTAACTGTCAGAACAGTGCACATTGAGGTTGCTCATTCACTAACCACAGACTCTTTTCTCAATGCCTTTAGGAGGTTCATTGCTAGAAGGGGTAAGCCCGGGCACGTGTTCAGCGATAATGGTACTAATTTCGTCGGGGCAGCACGCATCTTAAAGGAACCTTTGCTGGAAATCGACCAGCAAAAAATCAACCATTATTGCACCCAACTCCAAATCCAGTGGTCATTCAACCCTCCCCAAGCAAGCCACATGGGAGGGTCTTGGGAGCGCATGATCCGCTCAGTCCGTAAAATCTTAAAAAATTTAGTGGACTCCCAAACTTTAAAAGACGAAGGGTTCCTTACACTAATGACCGAAGTTGAAGGAATTTTAAACTCCCGACCTTTGGTACCCGTTCTTTTTGACGATCACAGTACTGAACCGCTGACTCCCAACCACATTCTTTTGTTTCAAGGAAATCCCAATTTGCCCCCAGGTCTTTTTCAGGAGAGCGAAAGCTATGCCCGCCGAAGATGGGCTCAGATCCAATATCTCAGCAATCAATCTTGGCGTCGCTGGGTCAGCGAATTTCTACCTAACCTGACAATAAGACAAAAGTGGTTTCAAGCCACTAAAAACTTTCAAGTGGACGACGTCGTTCTTCTTGTGGAAAACATGCAGCAACGGTCTCGGTGGGTCTTAGGAAGGGTGTTAAAAACGTTTCCCGGTAAGAGAGGGCTGGTACGGTCTGTTCTCGTAAAAACCCAGAATAACATTGTTAACAGGCCCATCTCTAAGCTTTGTCTCATTGTTGGCCAACACGACCCGAAATAAGTTGCCACGATGTTTGTTCGTAATCTGCTGAATCTTTATGTTACGCACCGTTTAGAACTTGGGTCTTTAAATCTCTACGTTAAATAATGCAGTTGAGTAATTATATTGCCTTACGTTATGAATTGCACTCTCTTTATATACGTATACCTTGTTATTTATTTGCTACCCTTGTTTAGTAAAGTTTCCTCCGCTCTTGATGCAATTGAAATGCCTACCCATATCGGTATTTGGGGGGAATGTGTAGCGTCGTCACAATCGGTGGTCGACTACAGCCGACTTCGAACTCAGTTTCATGTTTTGCTACTCTAGATCACAGTGACCTTTGTTACTCTAGGTCACAGTAACGGGCGTTTTGCAGCTTATATTTCCGGGAGTTGTCATTGCCGATCGCTTCTTTCAAGATGCGCGATTAGCTCATTGATTAAAATTGTTTTTTTTTGATTGTTTTACAGTTTCGTTCACATGCAATACGAAGTTGATTTCCGTTAGCCGCAATTGTGATTGTACAACTCATCAGATGGAGTTTGACGTGCTGGTGATAGCAGCGTCTATTTAGTCGATTTGCAAGTTGCAGTGCAATTGATTCTATTTGAATGAGCTTTAGATGTTTTAAGGAATACGGAGCTGTTGCTCGATATCAATGTGTGTGTAGAGTTACTAGTTGAAGCCTTTATTGCTCGACAAAAATTTGACTTTGAGCTTTCATTGCTCGACATTCTTTGTCATCGGTTGAATTTATACTTTCATTACCGTCTGCAAGAACTAGTTGGTGAGTACCATATTTGCATACCTGGTCTGATCGTCGGTCTCGAGTAAATTTAAACCAAATGTTAACGGCTGATTGTTGTGCAACTGCGATGCACTTTCTTCTGATTTAATTTAATTTAAGATATTTTAAAAATTTAGGTTTAATGTTGCGATTATTGTCATTACTTATTTGTGTTTACAATTTTAATAGAAACCGCTCCAACGAACAAAACGTTCAAATCGAGTGGGTTCTGTATCAACTCCGCGATAGCAGACGGTTTACTGCGGAATCGTTACAACAAAAACATTCAGCAACGGTTATATGTATAGAAGACTGTAAACTTGGTGTTCGAGTTCAGCTTTTAAAGTTCTGTTCCGCACACAAGGATGAAGGAAATCCACAAATTACTTTCTTCTTCCATCTACATTAGTCCAGGGAGACGGTATGTGTTCCTAGGACCCTTAGTGCCATTTCGATGGATATGCAGATTGAAAATAAGGATACCGGGATAGAATTCATATGCCCTGATAACAACTGTTTATGACTAAAATTTATGACGTCATAATGAATTGTTTCATATCTGCTGCATTTTTTGTTCAGTTTCCATTATGTGGTTATTAGCCTAGTAGTATACTGTACTGACGAAGCCATGAAGGCAGAAACGCGTATAGAGTTAATAAAAAACTACTACGTTACTGTTGTGTTTTTAGCCCAGTAAACGTAATAAGATATCCGAAGACCAAGTGAAGAGTGATTCAACACCTGCAATCTTTGATTACTTGCTTCAACACAAAAACATTCAGCAACGGTTGTATGTATAGAAGACTGTAAATTTGGTGTTCGAGTTCAGCTTTTAAAGTTCTGTTCCGCACAGAAGGATTAAGGAAATCCACAAATTACTTTCTTTTTCCATCTACATTAGTCCAGGGAGACGGTATGTGTTCCTAGGACCCTTTGTGCCGTTTCGATGGATATGCAGATTGGAAATAAGGATACCGAGACAGAATTCATATGCCCTGAAGACAACTGTTTATGACTAAAATTTATGACGTGATAATGAATTGTTTCATATCTGCTGCATTTTTTGTTCAGTTTCCATTATGTGGTTTATTAGCCTAGTAGTATACTGTACTGACGAAGCCATGAAGGCAGAAACGCATGTAGAGTTAATAAAAAACTCTTACGTTACTGTTGTGTTTTTAGTCCAGTAAAAGTAATAACATATCCGAATACCAAGTGAAGAGTGATTCAACACCTGCAATATTTGATTACTTGCTTCAACACAAAAACATTCAGCAACGGTTATATGTATAGAAGACTGTGACTTTGGTGCTCGAGTTCAGCTTTTAAAGTTCTGTTCCGCACACAAAGATGAAGGATCAATCAATCAATCAATTTTCTGGACCCGCTTATCCTTGGGGGGTCGCGGGGGCAGCAGCTCAAGTTGGAGCCTCCAAGCATCTCGATCCTCTGCAACAAAGGATAGATGCTCTGCTGGGATGCCAAGGCGAGACCAACTAAGATCTTCTACGTAATCTCGCCATCGAGTTCTGGGACGGCCTCTAGGCCTTCGACCAATCGGTGTTGAACAGAGCAGTTTTTTGGCTGTTCTTTCCTGGGGCATTCGTGTCACATGTCCATACCAACGCAGTTGCGATCTTTCTAGTCGGAGAAGCAGCGATTCGATGTTTAGAAATTCACGAATATCTGCACTTTTAACCTTGTCCAACAAGGTCAAACCGCTAATTCTTCGCAAGAATCCCATTTCGGCTGCTTGAACTCGAGACCTCACTTTCTCATTCATGATCCAACACTCATGGCCATAAGTCAAAATAGGAACATAGACCGATCTGAAAATGGATAGCTTTGCCTTGGTGCAAAGCTCCCGTTTCAGTACCACAGGTCGGTGGAGCTGGCGCATTACTGCACTTGCTTTTCCGATGCGGATATCCAATTCGCTATTTTGTCTGCCGTCACTTGTGAATGAGACGCCGAGGTACTTGAATTTCTCTGACTGTTTTAGTGGTACTCCATCAATTTGGAGAGAGCACTGCTGTGGTTGTCTGGACAGGCACATGGTTTCTGTTTTTGTTGTACTGATTTTCATTCCAGCAACAGAGCATGCATCCGAAAACCTGTCAAGAGCTTGCTGGAGACCATTTTGGGTAGAGTCGAGTAGCACGAGATCATCTGCAAATAACAGACGTTGTACAGTGCATTCACCGATCTTTACTCCGCCACAAGACTCACTGTTCTTAACTATTCTATCCATATAAATAAGGAACAGAATAGGTGAAAGAGAGCAGCCTTGCCGTAGTCCCACACTTACTCTGAAAGGTTTCGTCGTTGCACTGTTAACACGAACGCAGATCTCAGAATGCATGTACAGCGACTTAATGGCAGTTAGTAACTGGCCATCAATGCCATACTGCAACAGCACCGCCCAAAGCTTGTCTCTAGGAATGCGATCATATGCTTTTTCAAGATCAACAAAACATGCATTGATCTCTTTTGCATATTCCCACGACTTCTCAAAGATTTGCTGCAAGGCAAAGATCTGATCCATTGTGCTTCGGCCAGGACGAAAGCCACACTGAGCATCTGTTAGCTTAGGCTCGACTATTTCACGGCATTTCTTTTCAAGGCATTTGGCATAGACCTTACCCGGGACACTGATGAGAGATATGCCCCTATAATTGGCGCATTTTCTCTTGTCTCCTTTCTTGTGGATAGGTATTATCACACTAGTTTGCCATTGCTTTGGTGCTTGCCCAGTACTACACGCCACCTTACGAACACGAGTCAGCCAACGAACACCATGTATGTTCATTGCTTTTAACATTTCAGGTCTGATATCATCCTCACCAGGTGCTTTTCCAGTTTTCAATGATTTGATTACTGCATTCACATCTGCTTCGGTTATCTGAATATCATCCCCAACCTGTTCTTCGTGAATTTGTATCGGTGTAGCATCAACTGGGTTTAAAAGATCACTAAAGTACTCTCTCCACCGATTCAAAATAGCATCTTGATCTTTCAGAGTCACACCATTTGAATCTTCGATAAAGAGAGCGGCTCGAGATCTTTTTCCACGCAAACGGCGAATGGTCTGCCAGAACACTTTGTTTGCCGTTTTGAAATCATCGTCTAACCTTTCTCCAAATTCCTTCCAGGCCCTTTCCTTAGACAGTTTAACTTTTGTGGCTGCCATTTTACGTGCTTCAGAGTACTGCGAACGAAGTTCAAGTGATGACTTATTTGCAAGCCAGGCCTTATAGGCCACTTTTTTCGCACGAATAGCTTCTTTAACTTCTTGGTTCCACCAAGGAGTTCTTTTCTCGCTACTCTTCGTCCCTCCAACACGCTTACGTCCACAACAATTAGTAGCGGACGTAATGACTGCTGTTCGAAACAAACACCACTCAGTTTCAATGTCTTCAGTAGAGGTCGGAAGTTCTTTGAACTTAGATGCAATGTTGTCTGCAAATGCAGTTCGTACCTCTTTGTCAGCCAATGATTCCCATTTGATTCGATAAGTTTCTCGTGGTCAAAAAGTCTTTCGTTTTTTCAAGGGTTTCAAAGCTTTCAAAATGCAGACAACTAGGTGGTGATCAGTTGACAACTCAGCCCCTCTTTTAACACGGACATCAGACACGGTAAAAAACAAGTCCGCCGAAACGATACAAAAATCAATCAGGGAGCGTTGTCCCAGAGAGTCTCTGTACCAGGTGTACTTGTGAATTCTTTTGTGCTGAAAAAATGTGTTCATTATGCACAGCCCATTGGTGGCACAGAACTGCAATAAACACCTTCCGTTCTTGTTAATGTCAGGGTCACCATGTTGCCCAATAACACCTTTCCAGGTTGCATTGTCGATGCCCACATGTGCATTGAAATCGCCCAAAAGGACAAGGGATTCTGATGAAGTCGCTTTTCCCAATGCAACCTCAACTTCCTCCAGAAAGGCTTCGTACTGTGATTCTATGTTAGGTGCGTACACCTGCAATATACACACAGACCGCTCCTTCAGCCTCAGCTTTAGAAGACAAACCCTTCCTCCTAGTGGTACCCAGTCAACGACACATTCAGCTATGTTGGGGCTCACAAGTAAGCCAACACCAGCTTGAGCAGACATTGCTGCATCAACACCTGAGTAGAAAATTTTCCACCCATCGTTCAACTCAACAGTTCCAGAACCCCGGCGCTTTGTTGATGAAATTCCCACAACATCAAGGCGATACTGTTGGGCATCCACAAAAGATGAAGGAAATCCACAAATTACTTTCTTCTTCCATCTACATTAGTCCAGGGAGACGGTATCTGTTCCTAGGACCCTTTGTGCCATTTCGATGGATATGCAGATTGGAAATAAGGATACCAAGACAAAATTCATATGCCCTGAAAACAACTGTTTATGACTAAAATTTATGACGTCATAATGAATTGTTTCATATCTGCTGCATTTTTTGTTCAGTTTCCATTATGTGGTTATTAGCCTAGTAGTATACTGCAGGACTTCCCAAACTTTTTCGCTCGCGACCCTTTTTAATCTTTTGAAATTATTCGCGACCCTTCACGGTTAAAATGAGAAATATGCATTTGCAAAATATGCGTTTGTGATAATTATTGGAAGACGAAAACTAAAAACAAGCTGCCGCTACTCAATTATTTATTTATTGATTTTTCATTTTTGTAGCATATTCATCCTCCAATCACCAGAAAGCGATCAATGCGCTTTACGAGCTCACTTAGGAGTTGCCAGCCATCTGTCTATCACACGAAGATGAGGGAACCCCATCAAGTGCCTTTCCCAACGGCACAACAAGTAAACTCGCCGGCTTGCTCTCCACACTGTCGCTTTAATGCTGAGCGTCAAGCAGGGAAGCTGTGAATTCCAATTTTAAAGTCATTGGTTTGACCCCACTCGGAATAAAACCCAAGGCTGCAGTTACCGTGGCGTACGCTCTTACCTCTCGGCCACCTGAGCTGTTGATGTCTGCAATGCCTACTAGTTTACACTTAAGTAGCTTATTAAAACCAAAAACAAAAAAGCAAACACATTTATGTAATGTGATGGGTGCGATTGCTTTCGCCTACAAACCAAATCCCGCTGCGGCTCAATATTTGTTAATGCCGGTCTCGAGATAGTTTGAATGTTGCTTATGCCGGAACGATGTTTTGCCGTCAACGTTAAACATGCAGACTCGCACAGATACGTCGAGACAATCGGCCGGAGTGTGGTTGCTGCCGAGTCCGATAATGGTGGATATTCGGCTTTAATGCTAACCATTGATTAACCAGCTATCCATTGCTTAAAATAGTTTTTAATTACCGGTGCTAGCCTCTCGCCAGCAGTGTTCTACATGGCGTCGCAAACCGAAGCGATGAAACAAAAAGATGCGTTCAGCCGCGTCACGTGATACCGATGTGACGAAGCAAAACAATTTATACATAAAACTACAGCACTCATCTGCTGCCTCACTATTTCGTACTAGCCTAGAGATAAACCAGAATCTACATTCTACAGCTAAGTTAAGAATGATGTTTGCGCAATTACACCAGTTTAAAAAGCTCAACAGCATACTATACATAATACGCAATACTTTGCTTGAAATTTGTATACTCCCTGCGCCCCCTGAAGTTTGTTACGCGACCCCTCGCGGGGTCGCGACCCCTAGTTTGGGAAGCCCTGGTATACTGTACTGACGAAGTCATGAAAGCAAAAACGCGTATACAGTTAATAAAAAGCTACTACGTTACTGTTGTGTTTTTAGCCCAGTAAAAGTAATAAGATATCCGAAGACCAAATGAAAAATGATTCAACACCTGCAATCTTCGATTACTTGCTTCAACACAAAAACATTCAGCAACGGTTATATGTATAGGAGACTGTAAATTTGGTGTTCGAGTTCAGCTTTTAAAGTTCTGTTCCGCACACAAGGATGAAGGAAATCCACAAAGTACTTTCTTCTTCCGTTTACATTAATCCAGGGAGACGGTATGTGTTCCTAGGACCCTTTGTGCCGTTTCGTTGGATATGCAAATTGGAGATAAGGATACCGGGACAAATTGCATATGCCCTGAAGACAACTGTTTATGACTAAAATTTATGACGTCATAATGAATTGTTTCATATCTGCTGCATGTTTTGTTCAGTTTCGATTATGTGGTTATTAGCCTAGTAGTATACTGTACTGACGAAGCCATGAAGGCAGAAACGCGTATACAGTTAAAAAAAGCTACTACGTTACTGTTGTGTGTTTAGCCCAGTAAAAGTAATAAAGATATCCGAAGACCAAGTGAAGAGTGATTCAACACCGCAATACTTCATTACCTGCTTCAACACAAAAACATTCAGCAACCGTTATATGCATAGAAGATTGTAAAGTTGGTGTTCGAGTTCAGCTTTTCAAGTTCTGTTCCGCACACAAGGATGAAGGAAATCCACAAATTACTTTCTTCTTCCATCTACATTAGTCCAGGGAGACGGTATGTGTACCTAGGACCCTTTGTGCCATTTCGATGGATATGCAGATTGGAAATAAAAAAACCAGGATAGAATTCATATGCCCTGATAACAACTGTTTATGACTAAAATTTATGACGTCATAATGAAGTGTTTCATATTTGCTGCATTTTTTGTTCAGCTTTCATTATGTGGTTATTAGCCTAGTAGTATACTGTACCGACGAAGCCATGAAAGCAGAAACGCGTATAGAGTTAATAAAAAACTTTTACGTTACTGTTGTGTTTTTAGCCCAGTAAAAGTAATAAGATATCCGAAAACCAAATGAAGAATGATTCAACACCTGCAATCTTCGATTACTTGCTTCAACACAAAAACATTCAGCAACGGTTATATGTATAGAAGACTGTAAATTTGGTGCTCGAGTTCAGCTTTTCAAGTTCTGTTTCGCACACAAAAATAAAAAAAACCCACAAATTACTTTTTTCTTCCATCTACACTAGTCCAGGGAAACGGTATGTGTTCCTAGGACCCTTTGTGCCATTTCGATGGATATGCAGATTGGAAGTAACGATACCAGGACAGAACTCATATGCTTTGAAGACAACTGTTTATGACTAAAACTTATGACGTCATAATGAATTGTTTCATATCTGCTGCATGTTTTGTTCAGTTTCCATTATGTGGTTATTAACCTAGTAGTATACTGTACTGACGAAGCCATGAAGGCAGAAACGCGTATAGAGTTAATAAAAAACTCTTACGTTACTGTTGTGTTTTTAGCCCAGTAAACGTAATAAGATATCCGAAGACCAAGTGAAGAGTGATTCAACACCTGCAATTCTCGATTACTTGCTTCAACACAAAAACATTCAGCAACGGTTATATGTATAGAAGACTGTAAATTTGGTGTTCGAGTTCAGCTTTTAAACTTTTGTTCCGCACACAAGGATGAAGGAAATCCACAAACTACTTTCTTCTTCCATCTACCTTAGCCAAGGGAGACGGTATGTGTTTCCAGGACTCTTTGTGCCATTTCGATGGATATGCAGATTGGAATTAAGGATACCGAGATAGAATTCATATGCCTTGAAGACAACTGTTTATGAATAAAGTTTACGACGTCATAATGAATTGTTTCATATCTGCTGCATTTTTTGTTCAGTTTCCATTATGTGGTTATTAGCATAGTAGTATACTGTACTGACGAAGCCATCAAGGCAGAAACGCGCACACTGTTAATAAAAAGCTACTACGTTACTGTTGTGTTTTTAGCCCAGTAGAAGTAATAAGATATCCGAATACCAAGTGAAAAGTGATTCAACACCTGCAATTTTCGATTACTTGCTTCAACGCAAAAACATTCAGCAACGGTTATATGTATAGAAGACTGTAAACTTGGTGTTCGAGTTCAGCTTTTAAAGTTCTGTTCCGCACACAAGGATGAAGGAAATCCACAAATTACTTTCTTCTTCCATATACTTTAGTCCAGGGAGACGGTATGTGTTCTTTGGACCCTTGGTGCCATTTCGATGGATATGCAGATTGGAAATAAGGATACCGGGATAGAATTCATATGCCCTGAAGACAACTGTTTATGACTAAAATTTATGACGTCATAATGATTTGTTTCATATTTGCTGCAATTTTTGTTCAGTTTCCATTATGTGGTTATTAGCCTAGTAGTATACTGTACTGATGAAGCCATGAAAGCAGAAACGCGTATACAGTTAAGAAAAAGCTACTACGTTACTGTTGTGTTTTTAGCCCAGTAAAAACAATAAGATATCTGAAGACCAAGTGAAAAGTGATTCAACACCTGCAATCTTCGATTACTTGCTTCAACACAAAAACATTCAGCAACGGTTATATGTTCAGAAGATTGTAACTTTATTGTTCGAGTTCAGCTTTTCAAGTTCTGTTCCGCACACAAAGATGAAGGAAATCCACAAATTACTTTTTTCTTCCATCTACATTTGTCCAGGGAGACGGTATGTGTTCCTAGGACCCTTTGTGCCATTTCGATGGATATGCAGATTGGAAATAAGGATACCGGGATAAAATTCATATGCCCTGAAAACAACTGTTTATGACTAAAATTTATGACGTCATATTGAATTGTTTCATATCTGCTGCATTTTTTGTTCAGTTTCCATTATGTGGTTATTAGCCTAGTAGTATGCTGTACTGACGGAGCCATGAAGGCAGAAACGCGTATACAGTTAAGAAAAAGCTACTACGTTACTGTTGTGTTTTTAGCCCAGTAAAAGTAATAAGATATCCGAATACCAAGTGAAGAGTGATTCAACACCTGCAATCTTCGATTACTTGCTTCAACACAAAAACATTCAGCAACGGTTATTTGTATAGAAGACTGTAAATTTGGTATTCGAGTTCAGCTTTTAAAGTTCTGCTCCGCACACAAGGATGAAGAAAATCAACAAATTACTTTTTTCTTCCATATACTTTAGTCCAGGGAAACGGTATGTGTTCCTAGGACCCTTTGTGCCATTTCGATGGATATGCAGATAGGAAATATTGTCTAGTTGGAAAGTAGGGTTCCCGTGCACCCCAAAGATATATTTTTTAACCTACATTTTTTGAAATCCTTATAGCATCCCATAAACGAATTTTGATGTTCCCAAGAAAAAATTTTGTCCCATGGGGGTCATTTCGGGGGTTTCCCGATCGGCACCCTTAAATTTTTGCTCATGAACTGCGTGGAAATAAGTGCAAAATTAACCAACTTCTCGTGAACGTAGAACAAAACTTATTATTGCAACTGAAAGAGGAAGGACCAAAAAAAATTTTTATGCAACTTTTTTTATTTTGTTTTATTATGACGTCATCAACTGAGCTTTATTTGTAAAATTTACTTAAAATTTTACTTTTGCATTACCTATCTTTAACTCTACACTTGATATTGTTTCCATATTAACCATTTTAACGACTTAGGTAGAGTCCTCAGGTTATATTTAATTGAAATTTATCATTTAAATTCGACTTTCAAGTTTTTTGACCCCACAAAATAAAGGTAATCACCCCCTCCGAAAATTCAACCAAAACGTGGAATTTCGCCATAAGGTGGTGTCATATCTACATTTAACGCGAAAGAAAGACGTTGTAGCATGAAATAAAATAAAAACAAGTTAAAAAATATTTTACCGATTTTTTTCTTCTTTGTTCTTTTATGACGTCATCAACTTTGCATTTTTGAAGAAAAAACGATTTTTCGAAATGAAACGCTAGTTTTTATGAGATACGATCGTTTGTATGAAGCAACCGATTAGAATGCAAAAATATTATTTGTTTATTCTTTTATGACGTCATCAAATCGTATCTTTTCAAGAAATCAACTTCCTTCCTTTAAAGTCATAAAATTAAACAGCTGTTATGAAATAAATTCTTAAGCCTGTTTGGCATAGGCTAGATAACCACAAAAGTAAAAAGACAGCACAAAACATTTTTTGAAGATAGCGCCTGAGCGATGGTCAGTTGCAGAGCGTTCTCTACTCTTCGCTGAAAATTTCGTCATAACTCGGATCTTGGTTAACATCTGGTTCCCTTTCTTCGATTTCCTCAACGGTTTTTTCCAGCAAATCAATGAGAGAAGAAGGGAGAATGGGACCGCATGACCACTCCGGCTCTAACGTATTGCCTTCACCTTTCTTCCAGCCTTGTTCAGCTGTAGTATATTGCTTTATCCGCTCTCTTATAGTGGGCAAGGCGATGATTCACACGGTTGATACGGGGGATAAGCTTAGGTTGTCTCTGGAAGGTGGGAGCCGCAAAAGATCCACTTTTGAATTGGATGTTAATACCTCATTTTCTCCTACCATTGATTTTAGCATGATGCTACGAACATTATTTGGTGACGCTTCTCGAGCACAGCCATACATCAGACAAGTGAAACTTTCCAGGTCATCAACCACTTCTTGCTTTATCGACCATTCCTCTCCGAGTTGCCTGTTGAGAACAAAAGTAGCATTAATGAGTGAAATGTCAGAACTGACAGCATGCAATGTACAATGCTGGTCGCAATGAAAGTAGGCTATATAAAATCTCTTCTAATTTAACAAAATTTTAATTTATAAGTATTCGCTTTTAAAATGACCATTAGCAAGCCTCACCGAAATGCTGAATGATACTTGGAATTACTCAGTAGCTTTTTCAAAGGCCCAACTTTTCCTTTTCTTTTGAAAGCACTTGTTGCATCTTCTCCAGTGAAAACGTAAACGCCAAGCATCATATCGCAGTACTCTGGACCATTCCTATCAGCGATTTTGCTAACATTTACAACTTTGCGCTGCTTGCCTATGCCAACATCAAGGTAGATTGTGAGTGCGATATGCCGAGCGTGATAGAGAAGAATAAAAAAGATGTCAGTGTCAGGTGTTCTAATGACAGCAGATTCGTATCCCAACTTTGCAGCATACTTTAGATAGATCACTGTTTGAGTGTCCGTTTCTTCCTGGTTCAACATTAGCTCATGAATCTCGCTTACTCTCACCTGAAATTACAAGAGGATAGGTTTTAAACTTTCAAGCGTCAGTACCTCAGTTTCCAAAACATGAAAGCTGATCGATTTAGTTGTACGTTTTCACACTTTTCCTTCTTTTGAATCAAGGTGATACGCCTTTCCTTGAACGACAATTACAGCTCTTTCACATTTCGTCAATCGAGAAACTGCTGAATCGCTTCCCCACACACGAAGAAGAAGATGGCAGAGTTGCGTTTTATTCCTGTCGTTAGTCAAAAACAATTTGAAATCGACTGGCTTTCGAGTAGCTGGCCCGTCAATGATGTGGGATTGAGAAACATCACGACGCAACCTTTCTTGGGCTTTGATGGAGTTGGGATGATAAGAATCTGTTGAGAAGATAAAATGTTTCTTGGCTACCATCTGATCTAAAATTCGGAGGCAGATATTGCCAAATGTCGGAGGCAAATTCGTCAGAACGTGAAAAAGTGCATTTCCATCCTCGATATGAATAGCATCTTTTGGATATGAGACAATCTCAGGAATATCTTTCAATACGAAATGAAGCATCGCAGCTTTGTTGGTCTTATTAAAAAAGCCGTCTGGTGTTCCAAGACTGGATGGTACTGGAGTCAGTGAGTACCGCATGAGCTCATCGATACTCAGTGCTTCATCAAATTGCTGTGACTTGATAAGTAGCATAAAAGCGAGGTCACTTTGCTCCCGATATTGTATTACCTGCAAACAAAGTAACTGTAATAAAATGCAAAGTAGCATACGGTTGATGCAATATATACAGTAATTCAGTTTCGTTTACCTTTCCTTGTGGAGACTTTAACTTGACAGTTTTGTTGGAAGCTTCCATTGTTTTTAACCTTTGCTTTTTTATTGGTTCAGAGAACATATCCCTTGAACCGTTTTGAAAACGATCACGTATGAACGCTTCTTTGGCTTTCTTCCCCACTTCCTCAGCACGAAGCACATCATGTTCTATCTCTGCAGAAACAGGAGCACCGGATGCCAAGTTATAAAGTCGCTCCTTGTCGCACAATGAAAATGGGTTGGTGAAATTTAAGATAGCGGAGATTGTTGATTGAACGGCCTTCTCACATTTGCCTATTTGAGCTGTTCCAGCTCACGATGTTTTCCAGATCTGGGCTCTCTGGATTATCAACTAGTCCACACGTCTCCATCATCATCCAAAAATATTGGGATCTCATTGAAGTCGTTCGACACCATTGATAATATGCTTCATGCTTGGAGAAGAGTTCGATAAAACCACCTGAAATTAACATGTCCTAGGTAACGACAACTTAATCGATATCGTATATATGCAATACAGGTAAGCGGATAATGTATATACGCCGCACATTACGTAAAACGTGATAATTTTGTTGTGAATTCATATACAGTAGTACTTGGTTCAATACTGTTCATATTCTCAACAGTAGCCTACCTTGGGACTTTGCAAACTTCATGAAAGTTTCCTCCATTGTTTTATCAACTGCACTAAGCGCCCCGGGAATTAGAGACCGTGCCACTGCAATGCCACCTTTACTCAACAATTCCTTTGCTCCAGGATGAGTTTGATCAATATTGGTCGAAAACATTTCGTACCACGTTGAATACCTGTGGAGACATACCAAGATGTAGGTGAAAAATAATAAATTTCGATAAAGGCTACGAACTGAAAAAAAATGCAACAATTGGTACCTGGAGTAGTTTGTACCATCATAAGCAAAAAAGAGATTTGCCATTTCTCCATTGCACTTGTGAAAAAGCGTTAAGTTGTTAGTTTTCACAGAGTATTGCAATAACAAAACCAGCCTGGCATGATCGATTATGGTAATCCAAAAAGCAGCAGTTTTTCCAAGGTGACCAGCACGAACCTCGTCCTCATACGCTGTATACTTTGCAAGAATAGCACAAGTATCACGGTCTTGTAAAGCAATGTTCAGAGTCTCACGACTACACTCGTGGACAAGGCTTAACATTGAGCTGGAACTTATCGATTCAACATGCTCATCTTCCATAAATTGCTCTATTAGTAATCTCTCCATAGCTTCTGTGACAGTTTTAAGGCAAAAAAGAGCTTTGGCATAAAATTTCCCGCTTAAAACACCAACCAATTACCCCAATGTTATAAGTCCAGCTTCAACAAGAATTTCACCATATCCTGAGCCCTTGCATTTGTGAGCAGTTATCATACCCATATAATTCATGCCGGTATGGAAAGGTCCGGGAGTAACGATGTGCTTCTTGTACTCATCAGAGAATTTCCAAATGAGAGGCAAGGCCTTCGTACAGCCACCAAGATCAAACGTGTTAAGAATGTACTTCTGGCCGACCTCTTTTGTAGCATCTTCCGATTGTCGCAATAACTCTTTGATTGTGGAGTATTCCGTAAAAGGATGGTTAATGGGTGAGAAAAAGTCGATTGTTGACTTACTGGTGGGTTTATTTCCGGTTGCCGAAACAAAACCTCCAAATCCTGGAACCAGCTGTTTCTCTTCATGACTTCCGATTATCCGAGCCAAAAACCAGACACGATACTCCTGGAGGATTTTTACGTATATTTCATTATTAGCTGCAGGTGGATTTAGCATTGCATTTTCAGGAATCCGAGGACCAATTTTCTTGTGAATATGAACAGGAGCCAAAGTTGCAGGCAAATCTACCCGCAATGAGCGAGGAGTACTCCGATCGTAAAGTGGTAACATCCGATTCTTGTTGGTATTTGTAAATCCGTCTTTCACTTCCTGCATCATAATCCCACCGGTACTATTCACCACATTTGGCCCACTGACATTTGTGGTCATCGCGTTCAGGTTATCCCATTCCATATGAAAGACGCTGTTTCCGTCGCCAGTGATTACTTGTGGAGTTATAAAGGCGGAAGATTCGTGCAAAGCTTTCGCCAAAGCTGATTCCAGTTCCAAACAAAAATTGTATGTTTCGCAGTGGCCCAAACGATTGAGCGTTGTAGTTAATTGTTTACTGCGATCAAGATGACGCAGTGTGGTACTAAGCAGTATGTGTTTAGGAAGTTTCCATCTTCCTTTCGTCACAGCCCGGCAGATATCCTAACGAAACAAAAAATAAATATTGAGGTATTTTTCACGCTTAATCCAACTACAGTGTATAGGCCTATCTAATAGTAAGCCACATACACGTAAATGAAATAGTCTTGCCAAGGTTATAGTTATGCTGTATATCGGCCAATAGATTTCTTACCTGTCCGATAGAGCGCACAATGCGTTTTTTCTTTTCGCATGGGTTAAGGTTGCAATCGCCATAGATCAAGCTGTTTAAAAACCTTGAAAGGTCCGGAGGGAGGATGTCATCCAATAACTCAGCCTCAAGATCGTCGAGCGTTGGTGGCCAGGGAAGTGGATTCGATTCTTCAAACGCCCGCTTGATTTTATCGCGGAGAAACAATGCCATATCTTCACACTGATTTTTGTTGCCAAGTTTATATGCGTATCTCATTGCATCGGATATTGAAGCATTGGTGTTATATATGAGATTGTAAAAAATGCAACCTCGGTCGCCAAAATTTAGTTTATCAAAGCAAATTAATTCATTAATTGCATGGTTTTCGAATCGAGATTTCAGCTTCTCACTTCTATAATTTGGGTTATGTAAACCATGCTCTTTCAGTGCTTCGACGTAAAGAAGTCGTACTGATGAGAGATCCACGATCTTGTTGCCTTTCACCACTTCTTCCTGAATGTAATCAAGAATGACTTTAAAAGCACGCTCATGTGCTGCAGCATCGTGACTTCCTTCTTTATCACTGGTGCAGTTTTTTTCGCGCATATGGTTAAGATATTTTAAGTTAAACGGCTTCTCGGGCAAACAAGTCTTCACCTTGCACTTTGCGACTTAAACTTTGTAAATTCATTTCTAGTACTCTGGGCGCAATTTGCTTCCAGCTGGGGTCTTTAATACTTCCAGCTTTAGTTTTGAATACCGCAAATTTCGTGCATCTCTCAGTCTTTTCAGAAACTTTTACTTCCAGTTTGTCACAAAAGATGCATTCTGGAGGAAACAGAGACGTAGCAGATCGAGAACTACGACAAGGTCGTGAAGAAGGGGGTTCGTTTGATGCCTGGCGATCTTTCAATCGATCGAGATTCTTTGTGAAGTATTGGTAACAGCCTCTATGGTAACCAATTGCATGTAAATTTTTATCTTCAAGAGTTTCTGGAATGCGTTTGCAGACATCCTCGAGACGGTATTTAGACGGTATTTAGATTCGATCGATTCTTCAAGCCTTTTATCTCTGATAGTATGTAGCTGAGCTAGCTTTTCATGGACTGGGACTTTAATTTTACTAAAAGGTGTAAAATCGAGATGTTGAATACCATCAATGTGCAAAATACAACACTTTTCGACAGTTTTACTTTTGCATTTTTGCCTGTCTGGATTACTTTCCTCTCGCCTGCGCTTTTTAAACATTGTCACAACCAAATAAACTCGTAATAATGAAATTCTGCAGTAAGTCTGAAATTTCTTGCTAGCACCCCTGTCGTGATTATTACGTCATAAAGGATATGCTGCGAAATTTCTATTTTATTGCTCTTTTCCTAATAGAAATTCAAACCCTTGTAGACAAACGTGGCCGACTTTCACCACGTCGCGAAGAATTTAATGATTATTGATGAGATCGGATGCTACCAATAAAACGGCTAATTCAACCATTGTTTTCTGAAAACAGTTTCCAAACACATTCCATTTGATGACGTCATAAAAGAATAAACAAATAATATTTTTGCATTCTAATCGGTTGCTTCATACAAACGATCGTATCTCATAAAAACTAGCGTTTCATTTCGAAAAATCGTTTTTTCTTCAAAAATGCAAAGTTGATGACGTCATAAAAGAACAAAGAAGAAAAAAATCGGTAAACCATTTTTTAACTTGTTTTTATTTTATTTCATGCTACAACGTCTTTCTTTCGCGTTAAATGTAGATATGACACCACCTTATGGCGAAATTCCACGTTTTGGTTGAATTTTCGGAGGGAGTGATTACCTTTATTTTGTGAAGTCAAAAGACTTGAAAGTCGAATTTAAATGATAAATTTCAATTAAATATAACCTGAGGACTCTACCTAAGTCGTTAAAATGGTTAATATGGAAACAATATCAAATGTAGAGTTAAAGATAGGTAATGCAAAAGTAAAAATTTAAGTAAATTTTACAAATAAAGCTCAGTTGATGACGTCATAATAAAACAAAATAAAAAAAGTTGCATAAAAATTTTTTTTGGTCCTTCCTCTTTCAATTGCAATAATAAGTTTTGTTCTACGTTCACGAGAAGTTGGTTAATTTTGCACTTATTTCCACGCAGTTCATGAGCAAAAATTTAGGGGTGCCGATCGGGAAACCCCCGAAATGACCCCCATAAGAAAAAATTTTTTCTTGGGAACAACAAAATTCGTTTATGGGATGCTATAAGGATTTCAAAAATGCAGGTTAAAAAAATATATCTTTGGGGTGCACGGGAACCCTACTTTCCAACTAGACTAATAAGGATACCGGGACAGAACTCCTATGCTCTGAAGACAACTGGTTACGACTAAAATTTATGACGTCATAATGAATTGTTTCATATCGGCTGCATTTTTTGTTCAGTTTCCATTATGTGGTTATTAGCCTAGTAGTATACTGTACTGACGAAGCCATGAAGGCAGAAACGCGTATATAGTTAATAAAAAGCTACTACGTTACTGTTGTGTTTTTAGCCCAGTAAAAGTAATAAGATATCCGAAGACCAAGTAAAAAGTGATTCAACACCTGCAATCTTCGATTACTTGCTTCAACACAAAAACATTCAGCAACAGTTATATGTATAGAAGACTGTAAATTTGGTGCTCGAGTTCAGCTTTTAAAGTTCTGTTCCGCACACAAGGATGAAGGAAATCCACAAATTACTTTCTTCTTCCATCTACATTAGTCCAGGGAGACGGTATGTGTTCCTAGGACCCTTTGTGCCATTTCGATGGATATGCAGATTGGAAATAAAGATACCGGAACAGAACTCATATGCCCTGCAGACAACTGTTTATGACTAAAATTTATGACGTCATAATGAATTGTTTCATATCTGCTGCATTTTTTGTTCAGTTTCCATTATGTGGTTATTAGCCTGGTAATATACTGTACTGACGAAGCCATGAAAGCAGAAACGCGTATACAGTTAATAAAAAGCTACTACGTTAATGTTGTGTTTTTAGCCCAGTAAAAGCAATAACATATCCGAATACCAAGTAAAAAAAGATTCAACACCTGCAATCTTCGATTCATTGCTTCAACACAAAAACATTCAGCAACGGTTTAATGTATAGAAGACTGTAAATTTGGTGTTCGAGTTCAGCTTTTAAAGTTCTGTTCCGCACGCATGGATAAAGGAAATCCACAAATTACTTTCTTCTTCCACCTACTTTAGTCCAGGGAGACGGTATGTGTTCCTAGGACCCTTTGTGCCATTTCGTTGGATATGCAGATTGGAAATAAAAACACCGGGACAGAATTCATATGCCCTGAAAACAACTGTTTATGACTAAAATTTATGACGTCATAATGAATTGTTTCATATCTGCTGCATTTTTTGTTCAGTTTCCATTATGTGGTTATTAGCTTAGTAGTATACTGTACTGACGAAGTCATGAAAGCAGAAACGCGTATACGGTTCAAAAAAAGCTACTACGTTACTGTTGTGTGTTTAGCCCAGTAAAAGTAATAACATATCCGAATACCAAGTGAAGAATGATTCAACACCTGCAATCTTCGATTCATTGCTTCAACACAAAAACATTCAGCAACGGTTATATGTATAGAAGACTGTAAACTTGGTGTTCGAGTTCAGCTTTTCAAGTTCTGTTTCGCACGCATGGATAAAGGAAATCCACAAATTACTTTCTTTTTCCATCTACTTCAGTCCAGGCAGACGGTATGTGTTCCTAGGACTCTTTGTGCCATTTCGATGGTAATGCAGATTGGAAATAAAGATACCGGAACAGAACTCATATGCCCTGCAGACAACTGTTTATGACTAAAATTTATGACGTCATAATAAATTGTTTCATATTTGCTGCATTTTTTGTTCAGTTTCCATTATGTGGTTATTAGCCTAGTAGTATACTGTACTGACGAAGCCATGAAAGCAGAAACGCGTATACAGTTAATAAAAAGCTACTACGTTACTGTTGTGTTTTTAGCCCAGTAAAAGTAATAAGATATCCGAAGACCAAGTAAAAAGTGATTCAACACCTGCAATCTTCGATTACTTGCTTCAACACAAAAACATTCAGCAACGGTTATATGTATAGAAGACTGTAAATTTGGTGTTCGAGTTCAGCTTTTCAAGTTCTGTTCCGCACACAAGGATGAAGGAAATCCACAAATTACTTTCTTCTTCCATCTATATTAGTCCAGAGAAACGGTATGTGTTCCTAGGACCCTTTGTGCCATTTCGATGGATATGCAGATTGGAAATAAAGATACCGGAACAGAACTCATATGCCCTGCAGACAACTGTTTATGACTAAAATTTATGACGTCATAATGATTTGTTTCATATTTGCTGCATTTTTTGTTCAGTTTCCATTATGTGGTTATTAGCCTAGTAGTATACTGTACGGACGAAGCCATGAAAGCAGAAACGCGTATACGGTTAATAAAAAGCTACTACGTTACTGTTGTGTGTTTAGCCCAGTAAAAGTAATAAGATATCCGAATACCAAGTGAAGAATGATTCAACACCTGCAATCTTCGATTCATTGCTTCAACACAAAAACATTCAGAAACGGTTATATGTCTAGAAGACTGTAAACTTGGTGTTCGAGTTCAGCTTTTCAAGTTCTGTTCCGCACGCATGGATAAAGGAAATCCACAAATTACTTTCTTCTTCCATCTACTTCAGTCCAGGCAGACGGTATGTGTTCCTAGGACTTTTTGTGCCATTTCGATGGTAATGCAGATTGGAAATAAAAACACCGGGACAGAATTCATATGCCCTGAAGTCAACTGTTTATGACTAAAATTTATGACGTCATAATGATTTGTTTCATATTTGCTGCATTTTTTGTTCAGTTTCCATTATGTGGTTATTAGCATAGTAGTATACTGTACTGACGAAACCATGAAAGCAGAAACGCGTATACGGTTAATAAAAAGCTACTACGTTACTGTTGTGTTTTTAGCCCAGTAAAAGTAATAAGATATCCGAAGACCAAGTAAAAAGTGATTCAACACCTGCAATCTTCGATTACTTGCTTCAACACAAAAACATTCAGCAACGGTTATATGTATAGAAGACTGTAAACTTGGTGTTCGAGTTCAGCTTTTAAAGTTCTGTTCCGCACGCATGGATAAAGGAAATCCACAAATTACTTTCTTCTTCCATCTACTTTAATCCAGGGAGACGGTATGTGTTCCTAGGACTCTTTGTGCCATTTCGATGGTAATGCAGATTGGAAATAAAAACACCGGGACAGAATTCATATGCCCTGAAAACAACTGTTTATGACCAAAACTTATGACGTCATAATGAATTGTTTCATATCTGTTGCATTTTTTGTTCAGTTTCCATTATGTGGTTATTAGCTTAGTAGTATACTGTACTGACGAAGCCATGAAGGCAGAAACGCGTATACGGTTCATAAAAAGCTACTACGTTACTGTTGTGTCTTTAGCCCAGTAAAAGTAATAAGATATCCGAATACCAAGTGAAGAATGATTCAACACCTGCAATCTTCGATTCATTGCTTCCATACAAAAAAATTCAGCAACGGTTATATGTCTAGAAGACTGTAAATTTGGTGTTCGAGTTCAGCTTTTAAAGTTCTGTTTTGCACACAAAGATGAAGGAAATCCACAAATTACTTTCTTCTTCCATCTACATTAGTCCAGAGAGACGGTATGTGTTCCTAGGACCCTTTGTGCCATTTCAATGGATATGCAGTATGGAAATAAGGATACCGGGATAGAAATCATATGCCCTGAAGACAACTGTTTATGAATAAACTTTATGACGTCATAATGATTTGTTTCATATTTGCTGCAATTTTTGTTCAGTTTCCATTATGTGGTTATTAGCCTAGTAGTATACTGTACTGACGAAGCCATGAATGCAGAAACGCGCACACTGTTAATAAAAAGCTACTACGTTACTGTTGTGTTTTTAGCCCAGTAAAAGTATTAAGATACCCGAATACCAAGTGAAGAATGATTCAACACCTGCAATTTTCCATTACTTGCTTAAACACAAAAACATTCAGCAACGGTTATATGTCTAGAAGACTGTAAATTTGGTGTTCGAGTTCAGCTTTTCAAGTTCTGTTCCGCACACAAGGATGAAGAAAAAGCACAAATTACTTTCTTCTTCCATCTACTTTAATCCAGGGAGACGGTATGTGTTCCTAGGACCCTATGTGCCATTTCGATGGATATGCAGATTGGAAATAAAAACACCGGGACAAAACTCATATGCTCTGAAGACAACTGGTTACGACTAAAATTTATGACGTCATAATGATTTGTTTCATATCTGCTGCATTTTTTGTTCAGTTTCCATTATGTGGTTATTAGCATAGTAGTATACTGTACTGACGAAGCCATGAAGGCAGAAACGCGTATACAGTTAATAAAATACTACTACGTTACTGTTGTGTTTTTAGCCCAGTAAAAACAATAAGATATCCGAATACCAAATGAAAAATGATTCAACACTTGCAATCTTCGATTACTTGCTTTAACACAAAAACATTCAGCAACGGTTATATGTATAGAAGACTGTAAATTTGGTGTTCGAGTTCAGCTTTTAAAGTTCTGTTCCGCACGCATGGATAAAGGAAATCCACAAATCACTTTCTTCTTCCATCTACATTAGTCCAGGGAGACGGTATGTGTTCTTAGGACTTTTTGTGCCATTTCGATGGTAAAGCAGATTGGAAATAAGGATACCGGGATAGAATTCATATGCCCTGAAGACAACTGTTTATGACTAAAATTTATGACGTCATAATGAAATGTTTCATATCTGCTGCATTTTTTGTTCAGTTTCCATTATGTGGTTAATAGCCTAGTAGTATACTGTACTGACGACGCCATGAAGGCAAAAACATGTATACGGTTAACAAAAAGCTACTACGTTACTGTTGTGTTTTTAGCCCAGTAAAAGTAATGAGATATCCGAAGACCAAGTGAAGAGTGATTCAACACCTGCAATCTTCGATTACTTGCTTCAACACAAAAACATTCAGCAACGGTTATATATATAGAAGACTGTAAACTAGGTGTTCGAGTTCAGCTTTTAAAGTTCTGTTCCGCACACAAGGATGAAGGAAATCCACAAAATACTTTCTTTTTCCATCTACCTTAGCTAAAGGAGACGGTATGTGTTCCTAAGATTTTTTGGGTCATTTCGATGACTATGCAGATTGGAAGCAAGGACACCGGAATAGAATTCATATGCCCTGAAGACACCTGTTTAGGAATAAAGTTTATGACGTCATAAAGAATTGTTTCATAACTGCTGCATTTTTTGATCAGTTTCCATTATGTGGTTATTAGCCTAGTAGTTTACTGTACTGACGAAACCATCAAGGCAGAAACGCGCACACTGTTAATAAAAAGCTACTACGTTACTGTTGTGATTTTAGCCCAATAAAAGCAATAAGATACCTGAATACCAAGTGAAAAGTGATTCAACACCTGCAATTTTCGATTACTTGCTTCAGCACAAAAACATTTAGCAACATCTACTTTAGTCCAGGGAGACGGTATGTGTTCCTAGGACCCTTTGTGCCATTTCGATGGTAATGCAGATTGGAAATAAGGATACCGGGATAAAATTCATATGCCCTGAAGACAACTGTTTGTGACTAAAATTTATGACGTCATAATGAATTGTTTCATATCTGCTGCATTTTTTGTTCAATTTCCATTATGTGGTTATTAGCATAGTAGTATACTGTACTGACGAAGCCATGAAGACAGAAACGCGTATACGGTTAAAAAATAGCTACTACGTTACTGTTGTGTTTTTAGCCCAGTAAAAGTAATGAGATATCCGAAGACCAAGTGAAAAGTGATTCAACACCTGCAATCTTCGGTTACTTGCTTCAACATAAAAACATTCAGCAACGGTTATATGTATAGAAGACTGTAAACTTGGTGTTCGAGTTCAGCTTTAAAGTTCTGTTCCGCACACAAGGATGAAGGAAATCCACAAATTACTTTCTTCTTCCATCTATTGTAGCCAAAGGAGACGGTATGTGTTCCTAAGATTTTTTGTTCCAATTCGATGGATATGCCGATTGGAAATAAGGATACCGAGATAAATTTCATATGCCCTGAAGACAACTGTTTATGAATAAAGTTTATGACGTCATATTGATGTGTTTCATATCTGCTGCATTTTTTGTTCAGTTTCCATTATGTGGTTATTAGCCTAGTAGTATACTGTACTGACGAAGCCATGAAAGCAAAAACGCGCACATTGTTAATAAGAAGCTACCACGTTGCTGTTGTGATTTAGCCCAGTAAAAGTAATAAGATACCCGAATACCAAGTGAAAAGTGATTCAACACCTGCAATTTTCGATTACTTGCTTCAACACAAAAACATTCAGCAACGGTTATATAAATAGAAGACTGTAAACTTGGTGTTCGAGTTCAGCTTTTCAAATTCTATTCCGCACGCTTCAATAAAAAAATTTACAAATTACTTTCTTTTTCCATCTACATTAATCCAGGAGACGGTATGTGTTCCTAGGAATTTTTGTGCCATTTCGATTGTAATGCAGATTGGAAATAAGGATACCGGGATAGAATTCATATGCCCTGAAGACAACTGGTTATGACTAAAATTTATGACGTCATAATGAATTGTTTCATATCTGCTGCATTTTTTGTTCAGTTTCCATTATGTGGTTATTAGCCTAGTAGTATACAGTACTGACGAAGCCATGAAGGAAGAAACGCGTATACGGTTAACAAAAAGCTACTACGTTACTGTTGTGTTTTTAGCCCAGTAAAAGTAATAAGATATCCGAAGACAAAGTGAAGAGTGATTCAACACCTGCAATTTTCGATTACTTGCTTTAACACAAAAACATTCAGCAACGGTTATATGTCTAGGAGACTGTAAATTTGGTGTTCGAGTTCAGCTTTTCAAGTTCTGTTCCGCACACAAGGATGAAGAAAAAGCACAAATTACTTTCTTCTTCCATCTACTTTAATCCAGGGAGACGGTATGTGTTCCTAGGACCCTATGTGCCATTTCGATGGATATGCAGATTGGAAATAAAAACACCGGGACAAAACTCATATGCTCTGAAGACAACTGGTTACGACTAAAATTTATGACGTCATAATGATTTGTTTCATATCTGCTGCATTTTTTGTTCAGTTTCCATTATGTGGTTATTAGCATAGTAGTATACTGTACTGACGAAGCCATGAAGGCAGAAACGCGTATACAGTTAATAAAACACTACTACGTTACTGTTGTGTTTTTAGCCCAGTAAAAACAATAAGATATCCGAATACCAAATGAAAAGTGATTCAACACTTGCAATCTTCGCTTACTTGCTTTAACACAAAAACATTCAGCAACGGTTATATGTATAGAAGACTGTAAATTTGGTGTTCGAGTTCAGCTTTTAAAGTTCTGTTCCGCACGCATGGATAAAGGAAATCCACAAATTACTTTCTTCTTCCATCTACCTCAGCTAATGGAGACGGTATGTGTTCCTAGGACTCTTTGTGCCATTTCGATGGATATGCAGATTGCAAATAAGGATACCGGGAGAGAAATCATATGCCCTGAAGACAACTGGTTATGAATAAAGTTTATGACGTCATAATGAATTGTTTCATATCTGCTGCATTTTTTGTTCAGTTTCCATTATGTGGTTATTAGCTTAGTAGTATACTGTACTGACGAAGCCATGAAGGCAGAAACGCGTATACAGGTAACAAAAAGCTACTACGTTACTCTTGTGATTTTAGCCCAGTAAAAGTAATAAGATATCCGAAGACCAAGTGAAGAGTGATTCAACACCTGCAATCTTCGATTACTTGCTTCAACACAAAAAGATTCAGCAACGGTTATATGTCTAGAAGACTGTAAATTTGGTGCTCGAGTTCAACTTTTCAAATTGTGTTCCGCACACAAGGATGAAGGAAATCCACAAATTACTTTCTTCTTCCATCTACATTAGTCCAGGAAGACGGTATGTGTTCCTAGGACTCTTTGTGCCATTTCGATGGATATGCAGATTGGAAATAAAGATACCGGAACAGAACTGATATGCTCTGCAGACAACTGTTTATGACTAAAATTTATGATGTCATAATGAATTGTTTCATATCTGCTGCATTTTTTGTTCAGTTTCCATTATGTGGTTATTAGCCTAGTAGTATACTGTACTGACGAAGCCATGAAAGCAGAAACGCGTATAGAGTTAATAAAAAGCTACTACGTTACTGTTGTGTTTTTAGCCCAGTAAAAGTAATAACCTATCCGAAGACCAAGTAAAAAGTGATTCAACACCTGCAATCTTCGATTACTTGCTTCAACACACAAGCATTCAGGAACGGTTATATGTATAGAAGACTGTGAACTTGGTGCTCGAGTTCAGGTTTTAAAGTTCTGTTCCGCACACAAGGATGAAGGAAATCCACAAATTACTTTCTTCTTCCATCTACATTAGTCCAAGGAGACGGTATGTGTTCCTAGGACCCTTTGTGCCATTTCGATGGATATGCAGATTGGAAATAAAGATACCGGAACAGAGCTCATTGGCCTTGCAGACAACTGTTTATGATCAAAATTTATGATGTCATATGGAAGTGTTTCATTTCTGCTGCATTTTTTGTTCAGTTTCCATTATGTGGTTATTAGCCTAGTAGTATACTGTACTGACGAAGCCATGAAGGCAGAAACGCGTATACGGTTAATAAAAAGCTACTACGTTAATGTTGTGTTTTTAGCCCAGTAAAAGTAATAAGATATCCGAATACCAAGTGAAGAGTGATTCAACACCTGCAATCTTTGATTCATTGCTTCAACACAAAAACATTCAGCAACGGTTATATGTATAGAAGACTGTAAATTTGGTGTTCGAGTTCAGCTTTTAAAGTTCTGTTCCGCACACAAGGATGAAGGAAATCCACAAATTACTTTTTTCTTCCATCTACATTGGCCAAGGAAGACGGTATATGTTCCTAGGACCTTTTGTGCCATTTCGATGGATATGCAGATTGCAAATAAAGATACCGGGATAAAAATCATATGCCCTGAAGACAACTGTCTATGAATAAAGTTTATGACGTCATAATAAATTGTTTCATATCTGCTGCAATTTTTGTTCAGTTTCCATTATGTGGTTATTAGCCTAGTAGTATACTGTACTGGCGAAGCCATGAAAGCAGAAACGCGTATCCAGTTAATAAAAGACTACTACGTTACTGTTGTGTTTTTAGCCCAGTAAAAGTAATAAGATATCCGAATACCAAGTGAAGAGTGATTTAACACCTGCAATCTTCGATTACTTGCTTCAACACAAAAACATTCAGCAACGGGTATATATATAGAAGACTGTAAACTTGGTGCTCGAGTTCAGCTTTTAAAGTTTTGTTCCGCACGCATGGATAAAGGAAATCCACAAATTACTTTCTTCTTCCATCTACATTAGTCCAGGCAGACGGTATGTGTTCCTAGGACCCTTTGTGCCATTTCGATCGTAACGCAGATTGGAAATAAGGATACCAGGATAGAAATTATATGCCCTGAAGGATATCCATTGAAATGGCACAATGGGTCCTAGGAACACATACCGTCTCTCTGGACTAATGTAGATGGAAGAAGAAAGTAATTTGTGGATTTCCTTCATCGTTGTGTGCAAAACAGAACTTTAAAAGCTGAACTCGAACACCAAATTTGCAGTCTTCTAGACATATAACCGTTGCTGAATTTTTTTGTATCGAAGCAATGAATCGAAGATTGAAGGTGTTGAATCACTCTTCACTTGGTCTTCGGATATCTTATTACTTTTACTGGGCTAAAGACACAACAGTAACGTAGTAGCTTTTTATTAACCGTATACGCGTTTCTGCTTTCATGGCTTCGTCAGTACAGTATACTACTAAGCTAATAACCACATAATGGAAACTGAACAAAAAATGCAGCAGATATGAAACAATTCATTATGACGTCATAAATTTTAGTCATAAACAGTTGTTTTCAGGGCATATGAATTCTGTCCCGGTGTTTTTATTTCCAATCTGCATTACCATCGAAATGGCACAAAGAGTCCTAGGAACACATACCGTCTCCCTGGATTAAAGTAGATGGAAGAAGAAAGTAATTTGTGGATTTCCTTTATCCAAGCGTGCGGAACAAAACTTTAAAAGCTGAACTCGAACACCAAATTTACAGTCTTCTAGACATATAACCGTTGCTGAATGTTTTTGTGTTGAAGCAAGTAATCGAAGATTGCAGGTGTTGAATCACTTTTTACTTGGTCTTCGGATATCTTATTACTTTTACTGGGCTAAAAACACAACAGTAACGTAGTAGCTTTTTATTAACTGTATACGCGTTTCTGCTTTCATGGCTTCGTCAGTACAGTATACTACTAGGCTAATAACCACATAATGGAAACTGAACAAAAAATGCAGCAAATATGAAACACTTCCATATGACGTCATAAATTTTAATCACAAACAGTTGTCTGCAGGGCATATGAATTCTGTCCCGGTTTTTTTATTTCCAATCTGCATTACCATCGAAATGGCACAAAGAGTCCTAGGAACACATACCGTCTGCCTGGACTGAAGTAGATGGAAGAAGAAAGTAATTTGTGGATTTCCTTTATCCATGCGTGCGGAACAGAACTTGAAAAGCTGAACTCGAACACCAAGTTTACAGTCTTCTAGACATATAACCGTTGCTGAATGTTTTTGTGTTGAAGCAATGAATCGAAGATTGCAGGTGTTGAATCATTCTTCATTTGGTATTCGGATATGTTATTACTTTTACTGGGCTAAAAACACAACAGTAACGTAGTAGCTTTTTATTAACCGTATACGCGTTTCTGCCTTCATGGCTTCGTCAGTACAGTATACTATTAAGCTAATAACCACATAGTGGAAACTGAAGAAAAAATGCAGCAGATATGAAACAATTCATTATGACGTCAGAAGTTTTAGTCATAACCAGTTGTCTTCAGGGCATATGAATTCTGTCCCGGTGTTTTTATTTCCAATCTGCATTACCAACGAAATAGCACAAAGAGTCCTAGGAACACATACCGTCTCCCTGGACTAAAGTAGGTAGAAGAAGAAAGTAATTTTTGGATTTCCTTTATCCATGCGTGCGGAACAGAACTTGAAAAGCTGAACTCGAACACCAAATTTACAGTCTTCTATACATTAAACCGTTGCTGAATGTTTTTGTGTTGAAGCAATGAATCGAAGATTGCAGGTGTTGCATCTTTTTTTACTTGGTATTCGGATATGTTATTGCTTTTACTGGGCTAAAAACACAACAGTAACCTAGTAGCTTTTTATTAACTGTATACGCGTTTCTGCCTTCATGGCTTCGTCAGTACAGTATACTACCAGGCTAATAACCACATAATGGAAACTGAACAAAAAATGCAGCAGATATGAAACAATTCATTATGACGTCATAAATTTTAGTCATAAACAGTTGTCTGCAGGGCATATGAGTTCACTTCCGGTATCTTTATTTTCAATTTGCATATCCATCGAAATGGCACAAAGAGTCCTAGGAACACATACCGTCTCCCTGGGCTAATGTAGATGGAAGAAGAAAGTAATTTGTGGATTTCCTTCATCCTTGTATGCGGAACAGAACTTTAAAAGCTGAACTCGAGCACCAAATTTACAGTCTTCTATACATATAACCGTTGCTGAATGTTTTTGTGTTGAAGCAAGTAATCGAAGATTGCAGGTGTTGAATCACTTTTTACTTGGTCTTCGGATATGTTATTATTTTTACTGGGCTAAAAACACAACAGTAACGTAGTAGCTTTTTATTAACTATATACGCGTTTCTGCCTTCATGGCTTCGTCAGTACAGTATACTACTAGGCTAATAACCACATAATGGAAACTGAACAAAAAATGCAGCAGATATGAAACAATTCATTATGACGTCATAAATTTTAGTCGTAACCAGTTGTCTTCAGAGCATAGGAGTTCTGTCCCGGTATCCTTATTAGTCTAGTTGGAAAGTAGGGTTCCCGTGCACCCCAAAGATATATTTTTTTAACCTGCATTTTTGAAATCCTTATAGCATCCCATAAACGAATTTTGTTGTTCCCAAGAAAAAATTTTTTCTTATGGGGGTCATTTCGGGGGTTTCCCGATCGGCACCCCTAAATTTTTGCTCATGAACTGCGTGGAAATAAGTGCAAAATTAACCAACTTCTCGTGAACGTAGAACAAAACTTATTATTGCAATTGAAAGAGGAAGGACCAAAAAAAATTTTTATGCAACTTTTTTTATTTTGTTTTATTATGACGTCATCAACTGAGCTTTATTTGTAAAATTTACTTAAATTTTTACTTTTGCATTACCTATCTTTAACTCTACACTTGATATTGTTTCCATATTAACCATTTTAACGACTTAGGTAGAGTCCTCAGGTTATATTTAATTGAAATTTATCATTTAAATTCGACTTTCAAGTCTTTTGACTTCACAAAATAAAGGTAATCACTCCCTCCGAAAATTCAACCAAAACGTGGAATTTCGCCATAAGGTGGTGTCATATCTACATTTAACGCGAAAGAAAGACGTTGTAGCATGAAATAAAATAAAAACAAGTTAAAAAATATTTTACCGATTTTTTTCTTCTTTGTTCTTTTATGACGTCATCAACTTTGCATTTTTGAAGAAAAAACGATTTTTCGAAATGAAACGCTAGTTTTTATGAGATACGATCGTTTGTATGAAGCAACCGATTAGAATGCAAAAATATTATTTGTTTATTCTTTTATGACGTCATCAAATGGAATGTGTTTGGAAACTGTTTTCAGAAAACAATGGTTGAATTAGCCGTTTTATTGGTAGCATCCGATCTCATCAATAATCATTAAATTCTTCGCGACGTGGTGAAAGTCGGCCACGTTTGTCTACAAGGGTTTGAATTTCTATTAGGAAAAGAGCAATAAAATAGAAATTTCGCAGCATATCCTTTATGACGTAATAATCACGACAGGGGTGCTAGCAAGAAATTTCAGACTTACTGCAGAATTTCATTATTACGAGTTTATTTGGTTGTGACAATGTTTAAAAAGCGCAGGCGAGAGGAAAGTAATCCAGACAGGCAAAAATGCAAAAGTAAAACTGTCGAAAAGTGTTGTATTTTGCACATTGATGGTATTCAACATCTCGATTTTACACCTTTTAGTAAAATTAAAGTCCCAGTCCATGAAAAGCTAGCTCAGCTACATACTATCAGAGATAAAAGGCTTGAAGAATCGATCGAATCTAAATACCGTCTAAATACCGTCTCGAGGATGTCTGCAAACGCATTCCAGAAACTCTTGAAGATAAAGATTTACATGCAATTGGTTACCATAGAGGCTGTTACCAATACTTCACAAAGAATCTCGATCGATTGAAAGATCGCCAGGCATCAAACGAACCCCCTTCTTCACGACCTTGTCGTAGTTCTCGATCTGCTACGTCTCTGTTTCCTCCAGAATGCATCTTTTGTGACAAACTGGAAGTAAAAGTTTCTGAAAAGACTGAGAGATGCACGAAATTTGCGGTATTCAAAACTAAAGCTGGAAGTATTAAAGACCCCAGCTGGAAGCAAATTGCGCCCAGAGTACTAGAAATGAATTTACAAAGTTTAAGTCGCAAAGTGCAAGGTGAAGACTTGTTTGCCCGAGAAGCCGTTTAACTTAAAATATCTTAACCATATGCGCGAAAAAAACTGCGCCAGTGATAAAGAAGGAAGTCACGATGCTGCAGCACATGAGCGTGCTTTTAAAGTCATTCTTGATTACATTCAGGAAGAAGTGGTGAAAGGCAACAAGATCGTGGATCTCTCATCAGTACGACTTCTTTACGTCGAAGCACTGAAAGAGCATGGTTTACATAACCCAAATTATAGAAGTGAGAAGCTGAAATCTCGATTCGAAAACCATGCAATTAATGAATTAATTTGCTTTGATAAACTAAATTTTGGCGACCGAGGTTGCATTTTTTACAATCTCATATATAACACCAATGCTTCAATATCCGATGCAATGAGATACGCATATAAACTTGGCAACAAAAATCAGTGTGAAGATATGGCATTGTTTCTCCGCGATAAAATCAAGCGGGCGTTTGAAGAATCGAATCCACTTCCCTGGCCACCAACGCTCGACGATCTTGAGGCTGAGTTATTGGATGACATCCTCCCTCCGGACCTTTCAAGGTTTTTAAACAGCTTGATCTATGGCGATTGCAACCTTAACCCATGCGAAAAGAAAAAACGCATTGTGCGCTCTATCGGACAGGTAAGAAATCTATTGGCCGATATACAGCATAACTATAACCTTGGCAAGACTATTTCATTTACGTGTATGTGGCTTACTATTAGATAGGCCTATACACTGTAGTTGGATTAAGCGTGAAAAATACCTCAATATTTATTTTTTGTTTCGTTAGGATATCTGCCGGGCTGTGACGAAAGGAAGATGGAAACTTCCTAAGCACATACTGCTTAGTACCACACTGCGTCATCTTGATCGCAGTAAACAATTAACTACAACGCTCAATCGTTTGGGCCACTGCGAAACATACAATTTTTGTTTGGAACTGGAATCAGCTTTGGCGAAAGCTTTGCACGAATCTTCCGCCTTTATAACTCCACAAGTAATCACTGGCGACGGAAACAGCGTCTTTCATATGGAATGGGATAACCTGAACGCGATGACCACAAATGTCAGTGGGCCAAATGTGGTGAATAGTACCGGTGGGATTATGATGCAGGAAGTGAAAGACGGATTTACAAATACCAACAAGAATCGGATGTTACCACTTTACGATCGGAGTACTCCTCGCTCATTGCGGGTAGATTTGCCTGCAACTTTGGCTCCTGTTCATATTCACAAGAAAATTGGTCCTCGGATTCCTGAAAATGCAATGCTAAATCCACCTGCAGCTAATAATGAAATATACGTAAAAATCCTCCAGGAGTATCGTGTCTGGTTTTTGGCTCGGATAATCGGAAGTCATGAAGAGAAACAGCTGGTTCCAGGATTTGGAGGTTTTGTTTCGGCAACCGGAAATAAACCCACCAGTAAGTCAACAATCGACTTTTTCTCACCCATTAACCATCCTTTTACGGAATACTCCACAATCAAAGAGTTATTGCGACAATCGGAAGATGCTACAAAAGAGGTCGGCCAGAAGTACATTCTTAACACGTTTGATCTTGGTGGCTGTACGAAGGCCTTGCCTCTCATTTGGAAATTCTCTGATGAGTACAAGAAGCACATCGTTACTCCCGGACCTTTCCATACCGGCATGAATTATATGGGTATGATAACTGCTCACAAATGCAAGGGCTCAAGGATATGGTGAAATTCTTGTTGAAGCTGGACTTATAACATTGGGGTAATTGGTTGGTGTTTTAAGCGGGAAATCTTATGCCAAAGCTCTTTTTTGCCTTAAAACTGTCACAGAAGCTATGGAGAGATTACTAATAGAGCAATTTATGGAAGATGAGCATGTTGAATCGATAAGTTCCAGCTCAATGTTAAGCCTTGTCCACGAGTGTAGTCGTGAGACTCTGAACATTGCTTTACAAGACCGTGATACTTGTGCTATTCTTGCAAAGTATACAGCGTATGAGGACGAGGTTCGTGCTGGTCACCTTGGAAAAACTGCTGCTTTTTGGATTACCATAATCGATCATGCCAGGCTGGTTTTGTTATTGCAATACTCTGTGAAAACTAACAACTTAACGCTTTTTCACAAGTGCAATGGAGAAATGGCAAATCTCTTTTTTGCTTATGATGGTACAAACTACTCCAGGTACCAATTGTTGCATTTTTTTTCAGTTCGTAGCCTTTATCGAAATTTATTATTTTTCACCTACATCTTTTTGTGTTGTACCGGATGTTTAAAGTGTGTGTTTTTCTCCTGTGATATTGATAATTGTTACTGTGATAAGAGATGTGCCGGATACCGGATATATGTCCGGTATCCGGCACTACGAAAAACTAAATACGCGGAAAATCATTTTCAACAAAATCGCTACAGCGACTTCAGTATAATGCGCTGACCAAATATCAAAACCTAGGAGGGCATTGATCCCCTGTCTTGCGAGTAGGAGTCCATCAGACTAACCCCTACTCCACTTCACTGTTGCCAGATAATTGTAAAATTTTAGTACTTATACTTTTTTTACGCATCACGTGACTCTCAAAAACGCTGTAACAGTTTTGTTGAAAATGATTTTTTGCAAATTTAGCTTCTCGTTTCGGCACTATCCGGCGCTTTTTGAGGTATCGGGTATCCAGCCGGATAGTACTTTGCTATCCGGCCGGATACCGGATATTTTCAAAGTTCAGGAAAATTGCGGGGAGTAGACTCGGTACAAATATAATTTAGGCCTACCTTTTTGATCTATGTGAAAAAGTTTGGTGCAAGTTTGAAAACTTTAATTTTGTTTGGACTCACTACAAAAAGTAGAGCCGAGTCCAAACCTTAGACTGCCTTGGTAATATTTTATATCAAGTGGATTTAAATTTAGTTTACAAGTTTATTTTTTCGGCGCTGCGAGTTTTGACATGAGGAAAGTCACTTCAATGGTGTAGCAGTAGGCAGAAATCAATCGGCATCAAATTGAGACGGTATAATTTCGATGATCACCACCGTTATCTCCCGTGAAGACCATGCAAATAATTTACGTTTAAAAGCCTGTCTTCTGTCCTATTACTTGCACGTTCGTTTTTTCTTCGAAATGAAAAAAACAAACAAACGCAATGCGCAGCCGACATACGTGCCAATTTTTTCTCGAAGGCAAACGGTAAAGGGGAGGGAATTTTTATAGAAACTTTGTTTTCTACGTTCAAAAACGTTGAACGTTCAAAAAACGACGTTTCAAGGTACCAGTAGCATTGTAATGGATGTGCTTCTGCTTTTAAATGTTGTGCGGTTTTGTAACACGCTAATTCAACGTCCTTAGTTCATCAGTTGACTGTTTGTGTTAAACGTTTGACGTAATGCACCCATCATTGCAGATTTACCGCAGGATCGATTTTTTGCAGCAATTTTATGGTATTTATAAACTATAAACCTTCGTTTTTTTAGTAGCTCTGATGATAGCGCAAAGCAAGTGAAAATTCAAATTCAAACTTGCCTTTTATCGACCGCTTAGCGTATTGGTTAAAAACATCGCTATCGGTGTGGGAGGCTCGCCACTGTTGCGACGTTTTTTTTTTCGGAGTTCAAAATTGCGTTGCACAGGCCCAGAGATGGGCTCCGCCACTCGTTACATGCTTCGGCGTAAAACCGCGAGTATAATGACGATTTGAACTTTTCTGAAGTTTGCTTTCGACGGGTGTCACAAATTGCTCACAAGCGCAAAACCGCACCGCAACGGCAAAAATCAACATATTGAGTAGTAATTGTTAACTCGATTGCTTTAGTGGTAAAATCACGCCGCTGACGCAGACCACACGCTTGATAGTTTTCCTCTCGTTTTAAACATAGCAGGGATTACGTGGTGGGTCAAATATACGTTCGTAGACCAAAAAAAAAGTGGGTCACGGATGTAATGATATTGATGAGGGGCTTGAACTAGGAAAGCAAAAAATAAAATAAAAGTTTTCGCGTCTTCCGATGTTTCGAATTCCGCCGAAATCTATACGAAGAGCAAAAAAGAAGGTCTTCACCTCATAAATTCCCAGCTTTCCACAAATAGGCTATTGGGTGTGAACAGCAAATAAAAGAGTCGCAATTGCCAGCAAGTTTAAAATTGAAAACATATTTATTAAAAAGTTGAACGTTTTTGACCTACTCTTGAGGTCCTCATCAGAGAAAATGACATCATATTAACGGTTGCAGCAAAACTTTCGAAATGAGTAGTATTTTGAATGGTGTAAACATTATGAAGATACGACACAATACATGCAATTGTTAAATCTTATTACATAATATCACAGATCATAGCATATTGACGGCTAACATATACAACTATTAAATTAGGAGTACACAGCGTTAATTTCCAAGTATACAACGACACAACACAAAAATAATACCAACATTAAAACACATTTAGCAGGAACGAAGACCCACTTGCATATGACTAAGAATTTAATCTGGAATTCTGCTTTTTTATAATTAAGGCTTCATGAATTTTGGTCTCATATTCATTACTACACTTTTGCACAACTTTAAAATCATTTACTGTTAAACTTCCTGATTTGCACCTTTCACAAGCTAAAATATGATTTTTAACCGCAGTCTTTTTTGAATTTAATTGGAGGCTCAAATGCTCGTGTGCTCTAATGTCTAAATGTCACGTTGTCATACCGATGTATGACATTGCTGCGTCGCGCAAACAAGTAAATTTGTACACAACATTTGATAACAGAGCATGAGGAGTCAAGCACTTCAAATTAAAATAGGAGCCGGTTTTAAAGGAATTATAATACACTGCTAAATCTACTTGAAGTTTTGCTTTCATCAAAGTTGAGAGACGTTTTGCGAATTTGCGTGACGGTTTTCCAAAATATGGTACGCCAATCCTGAATAAATACTGTTTTTCTTCTTTGTCCTTTGTTTTTTCCTCACGATCATCAAATTTTAGGAGGGCATTTTTAAAAGACCAGTTCGGGTAGGAGTTTTTCAAAAATATGGAACGTAACTTACACACTTCTTTGTTGTACAGCCTATTATTGGAACAGATTGGTTTAGCTCTTTATAGAAAACACATAATCAAACCAGTTTTCCAAGATTTAGGGCATATTGTATTATAATTAAGAATAACTCCTGTATTTGTCTTCTTGCGCCAAACCCAGCTTTTGAACTCATTGTCTGTAATATTAATTTCTACATCCAAGAATGAGAGTGTTTTTGTAGCCTTTTCAACAGTAAATATTTAATATCTTTATGTTGGGATTTAAGGGTAGATAAGAATGAAGAGCAGGAATCATAGTCATCGAAAATTGCGTAAACATCATCAACATACCGCAGGTATAGTTTGGGTTCTGCCGATGAATTTTGAGTAAATATTTTTTCTTCTAATTGACCCAAAAAGAAATTGGCTAGTGTTGGTCCTAGTGGAGAGCCCATGGTCACTCCGTCAATTTGCTTGTATAAACGATCATTAAACATAAAAATTCCTTGTGTGGCCATGAACATTAACTTTTTAAAGACATCTCTACTGAAAGGAGCTGAATTTGGATTATTTTCGGTGTATATTCGATCTGCGATAAGTTCTATGGTTTCAGACGAAGGAACATTCGTAAACAAAGACACCACATCAAAACTAACCATTACCTGATTTTACTGAATTGAAATTGCTTTAATAAAAAGATAACAGCCAGTATATTTGCAATCATACTCACAAACGTTTCGGTAAAAACTTATACCATCATCAGTGTGAAACTACATAGGCACTAGGCTAGAATAACCAGCACAAGAAAGAAATTATTTTAAATACAGCATAACTATTACGTCCTAAACACAGTAGTTGGGATTTACGTAAAATGTAACTAAAGGGGCAAATTATACATTTACGTGCAACTGGAGGGACTAGATTAGTAGTAGGATTATTAAGTACAAATACTGCAGAATTAATTAAATCATAACTAAAAAAAAAGACGTTGAATATAAATGGAAATTAAACACGTAACTGATTGCGATTTAGGCCAACACGAATATTGCGCGAAGTGAGCTAAATGTTAAATAGGTAGATGGGGTTGGAAGAATCATCAATATTTGATTGTGGTTGAAGATTTTGGATGAGTAGAGTTTCTTTGATGCGGAGTTTTCGGATGTTTCTGCTATGAGCTAGTATTTCGGGGGAATAAAAGTTCATCGTATAGTCTGGGTTATTTTTCAAGTGTTGGGACACATCAGTTTCATTATTAGTTGAGTTTTTTGGCATATGGTCATTGATTCTAATTTTCAAATTTTTTTTGGTTTGTCCAATGTATGATTGTCCGCATGAGCAATTCATAACAAACTTTGATTTTTGGGAAAGTTTTCTGAATAGATATTGCCGAATTCCTTTTCAATTTGATGAGACATGTCTCCGATATACAGTAGTTTTAAAATCGAGAATATGGGTCTTGTTTTGCTTTCAGTATCTGGCTTTTCTTCGACTTCTGGAGTTTTTACTTTTTCATGCATTTTGTTGAAAAAAATTCGAATTTGCTGATTAAGAAATCCACTCCGATAGCCGTTTTTCTCTAGCATGGTGGAAATAATTTTGAAATCTTCGTGGATAAGTGAATTGGAATTGCAAATTTTGTAAGCTCTGTGCAAGAGGTTCCTCACTAAATTAATCTTATATTTCAGAGGCACAAAGCTTTGCCACTTGATGTAAAGTCCGGTATGAGTGGGTTCACGGAACGTTTTTAACACTAGTTTTCCATCTTGATTGCTAATCCATTGCTTTAATTTTTCCATAAAGTGGTGGGTGGATTTCAATATATTCAGGAGTACCAATCATTGATACAACGGGTCTTAAGGGAACATTGGCTTTGTGTGCTTACAACTTTCCTGGATTACTGCCAGATGGTATCAAGTTTTCAACTGATTTTAGATATTTCCTGATATAATATGCCAAAGAGTTTTCTTTTGCAATCAGCGGATGTTTATTTGAATCGATTTTTATTTCGGTAAATTTAGACTGATCATTGACAATTTTTTCCAATTTTTCGTAATAATCTTCTGAGTTCAGAACTGCAACCCCATTTCCCCATTTGTCAAAGCGGCAAACTTTAATCGTTGAATCCCTGCTTAATTTGCATAAAGTGTGATGAAGAGACTGATTGATTCTAGTTGAGCATGCGCGTTGACTATCTTTTGTAAACTTTTTCATCAAAAATTCCTATTTATGGCTTCCCAAAAAGGGAAGCCATATTGTTTTTACTTGGCCATTTCTGCACTTTTTGACACTTACAGCAGCTCTAGCTGCTAAACTACTGTTCCGATTCAAAAGTGACCTGGAGTTCAAATGTGTGTCCCACCTAGGTCTACACCTTGGTCGCCCTAATTTTCCCCGACAGCCCCTCAGTTTCTAGAAAAAAAGTTTTTGTTTCCGAAAAATTCTTTTTTCTTTTCTTTTTTTTCAACACCAAATTTTGTGCAGTTTAAGGCTTTTAAACGGCTGATGATAGAGACTTGAAATTTCCAGGGATGGTCGATCTCAATGGGCACTTGTGCCTAACAGCTTTTGGAGGGTGGTGGTTGTCAGGTTAAAGGTCAAAGGTCAAAAAAACAAATTTACCAAAACCTAATGACTTTTGAATGACATTAGGTAGGACCTTTAAATTTTCACAGTATATGCATATCAATGTGGGGAGCTAAAATATGCACAACAATGACCTGTTTGTGACGTCACTTAGGGTAAAAGGTCAAATCAACGAATTTTAACAGAGTTTTGTGTAGCCTAAGGCTTTGAAACCGCTGATGTTAGAGACTTGAAATGCTCAGGGATAATAGACCTCTATGTGAACTTGTGCCTAACAACTTTTGGGGGATGGCGGTCAACAGGTTAAAGGTCAAACGTCAATCAAATGAAATGAAAAAACATCTGATCAAACGTCAATAACTTGTGAATGGCAACTGGTAGGACCTTCAAGTTTATGTAGCGGATGCATCTCAACCAGGGTACAAAAGCACCAACACTGATTAGTTTTGCGTGGCGTCACTTGGGGTCAAAGGTCAAATAAGCAAATATGGTGTTTGGCGTATAACTAATGCTTGAAAACACATAACAACTTGAAATCATTAAAGCTGGTGTGTCTTGGTATGTCCTTGCACTGTACCGATTATAAACGTTCTATGTCACGTGACTCGCGGTCAAAGCTCAAAAAATTGATAAACGTTGCCAGTATTGCGCAGTCTAAGGTTTTTGAACCGCGGATGCTAGAGGCTTGAAGTGTTCAGCGATGATAGACCTCGACGTAAACTTGTGTCTCACAACTTTTGGGGGATGGCAGTCATGTGGTTTCGGGTCAAAGGTCAATAATAGGAAAATATTCACAAGCTCATCACTGTTAAATGGCAACAGCTAGCACCTTCAAATTATCGGAGAATATTAATCTCAATCTGGGTAACAAAAATATCAATATAATGAAAGGTTACTACACAGCACTTGACTTGGAGTCAAAGGTAAAAAACGTTAAATTTCAGGAAACCTCATAAAATTCAAGCAAATTTTTTTAATCCGTTAGAGAGCAGTAAGGTGACATGTTTTTGAGCTATTTTAGCTTACAACTTTTTCATTTGTGAGTGAGCCGCATGAGTTTATGTTTAAACTGACGTTTTAAGCAGCAATAAGGGGCACATGGGATTTGGTCAAGTGGTTGCTGCATTGGACTCATGACTTAGCTTTGCGGATTCCTCGCATTGAAACTGTGTTCGGATTGCGGCGAAGAGTTTTTTAAAGTAATAGCTAGCATAGTCCGCTATCAGATCATTAGGCTTGTGGTTTTGCGAAGTTGGTTGTAACTAGCTCTTGTTTGCTTTATTTCATTCACGCCTTATGCAATTGAGTAACTGGACAAAATCAAAACTGTTTGGCTGTAACTTGATCAGTGTCAAAGTGTTCGTTGAAGTAGTCACAGCACTTTTATTCAATGCGAGCAATGTTGGTTTATCAGTCGTTTTACTTTTTAAGTTGCTAAAAAGTTGCCATTCCTAAGTAAGTATTAAGTTGTAACTTCTAAGTTTCGACTTATCAACAAGTGTGAATTCAATCGATTTATCTGCAATACCTTGAGCAAAGCGTTATGCGAAAAATTGCAGCCATTATTTTTTGCGCAGATTGTTACGCCCTGTAATCGCAAGCGAGATGATTTTGCTGCAGACTTGCGTAGCATTGTGCCGGCAGATTAGCTCAGTTGCTAAGCCCACCCTATCGGTGCGGGAGGTGTGGGGTTCGATTGCCGGGTCGGCCAAATCGTCACAGTGTCGCCAACGGCTCGCCACCGTTGCGATGTTTGTTCGGAGCTGTGTGGCCCAAGCGCTGCGCCGCGAAGATGGGCTCTGCCACTTGTTACACGCTTGGGCGTAATATGGCGAGCATAACAAAGATTTGGTTCTTTGTGCAGCATTATCACTGTACACATGAAGAAATTTAAGGATAATAGTTTCATTGAGATTTCGAACACTGTATTACAGAAATGTAAGAAGTCGTTACAATATTATTAGGTTTATGGAGCACAGGCCGCAGGAAAGTAATCCTACTTCATGTGTGATAATGCCCACCTATATTTTGCACAGATTTGTTGTTTTTTTAAGTTGTAAAAGTTAAGTCACTCTGCTGTTCCCTAAGACGTTTGGGTCCCTAGTAAGCTTGATCGGGAAACCATAAGCGGGTGCTTGCAGCAGCCATCTAATTTTTTTTTCCAGCACCAAATTTTGTGCAGCTTAAAGTTTTTGAATGGCTGATGCTAGAAATTTGAATTTTTCAGGGATGGTAGATCTTATTGGAAACTTGAGCCTAACAACTTTTGGTGAGATGGCGGTTGTCAGGTTAAAGGTCAAAAGTCAAAAAACCAAATTTACCAAAACCTACCGAAATTACTAAATTTCGATAAAACGCAAGAATCAAACAAGCGTCATTTTGGTCCAAGTTCAAAGTTAATTTGATGGTATACAATAAATATGGGACGAAAATAGCTTAAGGAGGAAAAATAAAGCCGCTGTAAATCTCAAAACTGGACGTTTCGACAACATAAATTCAGCTGTCATCATCAGCAGTGTATGCAAGGCAGTACAAAACTGTAAGAACTAGAATTTACAATTCTAACTACAAGTAATAGCATAACCCAGGCAACGGGTCAAAATAAGTATTATAATTATAACGTCATGAACCAAAAGCTAATAAAATGACTGACAGAGTTAAATTAACAATTAAATAAGTAAAGAGGAGCGGATTTGGAGTCAACGTTAAGCAATGGCTCATATTTTTGAATGAAAAGTGACTCAAGAATTAATAAGCGTGCAGAATCACCAGAGCTACCAAGAATGTTCGGTTTGGCAAAGTCCACTTTATGGTCAGGATTGTCCATTACATGTCGGCACACCTCGGATTTATCCGAACTGGAATGCTCCTTAAGTCTGTTAATAAGATTGCGTCTTGTCTGTCCTATATAGCTAGAACCACAAGAACACGTTAATTTATATACAACCCCATATTTCATCAAGGTCTTTTGCTGATCTTTTAGACGAAAGTTATGTCCGATGTTCCAGGTGTTGTCGATAATCCGTAGAATAACTCGATTCCATGTATGCTTCTCCACTAAGGCGGAAAGCTCTTTTTTGAGTTGCATTGACATGTCACCTAAAAAGGGCAACCGAGCAATAACTGTTCTACAATTTTTACGTTTTTCAAGGTGACTCAACATCTTGTCATATTTACGATTAAAAAATATCCTGACACAACTATCTAAAAAATAAGCAGGATAGCCATTGCGACCAAGCATAACCTTGATATTATCCACCTCTGAACAAATGCTTTCATAGGAACTACAGATCTTGTAAGCACGATCGAGCAAACAATTGACCAAGTTATATTTATAGCGGCGTGGTACAAAGCTGCTCCATTTGGAATATAATCCAGTGTTGGTCGGTTTTCGTCCATTTGGAATATAATCCAGTTTTCGTCTGAAAGATCAGCAAAAGACCTTGATGAAATATGGGGTTGTATATAAATTAACGTGTTCTTGTGGTTTCAGCTATGAAAGACAGACTAGACGCAATCTTATTAACAGACTCAAGGAGCATTCCAGTTCGGATAAATCCGAGGTGTGCCGACATTTAATGGACAATCCTGACCATAAAGTGGACTTTGCCAAACCGAACATTCTTAGTAGCTCTGGTGATTCTGCACGCTTATTAATTCTTGAGTCACTTTTCATTCAAAAATATGAGCCATTGCTTAACGTTGACTCCGAATCCGCTCCTCTTTACTTATTTAATTGTTAATTTAACTCCGTCAGTCATTTTATTAGCTTTTGGTTCATGACGTTATAATTATAATACTTATTTTGACCCGTTGCCTGGGTTATGCTATTACTTGTAGTTAGAATTGTAAATTCTAGTTCTTACAGTTTTGTACTGCCTTGCATACACTGCTGATGATGACAGCTGAATTTATGTTGTCGAAACGTCCAGTTTTGAGATTTACAGCGGCTTTATTTTTCCTCCCTAAAAAATTTGATGGTAGTTGTTATCATTTGGCATCGACTTGACTACAATCATTCGAAAGGGAATTTAATGCTTTACGCGATGCATATTATTATAGAAAAAATCCCATTGCGGAATAGGTTGCAATATTGGATAATGTGAGACCCGCTTTTACGAAATTCCGAAAAAACGCGAAATGTGAACAAGCGTCATTTTGGTCCAAGTTCAAAGTTATTCTGATGATATTGATATCATTTGGCATCGACTTGACCATGCTCATTCGAAAGCGAATTTAATTCTCTACGCGATGCATACTAATATGCAAAAACTCCCATTGCGGAAAAAGTTGCAATATTGGATAATGTGAGATACGCTTTTACGAAAATTTGAAAAAACGCGAAATGTGAATAAGCGTCATTTTGGTCCAAGTTCAAAATTATTCTGATGGTAGTTGTTATCATTTGGCATCAACTTGACCATATTCATTTGAAAGGGAATTTAATGCTCTACGCGATGCGTATTAATATGTAATAAATCCCATTGCGGAATAGGTTGCAATATTGGATAATGTGAAACCCGCTTTTACTAAATTTCGAAAAAACGCAAGAATCAAACAAACGTCATTTTGGTCCAAGTTCAAAGCTATTCGGTTGGTAGTTGTTATCATTTGGCATCGACTTGACAAGATTCATTCGAAAGGGAATTTAATGCTGTACGTGATGCATATTAATATTCACAAAACCCATTGCGGAATAAATTGCAATATGAAATACAATGAGACCCGTTTTACTAAGTTGCGAAAAAACGGAAATATGAAACAAGCGTCGTTTTGGTCCAAGTTCAAAGTTATTCGGATGGTAGTTGTTAACATTTAGCATCGACTTGACAATATTCATTCGAAAGGGAATTTATGGCTCTACGCGATGCATATTATTATTTAAAAAGTCATATTGCGGATTAGGTTGCAATATTGGATAATGTGAGACCCTCTTTTATGAAATACCCAAAAAACGCGAAATGTGAACAAGCGTCATTTTGGTCCAAGTTCAAAGTTATTCTGATGGTAGTTGTTATCATTTGGCATCGACTTGGCCGTATTCATTCGAAAGGGAATTTAATGCTCTTTGCGATGCATAATAATATACAAAAAATCCTTTTGCAGAATAGCTTGCAATATTAATTACAGTGAGACCCGCTTTTACTAAATTTCAAAAAAACGCAAGAATCAAACAACCGTCATTTTGGTCCAAGTTCAAAGTGATTCTGATGGTAGTTGTTATCATTTGGCATCGACTTGACAATATTCATTCGAAAGGGAGTTTAATGGTTTACGCGATGCATATTAATATTCACAAAATCCCATTGCGAAATAGGCTAGTAGTTATAGATGGTCCATTTCGAACAGACAATGGTGTGCAAACTGGTGTGCAGGCGATGACGTCATGCGTCGCGATCAACCTACGCGTGACGATGATCTATGAACTTCCAAAAAAGCGAAATATTTTCGTTATTTTAGAGATTACGTTCAGTAATTTGCGGTAATATGAAATATTTAGCTTAGTTTACAATGTACTTGCTAATTTAATCGCATTGACATAATAGCTTATTGACTAATTGACATAATTTGATTTTATCTATGTTTAGTTATGTAAACCGCTTATATCTTTAACGTTTTTCAGTTAGGAAATTGCAAGTTTGCATTCACGCCCAAGTTATTACATTGATTTTCAACACAAACTCCTTCCACGTGTTAATTTTTTATAATTTTCTTTTATTTAAAAGTGTGTTTCATTTTGAAATAAGTTATGTAAAGATTTATTTACTTTTAAAATTTTTGTTACAGTATTTCAATTAAAAATTTATTGTTTTTTAGTTTTCATTTTACGATGAAAGAAATATTTTTGTTAGAGTATTGCAATTAAAAGTTTAATAGATTTTTTGATTTTTATTTTATGATGAAAAAAATATTTTCGTTACTGTATTGCAATTAAAACTTAATAGCTTTTTTTTTATTTTGTAAGTGCTTTTATTATAAAAAAAATTACATGAAGATTTAATTACTTCTAAAATTTTCGTTACAATATTTCAATTAAAAATTCAAAAAAATTTTTTTTAAAGTTGTTTTTCATAACAAAAGAAATATTTTGTTATAGTATTGCAATTAAAAATTTAATAGTTTTTTTTTTAATTTTATTTTATAACAAAAAAAAATATTTAATTATTTTTTTAGTTCTATTTGGTAAGTAGTTTCATTATAAAATAAATTACGTAAAGATTTAATTACTTCTGAAAATTTTGTTACAGTATTGCAAATAAAATTTCAATAGTTTTTTTTTTTTTATTTTTATTTCATAACAAAAGAAATATTTTGCTACAGTATTGCAATTAAAAATTTAATAGTTTTTTTTAATTTTTATTTTATAGCAAAAGAAATATTTAATTATTTTTTTGATTTTTATTTTGTAAGTAGTTTTATAATAAAATAAATTACACAAAGATTTAATTATTTCTAAAATTTTTGTTACAGTATTGCAAATAAAAATTCAATAGTTTTTTTTTAATTTTTATTTTATAACGAAAGAAATATTTTGTTACAGTATTGCAATTAAAAATTCAATAGTTTTTTTTTAATTTTTATTTTGTGATGAAAGAGATATTTTTGTTACAGTATTGCAATTAAAAACTTAACTGTTTTTCTTTTAATTTTTATTTTATGATGAAAGAAATATCAATTTCATACTTTTTAGTTAAAATTATTGCTGCATTTTAGTTTTACATATGTGATAGAATTTATACTTTAGTTATTTTGATAATTCTAAAGTTGTTGTTACATTATTTCTTTTCCCGTATTTAAAAAAAACTTTTACGTTAATAGTATTATTTACAAGTTCAATAACTTAGGGAATTATTGTTATCTTCCTTTAATTTTTTTGAAAGCATTTTTATTATGAAATAAATCATGTAAAAATTTTATTATTTCTAAAATTTTTGTTATTGCATTGAATTTCAGTTATTAAAAGTCACGCTTTTGTTCAAAATATTGAGGGTTGCTGAGTTGACTTGATCACAAACATACCACCAGACGGGGTTGCTGACTTGGTCACAAACAAAAGACTAGGTGCGGTTTCTGAGTTGCTGTCAACAGCTACGTTCTTACGTACCACAAGTATAAGATCATGTTATCTATTTAGATTTGGACAAACGCACTAACGATTTTTACTAACCATTTTTACTAACAAACGATTTTTACTAACAAAAATATAACTAACGATCGCACTAACGATTTTTACTAACAAAAAATATAGAGGAAAACAGGTATTCGACTTTCATGGAAGTTAGTGTATATTGCGCAATAGTGTGTAAGTTTGTTTATATTGGCTCGGAAACGTCATGGATGCTGAAATAATTTGTGATATCTGTCACAAAAAATTCACCAACAAATTTAGTTTAAATCGACATGTGAAAACAATACATCAGAAGAAAGAAGACTTTGCATGTATAAAATGTCAGAAAAACTTCAAAAAGATGCATCATTTAAAACGTCACCAGCAAAAGTGCGGAAAATGTAGAAGATGTGGAGCGCAATTAGATTCGCTGACAGATTTTGCAAAACATTCTTGCAAAAGAAAGCACACTGAAAACGAAAAAACACCAACCAAAAAAGCGAAGACCACGTATCGAAAACCGAATTACACCGGCGACCTTCGAGCAAAGAACCGGAAGGAGTTTGAGGTTTTAGAAAATGAACACTTGGATGAAGAGGACCCAGAATTGCGGGAGTTTCTTTCAAAATACTGGCCCAACATCAGAACTTTCTCAAAACACGGAAAAGTACAGAGCTTACATAATTTTTATTTTCGAAATTTTGAACACATGATGGACACAATTTCTGAAAGAATAATGAGGAATCAACAAACCAGATTCAAACTGAATTATAGCTTTGGGTATGTCCTGAGGAATATTGACACTGACGAATTCCGTTATTATCACCCCTCTAGCAACAACGCTCAAGTATTGGACGCGGCTGTGACCATAAGCAGCAGCAATGAGTTAGAGGAATTTTTACACAAGACAGCAGCGGAGGATTTTTTGGAAAATTTCAACCGACCGGATACAAAATGGAAAATAATCCAGATTACGAATTTGGTCTTTTACATCAATCATTTGGTGGACGCACCTCTATCAGGACCTGTAGAGCTTCCAGACTTTTAAACGCATAATCGAGGGGTGGTGAATCACATATCCAATGACAATCTATGTTTTTTTCGATGTTTATCTATTTTTCGCGGTTGTGATAAACGTTCGTGCGAACAAGATGCTAAACAATTATTCGCCGCTTATTGCAAACATTTTCATGCCGATCCTGATCTGTTTCAAGGCGTTTTTCTCATTGATTTTCCAGAGATAGAAGATTTTTTTGAGATTAATATCGTTGTTTACGAGCTCCAAGATAAAAAAGCGAAACTAATACAGCGTAGTCGCGAGTTGTACGACGAAACCATGCAATTGAATGTTTTTAAAAATCATTTAAGCTTGATTGTTGACTTTGAAAAGTATTGTGATGTTTATCAATGCCAGCGATGTGACAAACTATGGTATGGACGAAAACATTTTTTGAGACACACCGTCTCTTGCGACCAAACTGTTACACAATCTTTTCCAGGCGGTATTTTTAAAAACCAACTATTTTTCAAAAATTAGAAGATATAGACGTTTTTGTACCCCACGATCAACGACATTACCCTTTTTACTGTTGCTACGATTTCGAGTCGATTTTAAGTCAAAATAATTTACCTGAAAACGGTGAAAAACTTTCTTTTACTTCCAAACACATCCCTTTAAGTGTGGGCATAGCTTCCAATATCCCAAATTTTGAAGATCCCATTTGTTTTGTTTCTGAGGGTAACGAAACTGTATTAGTTCAAAAAATGATTGATTATATGTCTAGCTTTTCTTACCGCTTCATTCGTGATTTAAAAGCATTAGAACACCCCTCTGTTCCACCGTACGAGGCATTTTTTAGTGAAATCACAAATTCTAACATCTCTCCCTCAGAATATGAGTTTGTCAAAAAGATCTGGAAAGAAAAAGAGTGGAAGACTCTCAAAGATATGCTCATTTATTACAACGTGATGGATTGCAGATCTTTTGTTGAAGCTGTAGGTAAAATGTTACAGCCTTATTTGGCACAAGGTATTGATATATTTAAATCTAGCTTTTCTGTTAGTGGAGTCGCTAAAATCCGAACGCTCCAGAGATGTGAAAAAGAAGCTTTTTTCTGTCTGTTTCCCAAAAGACACGCTGACCTTTATCATACTTTGAGATCCAATATCACAGGCGGACTATCTATTGTTTTTACCAGACTAGCTATTAAAGACGAAACAAAAATTCGTCCTTATGAGGTATCTAACCCAGAAACGTGCAAGAAAGTAATAGGTCTTGACGGGAATAGTTTGTATTTGCACGCTATATCCCAAGACTTACCTTGTTCATACTTTATTCGCTATCGAGAAAAAGATCATTATAGCCCAGATCCTTGCTGCAAATACGGGCTCTTATCTTATCAATGGTTAAAATGGATCAGTTACACCCAAAATAAAGAAATTCAGCACAAATATTCAGGTCAAGGCCAAAAGAAACTGACTCAGCACTCGTTGATTGTTGACGCGTTTGCTCCAGCGACTAATGAAGTTTTTGAATTTGATGGTTGTTTTTGGCACGGATGCGACAAGTGTTTTTGGCACAAATGCAACACGACTTACCCCTTCAATTAGGGATCTCTGTTTATTTAGAAGCAAAACTCCACATCCTTAAGTTTTTTTTACCACTTTTTGGATAAGTATATCCCAAAAAATCATTGATCGAGAGCGATACAGACTCTCTTTACATCTGCTGACCAATCAATCTTGTGCCTTACACTACAGCGATGACAGATTTTCGATCCTTTCGAAAGGTCGCTCGGCTTTCCATCTATCTGCCTTAGAAGCCACTTACATCAAAGTTTCTCAACCAATCCTGTGCTGGCAAAAAGAGTTTGTCTACGCGCTGAAAATCTCTCACTAGCGCTTCTGTTTTTGATTGGTCGACACTTTTCGTCCAATCAGAAACTACTTCTTTTTTTTTCTCTCTCTTCGCGCTTTTATAAGCAGTCTCAGCTCTACATTCTTTATTCTGACGATTCCCTTGACAAGTGTCCGACGAAAAGCTTCAAGAAATATGAATTCTCTACTTCTGGCTAAATTAAATCCTTAAGTAATTTATTTTATAATGAAACTACTTACCAAATAGAACTAAAAAAATAATTAAATATTTTTTTTGTTATAAAATAAAATTAAAAAAAAAACTATTAAATTTTTATTTGCAATACTATAACAAAATATTTCTTTTGTTATGAAAAACAACTTTAAAAAAAATTTTTTTGAATTTTTAATTGAAATATTGTAACGAAAATTTTAGAAGTAATTAAATCTTCATGTAATTTTTTTTATAATAAAAGCACTTACAAAATAAAAAAAAAGCTATTAAGTTTTAATTGCAATACTGTAACAAAAATATTTTTTTCATCATAAAATAAAAATCAAAAAATCTATTAAACTTTTAATTGCAATACTCTAACAAAAATATTTCTTTCATCGTAAAATGAAAACTAAAAAACAATAAATTTTTAATTGAAATACTGTAACAAAAATTTTAAAAGTAAATAAATCTTTACATAACTTATTTCAAAATGAAACAAACTTTTAAATAAAAGAAAATTATAAAAAATTAACACGTGGAAGGAGTTTGTGTTGAAAATCAATGTAATAACTTGGGCGTGAATGCAAACTTGCAATTTCCTAACTGAAAAACGTTAAAGATATAAGCGGTTTACATAACTAAACATAGATAAAATCAAATTATGTCAATTAGTCAATAAGCTATTATGTCAATGCGATTAAATTAGCAAGTACATTGTAAACTAAGCTAAATATTTCATATTACCACAAATTACTGAACATAATCTCTAAAATAACGAAAATATTTCGCTTTTTTGGAAGTTCATAGATCATCGTCACGCGTAGGTTGATCGCGACGCATGACGTCATCGCCTGCACACCAGTTTGCACACCATTGTCTGTTCGAAATGGACCATCTATAACTACTTAGGTTGCAATACTAAATACAATGAAGCCCGCTTTTACTAAATACCAAAAAAACGCAAGATTCAAACAAGCGTCATTTTGGTCCAAGTTCAAAGTTATTCTGATGGTAGTTGTTATCATTTGGCATTGACTTGACAATATTCAATCGAAAGGGAATTTAATGTTCTACGCGATGCAGTTTAATATGCAAAAATCCTATTGCGCATTAAGTTGCAATATTGGATAATGTGAGACCCGCTTTTACGAAATACCCAAAACACGCGAATTGTGAACAAGCGTCATTTTGGTCCAAGTTCAACGTTATTGTGATGGCAGTTGTTATCACTTGGCTTCGACTTGACGGTATTCACTCGAATGGGAATTTAATGCTCCACGCGATGCATATTCATATAGAATAAAATCCCATTGTGGAACAGGTTGCAATAGGGGATAATGTGAGACCCGCTTTTACGAAATTCCGAAAAAACGCGAAGTTTGAACAAGCGTCATTTTGGTCCAAGTTCAAAGTTATTCTGATGGCGGTTGTTATCATTTGGCATTGACTTGACCATATTCATTCCAAAGGGAATTTAATGCTCTACGCGATGCATAATAATATACAAAAACTTGCATTGCAGAAAAAGTTGCGATACTAATTACAGTGAGACCCTCTTTTACTAAATTTCGAAAAAACGCAAGAACCAAACAAACGTTATTTTGGTCCAAGTTCAAAGTTTTTCTGATGGTAGTTGTTATTATTTGGCATCAACTTGACAATATTCATTCGAAAGGGAATATAATGCTTTACCCGACGCAAATTAATATGCAAAAAATCCCATTGCGGAATAGGTAGCAATACTTAATAAAGTGAGACCTGCTTTTACGAAATTTCGAAAAAACGCAAGAATCAAACAAGCGTCATTTTGGTCCAAGTTCAAAGTTATTCTGATGGTAGTTGTAGTTATCATTTGGCATCGACTTGACAATATTCATTCGAAAGGGACTTTTATGTTTTACGCCAGTGATTCTCAAACTTGTCGGAAGTATCGAACTTGACAAGTGTCATGCAAACATGCATCGAGCGCTTAATTATAACCAGAAGCGGATCCAGAAATATTTAGAAGGGGGATGCAGTTTTGAATTAGGTTGAATGTTAAATGAGTGCAAAGACGTTAGACGTCTAAACTGGAAAAGGGCATAAGCTCTTTGAAAATGTTTCACGTCAGGGGCGTATTCAGAATATTTTTATAGCGGTGGAGGATGGCATATAATTTTTACGTTTTTTAAGCGTATTTTTTTTCCGGAAAGTTAATTTGAAGCAAATTGAAAAACAAATGTATGGCTCTAGGGGGGTCCGGGAGTATGCTTCCCCGGAAAGTTTTCAAAAACTTAGACATTGTAATGACCATCTTAGAGTTTTTTGAACAATTTTTATGGCAAATTCTGTTTACTTTTATTGCCTCAAAAAGTCCTTCACCAAATATGATACATTTTGTTCGCATGGTTTTGATTTATGCATGCCTAAGGCGTAAAAATGGTTGTTATCAAACAAGTTTGAAAATATGGAAAAATTGTATTCATCAAAAACAACGTTGAAAAAGTATGGTGGGGGAACGCATCATTCCACGCAGAAATAGGCATTTACTACAACTGTATGCCTTTTTGCAAAAACTTATTCTGATCTTAACCGAACACCTGCTACAACCTCATCGAACCCTTGGGGTGCGGTCGAACCCAGTTTAAGAACCACTGCTCTACGCGATGCCAATCAATATATAAATAATGACATTGCGAAAAAATTTGCATAAATGAAAATGTGACACCCGCTTTTACTAAGTTTTGAAAAACCGCGAAATGTGAACAAGCGTCATTTTGGTCCAAGTTCAAAGCTATTCCGATGGTAGTTGTGATCATTTGGCATTGACTTGACCATATTCATTCGAAACGGAATTCAATGCTCTACGCGATGCATATTAATTAATGAAAAATCCCATTGCAAAATAAGTTGCAATATTGGATAATGTAAGACCCGCTTTTACGACCTTTCGAAAAAAGGCGAAATGTGAACAACCGTCATTTTGCTCCAAGTTCAAAGTTATTCTGATTGTAGTTGTTATTATTTGGTATCGACTTGACAATAATCATTCGAAAGGGAATTTAATGCTCTACGCGATGCATATTAACATATAAAGACTCCCAATGCAGAATAGGTTGCAATAATGAAAAATGTGAGACCCGCTTTTACTCATATTTAAAAAACCAGGAAATGTGAACAAGCGTCATTTTCGTCCAAGTTAAAAGTTATTCTGATGGCAGTTGATATCATTTGGCATCAACTTGACCATATTCATTCGAAAAGGAATTTAAGGCTCTAGGCGACGCATATTAATATCCAAAAAAACTCATTGCAGAATAAGTTTCAAAACTAAAAACAGTGAAACCTGCTTTTACGAAATACCGAAAAAACGCAAGAATCAAACAAACGTCATTTTGGTCCAAGTTCAAAGTTATTTTGATGGCGGTTGTTATCATTTGACATTGACTTGACTATAATCATTCGAAAGGGAAGTTAATGCTCTATGCGATGCATATTAATATGCCAAAAATCTCATTGCGGAACAAATTGCAACAATGGATAATGTGAAACACGCTTTAACGAAATTTTGAACAAACGCGAAATGTGAACAAGCGTCCTTTTGGTCGAAGTTCAAAGTTGTTCTGATGGTAGTTGTTATCGTTTGGCATCGACTTCACAATAATCATTCCAAAGAAAATTTAATGCTCTACGCGACGCATAATAATATGCAAAAACTCCCATTGCGGAATCAATTGCAATATTAGATGAAGTGAAACCCGCTTTTACGAAAGTTCGAACAAACGCAAAAAACCAAACAAGCGTCATTTTGGTCCAAGTTCAAAGTTATTCTGATGGTAGTTGTTAACATTTGGCATTGACTTGACAATAATGATTCGAAAGGAAACTTAATGCTCTACGCAATGCAAATTAATGTATAAAAAATGATATTGCGGATCAAGTTGCAATATTGGATATGGTGAGACCCGCTTTTACTAAGTTTTGAAAAACCGCAAAATGTGAACAAGTGTCATTTTGGTCCAAGTTCAAAGTTATTCTGACGGTAGTTGATATCACTTGGCATCAACTTACATATACAATCCAAAGGAAATTTAATGCTTTACCCGATGCATACTTTTATGCAAAAAATCCCATGGCGGAATAGGTTGCAATATTGGATAATGTGACACCCAATATAGCTAAAGTTTGAAAAAAAAAATATGTGAACAAGCGTCGTTTTGGTGTAAGTTCAAAATTATTCTGATGGTAGTTGTTATCATTTGGCATCGACTTGACAATATTCATTCAAAAGGGAATTTATTGCTCTACGCGATGCAATTTAATAAGCAAAAAATCCCATTGCGGAAAAAGCTGCAATATTGTACAATGTGAGACCCGCTTTCACTAAAGTTCGAAAAAACGCCAGAATCAAACAAGCGTGATTTTGGTCCAAGTTCAAAGTTATTCTGATGGTAATTGTTATCATTTGACATCGACTTGACAATACTCATTGGAAAATAATTTATTGCTCTTCGCGATGCATTTTAACTTATATAAAACCCATTGCGGAAATCTTGGCACTAGAAGATAATGTGAGACCCGCTTTTACGAATTATTAAAAAAACGCGAAATGTGAACAAGCGTCATTTTCGTCCAAGTTCAAAGTTATTCTGATGGTGGTTGTTATCATTTGGCATCGACTTGACCATTTTCAGTGTAAAGAAAATTTAATCCTTTTCGCGATGCATATTAATATACAAAAAAAAGATATTGCGAAATGAGTTGCAATATTGGATAATGTGAGACCCGCTTTTAGTGAAATTTAAAAAACCGCGAAATGTGAACAAGCGTTCATTTTTTCCAAGTTCAAAATTGTTCTGATAGTGGTTGTTATCAATTGGCATCAACTTGACAATTGTCAATCGAAAGCAAATTTAATGCTCTACGCGATGCATATTAATACATGAAAAATCCCATTGCAGAAAAAGTTGCAATATTGCATAGAGTGAAACCCGCTTTTACCAATTTTCGAAAAAACGCAAGAATCAAACAAGCGTCATGTTGGTCCAAGTTCAATGTTATTTTGATGGTAGTTGATATGATTTGGCATCGACTTGACAATATTCATTCGAAAAAGAATTTAATGTTTTAGGCGATGCATATTATTATGCAGAAAATCCCATTGCGGAATAAGTTGCAATTATGGATAATGTGAAACACGCTGTTACGAACTTTCAAAAAAACGCAAAAATCAAATAAGCGTCACCTTGGTCCAAGTTTAAAACTAATCTGATGTTAGTTGTTATCATTTGGCATCAACTTGACAATATTCATTCCAAAAAAAATGTAATGCTCTACGTGATGCATATTGATACGCAAAAAATCCCATTGCGGAATAGGTAGCAATTATGGATAATGTGAGACCCGCCTTCACGAAATTTCGACAAAACGCGAAATATGAACCAGGGTAATTTTGGTCAAAGTTCAAAACTGTTCTGATGGTAGTTGTTATCATTTGGCATCGACTTGACCATATTCACTTGGAAAAACATTTCAATGCTTTACGCCATGTATATAAATATACAAAAAAAAACATCGCAGAATAGGTTGCAATACTAAATACAATGAAACTCGCTTTTACTAAATTCTGAAAAAACGCTATGATGATGGTAGTTGTTGTCATTTGGCATCGACTTGACAATAAACATTCCAAAAAAAATCTAATGCCCTACGAGATGCATATTAATATGCACAAACTCCCACTGCGGAAAAGGTTGCAATAATAAATACAATGAAACCTGTTTTTACTAAATACCGAAAAAACGCAAGAATCAAACCAGCGTCAATTTGGTCTAAATTCAAAGTTATTCTGATGGTATTTGTTATCATTTGGTAACAACTTGACAATATTCAGTCGAAAAGGAATTTAATCTTCTACGCGATGCATATTACTATGCAAAAAATTTCATTGAGAAATAAATTACAATATTGGATAATGTGAGACCCGCTTTTACGAAAGTTTGAAAAAACGCGAAATGTGAACAGTTGACGTTTTGGTGCAAGTTTAAAGTTATTGTGATGGTAGTTGTTATCATTTACCAACGACTTGACCATATTCATTCGAAAGGGAATTTAATGCTCTACGCGATGCATAGTAATATGCAAAAAATCCCATTGCGGAATAGGTTGCAATAACCAATACAGTGAAATTTGTTTTTACTAAAACCAAAAAAGCGCAAGAATCAAACAAGAATCATTTCGGTCCAGGTTCAAAGTTATTCTCATGGTAGTTGTTATCATTTGGCATCGACTTGACCATATTCATTGGAAAAGGATTTTAACGCTTTACGCAATGCCCATTAATGTACAAAAAATTTCATTGCAGAAGAAGTGGCAATACTAAATACAGAAAAACCCGGTTTTATTAAAATTCAAAAAAAAACGCAAAATTCAAACAAGCGTCATTTTGGTCCAAGTTCAAAATTATTCTGATGGTAGTTGTAATCATTTCGCATCGACTTGACAATATTCATTCCAAAAAGAAGTTTAATCTTCTACGCGATGCATTGTAATATATGAAAAATCCCATTGCGGAATAGGTTGCATTAGTGGATAAAGTAAAAACCCCTTTTACGAAAGTTCGAGGAAACGCGAAATTTGAACAAGCGTCGTTTTGGTCCAAGTTCAAAACCATTCTGATGATAGTTGGATCAATTGCCATCGATTGGACATTATTCACTCAAAAAAGAAGTTATTGCTCTACGCGATGCATATTAATTAATGAAAAATCCCATTGCGGAATAGGTTGCAGTATTGAATAATGTGAGACCCGTTTTTGCAAAATTTCGAAAAAACGCGAAATGTGAACAAGCGTCATTTTGGTCCAATCTCGATGTTATTTTGATGGTAGTTGTTATCATTTGGCATCAACTTGACAATATTCATTCCAAAAAAAATTTAATGCTCTACGCGATGCATTCTAATATGCAAAAAATTTCATTGCGGAATAGGATGCAATATTAAATACAGTGAGACCCGCTTTAACTAAAGTTCGAAAAAACGCAAGAATCAAACAAGCGTCGTTTTGGTCCAAGTTTAAAGTCATTCTGATGGTACTTGTTATCATTTGGCATCGACTTGACCATATTCGTTCGAAAGAGAATTCAATGCTCTACGCGATGCATATTAATAAATGAGAAATCCCATTGCGGAATAAGTTGCAATATTGGATAGTGTGAGACCCGTTTTTACCAAACTTTAAAAAACATGAAATGTGAACAAGCGTCATTTTGGTCCAAGTTCAAAGTTATTTTGATGGTAGTTGTTATCACTTGGCGTCGAATCGACCACATTTATTTTAAAAAAATTTTAATGCTCTACGCGATGCATATTATTATGCAATAAGTCCCATTGCGCATTTGATTGCAATATTGGATAATGTGAAACGCGCTTATACGAAATTTTGAAAAAACGCAAAGTGTGAACAAACGTCATTTTGGTCTAAGTTCAAAGTTATTCTAATGGTAGTTGTTATCATTTGGCATTAATTTGACCACCTTCATTCCAAAGAAAAATTAATGTTCATTGCAACGCATACTAATATGCAAAAAGTACCTATTGCGGATTAGGTTGCAAAATGGATAATGTGAAGCCCGCTTTTACGAAATTTCAAAAAAAAGCAAAAATCAACCAGCGTCATTTTGGTCCAAGTTCAAAATTTTTCTAATGGTAGTTGTTACCATTTGGCATGGACTTAACAATATTCATTCCAAAACGAAGTTAATGCTCTACGCGACGCATATTAATATGCAAAAAATCCCATTGCGGAATAGTTGCACTATTGGATAATGTGAGACCCGCTTTTACTAAGTTTCGAAAAACCGCGAAAGGTGATTAATCGTCATTTTGGTCCAAGTTCGAAGTTATTTTGATGGTAGTTCACATCATTTGGCATCGACTTGACAATATTTATTCCAAACGAAATGTAATGCTCTACGCGATGCATCTTAATATGCGAAAAATCCCATTGCGGAATAGATTGCAATATTGGATAATGTGAGACCCGCTATCACGAAATTTCGAAAAAACGCAAGAATCAAACAAGCGTCATTGTGGTCCAAGTTCAAGGTTATTTTGATGGTAGTTCATGTCATTTCCCGTCGACGTGACAATATTCAATCGAAAAGAAAGTTAATGCTCTACGGGATGCATGTTAATACGCAAAAAATCCCACTGCGGAATAGGTTGCAATATTGGATAATGTGAGACCCGCTTTTACTAAATACCGAAAAAACGCAAGAATCAAACAAGCGTCATTTTGGTCCAAGATCAAAGTTATTCTGATGATAGTTGTTATCATTTGGCATCGACTTGACAATACTCATTCGAAAGGGAATTTAATGCTCTACGCGATGCATAATAATATGCAAAAAATCCCATTGCGAAATAGGTTGCGTTATTGGATAATGTGAAACCCGCTTTTATGAAATTTTGAAAAAACGCAAGAATCAAACCAGCATCAATTTGGCCCAAGTTCAAGGTTAATCCGTAAGTAGTTGTTATTATTGGGCATCGACTTCACAATATTCATTCGAAAGAAAATTCAATGCTCTACGCGATGCACATTAATATGCAAAAAATCCCATTGCGAAATAAGTTGCAGTGATGGATATGGTGAAACTCGTTTTTGCGAAGTTTTAACAAAACGCAAATATCAAACAAACGTCATTTTGGTCCAAGTTAAAAATTATTTTGATGGTAATGTTTATCATTTGGCATCGACTTGACCATATTCATTCCAAAGGGAATTTATTGCTCTACGCGATGCATATTAAAATATGAAAAATCCTATTGCTTAATAAGTCGCATTATTGGTTAATGTCAGATCCGCTTTTACTAATATTCGAAAGAACGCGAAATGTGAACAAAGGTCGTTTTGGTCCAAGTTCAAAATTATTTTGATGGTAGTTGGATCATTTGGCATCGATGAGAATTCCAAAGGGAGTTTATTGCACTACGCGATGCATAGTAATTATTGAAAACTCCCAATGCGGAATAGGTTGCACTGTTGGATAATGTGAGATCCGCTTTTGCGAAGATAAAAAAAAAAAGGTTTTTTTGATGATAGTTCTTATCATTTGACATCAATTTGACAATATTCAATTAAAAGAAAATTTAATGGTCTACGCGATGCATAATAATATGCAAAAAATCCCATTGCGGATTAGCTTGCATCATTAAACAAAGTGAGACCTGCTATTATTAAATACCGAAAAAACGCAAGAAGTAAACAAGCGTCGTTTAGGTCCAAGTTCAAAGTTGATCTGATGGTAGTTGACATCATTTGGCATCGATTTGAAAAACATGATTCGAAAAAAAGTAAATGCTCTACGCAATGCATATTAATACACAAAAAATTCCATTGCAGAAAAAGTTGCAATACGAAATACAATGAGACCCGTTTTATCAAAGTTCGAAAAAACGCAAGGATCAAACAAGCGTCATTTTGGTCCAAGTTCAAAATTATTCAGATGGTGGTTGTTATCATTTGGAATCGAGTTGACATAAATCATTCCAAAGGGAATTTAATGTTCTACGCGATGCAATATAATATATGAAAAATCCCATTGCGGAATAAGTGGCAATATGGGATAATGTGTGACCCGCTTTTACCAAGTTTCAAAAAAACGCGAAATGTGAACAAGCGCAATTTTGCTCCAAGTTCAAAACTATTCTGATGGTAAATGATATCATTTGGCATCGACTTGACAATATTTATTCGAAAAGGATTTAGATTTCTACGCGATGCATATTTATACGCAAAAAATCCACTTGCTCATAAAGTTGCTATATTGGATAGTGTCAGACCAGTTTTTACGAAACCTTGAAAAAACGCGAAATGTGAACAAGCGTCGATTTGGTCCAAGTTCAAAACTATTCTGATGGTAGTTGTTATCATTTGGCATCGACTTGACAATAATCATTCGAAAGGGAATTCAATGTTTTACGCGATGCGTATTAATATGTACAAAAGCCCATTGCGGAACAAATTGCATTATTGGATAGTGTGAGACCCGCTTTTACTAATTTTTATTCAAACGCATACTTCGAACAAGCGTCATTTTGGTCCAAGTTCAAAGTTATTTTGGTGGTAGTTGTTAACATTTGGCATTGACTTGACAATATTCATCTCAAGAAAAATTTAATGTTCTACGCCATGCATATTAATATACAAAAAATTGCATTGCAGAATAGGTTGCAATGCTAAATACAGTGAGACCCGCCTTTACTAAGTTTCCAAAAAACACAAAAATTAAACAAGCGTCATTTTGGTCCAAATTCAAAGTTATTCGGATGGTAGTTGGATCATTTGGCAACAACTTGACAATATTCATTGCAAAGGGAATTTAATGTTCTAAGCGATGCATAATAATATACGAAAACTCCCAATGCGGAATAGGTTGCAATTATGGATAATGTGAGACCCGCTATTACAAACTTTAACAAAAACGCAAAAAGTGAACAATCGTGGTTTTGGTGCAAGTTCAAAGTTATTCTGATGGTAGTTGTTATCATTTGGCATCCAGTTGACATTATTCACTCCAAAGGGAATTTAAAGCCCTACGCGGTGCTTTATAATATATGAAAATTCTTATTTCGGAAAAAGTTGCAATTGTGGATAATGTGAGACCCGCTTTTACGAAACTTTCAAAAAAAACGCAAAAATCAAACAAGCGTCATTTCGGTCCAAGTTCAAAGTTATTTTGATGATTGTTGTTATCATGTGGCATTAACTTGACAATGCTCAATCGAAAGGGAATTTAATGCTCTACGCGATGCATAATAATATGCAAAAACTGCCATTTCGGAACAGGTTGCAACATTGGATAATGAGAGACTCATTTTTGCGAAATTTTAACAAAACGCAAGAATCAAACAAACGTCATTTTGGTCCAAGTTCAAAGTTATTCTGATGGTAGTTGTTACCATTTGGCATCGACCTGACAATATTCAATCGAAAGGGATTTTAATGCTCTACGCGATGCATGATAATATGCCAAATATCCCATTGCGAAATAGGTTGCAAAACTGGATGATGTGAGATTTGTTTTCACTAAACACCAAAAAACGCAAAAATCAAACAAGCGTCATTTTGGTCCAAGTTCAAAGTTATTCGGATGGAAGTTGTTATCATTAAGCATCGACTTGACAATTGTCGTTTCAAAGGGAATTTAATGCTCTACGCGATGCTTGATAATATGGAAAAAATCCCATTGCGGAATGGGTTGCAATATTGAACAAAGTGAGACCCGTTTTTACTAAATACCAAAAAAATACAAGATAAAACACGCGTTATTTTGGTCAAAGTTCAAGGTTGTTTTGATGGTAGTTGGTATCATTTGCCATCAACTTGACAATACTCATTCGAAAAGGATTTTATTGTTCTACGTGATGCTTATTAATATGCAAAAAATCCCATTGCAGAATAGGTTGCGTTATGGGATAATGTGTGATCCGCTATTACGAATTTTCGAAAAAACGCAAAAATCAAACAAGAATCACTTTGGCCTAAGTTCAAGGTTATTTCGTAGGTAGTTAATATTATTTGGCATGGACTTCACAATAGTCATTCGAAAAAAAATTTAATGCTCTACGTGATGCACATTAATATGCAAAAAATCCCATTGCGGAATAGGTTGCAGTATTGGATAATGTGAGACTCGTTTTTGCGAAGTTTTAACAAAACGCAAATATCAAACAAACGTCATTTTGGTCCAAGTTAAAAGTTATTCTGATGGTAGTTGTTATCATTTGGCATCGACTTGACCATATTCGTTCCAAAGGGAATTTATTGCTCTACGCGATGCATATTAATTAATGAAAAATCCTATTGCGAATTAGGTCGCATTATTGGTTAATGTGAGATCCGCTTTTACTAATATTCGAAAGAACGCGAAATGTGAACAAAAAAATCGTTTTGGTCCAAGTTCAAAGTTATCCTGATAGTAGTTGGATCATTTGGCATCGATGAGAATTCCAAAGGGAGTTTATTGCAATATGCGATGCATATTAATCATTGAAAACTTTCAATGCGGATCAAGTTCCACTGTTGGATAATGTGAGATCCGCTTTTGCGAAGATTCAAAAAAAAAACGCGAAAGGTAAACAAGCGTCATTTTGGTCCAAGTTCAAGGTTATTTTGATGATAGGTTTTATCATTTGACATCAACTTGACAATATTCAATTAAAAGAAAATTTAATGCTCTGCGCGATGCATATTAATATGCAAAAAATCCCATTGCGGAATAGGTTGCAATATTAATTAGAGTGAGACCCGCTACTACTAAATACCGAAAAAACGCAAGAAATAAACAAGCGTCGTTTAGGTCCAAGTTCAAAGTTGATCTGATGGTAGTTGACATCATTTGGCATCGATTTGAAAAACATGATTCAAAAAGAAATTTGATGTTCTACGCGATGCATACTAATATATAAAAAATTCCATTGCAGAAAAAGTTGCAATACGAAATACAATGAGACCCGTTTTACTAAAGTTCGAGAAACTGCAAAGATCAAACAAGCGTCATTTTGGTGCAACTTCAAAATTATTCAGATGGTAGTTGTTAGCATTTGGAATCGACTTGACTTTTATTGATTTCAAAAAGAATTTAATGTTCTACGCGATGCATTATCATATATAAAAAATCCCATTGCGGAATAAGTGGCGATATGGGATAATGTGTGACCCGTTTTTACCAAGTTTCAAAAAAACGCGAAATGTGAACAAGCGCAATTTTGCTTCAATCTCAAAATCATTCTGATGGTAAATGATATCATTTGGCATCGACTTGACAATAATCATTTGAAAAGGAGTTAGATTTCTACGCGATGCATATTTATACGCAAAAAATCCACTTGCTCATAAAGTTGCTATATTGGATAGTGTCAGACCAGTTTTTACGAAACCTTGAAAAAACGCGAAATGTGAGCAAGCGTCGATTTGGTCCAAGTTCAAAGTTATTCTGATGGTAGTTGTTATCATTTGGCATCGACTTGACAATAATCATTCGAAAGGGAATTCAATGTTTTACGCGATGCGTATTAATATGTAAAAAATCCCATTGCGGAATAAATTGCATTATTGGATAATGTGAGACCCGCTTTTACTAATTTTTAATCAAACGCAAATTTCGAACAAGCGTCATTTTGGTCCAAGTTCAAAGTTATTTTGGTGGTAGTTGTTATCATTTGGCATCGACTTGACAATATTCACCTCAAGAGTAAATTAATGTTTTACGCCAACAATATTAATATACAAAAAATTGCATTGCAGAATAGGTTGCGATGCTAAATACAGTGAGACCCGCCTTTACCAAATTTCGAAAAAACACAGGAATCAAACAAGCGTCATTTTTATCCAAGTTCAAAGTTATTCGGATGGTACTTGCATCATTTGGCATCGATTTGATTATATTCATTGGAAAGGGAATTTAATGTTCTAGGCGATGCATAATAATATACAAAAACTCCCAATGCGGAATAGGTTGCAATTATGGATAGTGTGAGACCCGCTATTACAAACTTTAACAAAAACGCGAAATGTGAACAATCGCGATTTTGGTGCAAGTTCAAAGTTATTCTGATGGTAGTTGTTATCATTTGGCATCGAGTTGACAATAATCATTCCAAAAGGACTTTAAAGCCCTACGCGATGCTTTAGAATGAATGAAATGTCCTATTTCGGAAAAAGTTGCAATTGCGGATAATGTCAGACCCGCTTTTACGAAACTTTCAAAAAAACGCAAAAATCAAACAAGCGACATGTCGGTCCAAGTTCAAAGTTATTTTGATGGTTGTTGTTATTATTTGGCATCGACTTGACCCTATTCATTCGAAAAAAAAATTTGATGCTCTACGCGATGCATATTAATATGCAAAAACTACCATTGCGGGATAGGTTGCAATATTGGATAATGTGAGACCCGCTTTTACGAAATTTCAAAAAGACGGGAAAGGTGAACAAGCGTCATTTCGGTCCAAGTTCAAAGTTATTCTGATGGTATTGTTAACATTTCGCAATGATGTGACAATAATCATTCCAAAAGAAATTCAATGCTCTACGCGATACATGTTAAAATGCAAAAAACCTCATTGCCAAACAAATGGCAAAATTGGATAATGCGAGACTCGCTATTACGAAATACCGAAAAAACGCAAGAATCAAACAAGCGTCATTTTGGTCCAAGTTCAAGGTTGTTCTGATGGTAGTTGTTATGATTTGGCATCGACTAGACAGTATTCATTCCAAAAAAAGTTCAGTGCTTTACGCGATGCATATTAATATGCATTAAATCCCATTGCGGAATAGGTTGCAATATAGGACAATGTGAGATTTGCTTTTACGAAATTTTCAAAAACGGCGAAAGGTGAACCAGCGTCATTTTGGTCCAAGTTCAAAGTTATTCTGTTGGTAGTTGTTATTATTTGGCATCGACTTCACAATATTCATTCGAAAGGGAGTTTAATGGTTTACGCGATGCATATTAACAAATGAAAAATACCATTGCGGAATAAGTTGCAATATTGGATAATGTGAGACCCGCTTTTACGAAACCTCGAGAAAACGCGAAATGTCAACAAGCGTCATTTTGGTCCAAATTCAAAGTTATTCTGATTGTAGTTGTTGTCACTTGGCGTGAATTTGACAATATTCATTCCAAAAAAAGTTTAATGCTATACGCGATGCATATTAACATGCAATAAATCTCATTGCGCATTAGATTGCAATATTGGTTAATGTGAGACTTGCTTATACGAAATCAAAAAAAACAAAAGTGTGAACAATCGTCATTTTGGTCCAGGTTCAAAGTCATTCTGATGGCAGTTGTTATCATTTGGCATCAACTTGACCATATTCATTCCAAAAAAAAGTTAGTGTTCATTGCAACGCATACTAATATGCAAAAAGTACCTATTGCGGATTAGGTCGCAATATTGGATAATGTGAGACCCGCTTTTACGAAGTTTCGAACAAACGCAAAAATCAACAAGCGTCATTTTGGTCCAAGTTCAAAACTATTCTGATGGTAGTTGTTACCATTTGGCATGGACTTGACAATATTCATTCCAGAACGAAGTTAATGCTCTACGCGATGCATAATAATATGCAAAAAATTTCATTGCAGAATAGGTTGCAATGCTAAATACAGTGAGACCCGCTTTTACTAAGTTTCCAAAAAACACAAAAATTAAACAAGCGTCATTTTTATCCAAGTTCAAAGTTATTCGGATGGCAGTTGGATCATTTGGCATCAACTTGACAATATTCATTGCAAAGGGAATTTAATGTTCTAAGCGATGCATAATAATATACAAAGACTCCCAATGCGGAATAGGTTGCAATTATGGATAATGTGAGACCCGCTATTACAAACTTAAAAAAAACGCGAACAATGAACAATCGTCATTTTGGTCTAAGTTCAACGTTATTCTCATGGTAGTTGTTATCATTTGGCATCCAGTTGACATTATTCACTCCAAAGGGAATTTAAAGCCCTACGCGATGCTTTATAATATATGAAAATTCTTATTTCGGAAAAAGTTGCAATTGTGGATAATGTCAGACTCGCTTTTACGAAACTTTCAAAAAAAACGCAAAAATCAAACAAGCGTCATTTCGGTCCAAGTTCAAAGTTATTTTGATGGTTGTTGTTATCATGTGGCATTAACTTGACAATGCTCAATCGAAAGGGAATTTGATGCTCTACGCGATGCATAATAATATGCAAAAACTGCCATTTCGGAACAGGTCGCAATATTGGATAATGTGAGACTCATTTTTGCGAAATTTTAACAAAACGCAAGAATCAAACAAGCGTCATTTTGGTCCAAGTTCAAAGTTATTCTGATGGTAGTTGTTACCATTTGGCATCGACCTGACAATATTCAATCGAAAGGGATTTTAATGCTCTACGCGATGCATGATAATATGCCAAATATCCCATTGCGAAATAGGTTGCAAAACTGGATGATGTGAGATTTGTTTTCACTAAACACCAAAAAACGCAAAAATCAAACAAGCGTCATTTTGGTCCAAGTTCAAAGTTATTCGGATGGAAGTTGTTATCATTAAGCATCGACTTGACAATTGTCGTTTCAAAGGGAATTTAATGCTCTACGCGATGCTTGATAATATGGAAAAAATCCCATTGCGGAATGGGTTGCAATATTGAACAAAGTGAGACCCGTTTTTACTAAATACCAAAAAAATACAAGATAAAACACGCGTTATTTTGGTCAAAGTTCAAGGTTGTTTTGATGGTAGTTGATATCATTTGCCATCAACTTGACAATATTTATTCGAAAAGGATTTTATTGTTCTACGCGATGCTTATTAATATGCAAAAAATCCCATTGCAGAATAGGTTGCGTTATGGGATAATGTGTGACCTGCTGTTACGAATTTTCGAAAAAACGCAAAAATCAAACAAGAATCACTTTGGCCTAAGTTCAAGGTTATTTCGTAGGTAGTTAATATTATTTGGCATGGACTTCACAATAGTCATTCGAAAAAAAATTTAATGCTCTACGTGATGCACATTAATATGCAAAAAATCCCATTGCGGAATAGGTTGCAGTATTGGATAATGTGAGACTCGTTTTTGCGAAGTTTTAACAAAACGCAAAAGTCAAACAAACGTCATTTTGGTCCAAGTTAAAAGTTATTCTGATGGTAGTGTTTATCATTTGGCATCGACTTGACCATATTCGTTCCAAAGGGAATTTATTGCTCTACGCGATGCATATTAATTAATGAAAAATCCTATTGCGAATTAGGTCGCATTATTGGTTAATGTGAGATCCGCTTTTACCAATATTCGACAGAACGCGAAATGTGAACAAAAAAATCGTTTTGGTCCAAGTTCAAAGTTACCTGATGGTAGTTGGATCATTTGGCATCGATATGAATTCCAAAGGGAGTTTATTGCACTACGCGATGCATATTAATCATTGAAAACTTTCAATGCGGATCAAGTTCCACTGTTGGATAATGTGAGATCCGCTTTTGCGAAGATTCAAAAAAAAAACGCGAAAGGTGAACAAGCGTCATTTTGGTTCAAGTTCAAGGTTATTTTGATGATAGGTTTTATCATTTGACATCAACTTGACAATATTCAATTAAAAGAAAATTTAATGCTCTGCGCGATGCATATTAATATGCAAAAAATCCCATTGCGGAATAGGTTGCAATATTAATTAGAGTGAGACCCGCTACTACTAAATACCGAAAAAACGCAAGAAATAAACAAGCGTCGTTTAGGTCCAAGTTCAAAGTTGATCTGATGGTAGTTGACATCATTTGGCATCGATTTGAAAAACATGATTCGAAAAGAAATTTGATGTTCTACGCGATGCATACTAATATATAAAAAATTCCATTGCAGAAAAAGTTGCAATACGAAATACAATGAGACCCGTTTTACTAAAGTTCGAAAAAACGCAAGGATCAAACAAGCGTCATTTTGGTGCAACTTCAAAATTATTCAGATGGTAGTTGTTATCATTTGGAATCGACTTGACCTTTAATGATTTTAAAAAGAATTTAATGTTCTACGCGATGCAATAGAATACATGAAAAATCCCATTGCGAAATAAGTGGCGATATGGGATAATGTGTGACCCGTTTTTACCAAGTTTCGAAGAAACGCGAAATGTGAACAAGCGCAATTTTGCTTCAATCTCAAAATCATTCTGATGGTAAATGATATCATTTGGCATCGACTTGACAATAATCATTCGAAAAGGAGTTAGATTTCTACGCGATGCATATTTATACGCAAAAAATCCACTTGCTCATAAAGTTGCTATATTGAACAGTGTCAAACCAGTTTTTACGAAACTTTGAAAAAACGCGAAATGTGAACAAGCGTCGATTTGGTCCAAGTTCAAAGTTATTCTGATGGTAGTTGTTATCATTTGGCATCGACTTGACAATAATCATTCGAAAGGGAATTCAATGTTTTACGCGATGCGTATTAATATGTAAAAAATCCCATTGCGGAATAAATTGCATTATTGGATAATGTGAGACCCGCTTTTACTAATTTTTAATCAAACGCAAATTTCGAACAAGCGTCATTTTGGTCCAAGTTCAAGTTATTTTGGTGGTAGTTGTTATCATTTGGCATCGACTTGATTATATTCATTCCAAAGGGAATTCAATGCTCTACCCGATGCATATTAATATACAAAAAATCCCGTTGCGAAATAGGTTGCAACACTAAATAGAAAAAGACCCGCTTATACTAAGGTTCGAAAAAACACAGGAATCAAACAAGCGTCATTTTGGTCCAAGTTCAAAGTTATTCGGATGGTAATTGATTTCATTTGACATCGACTTGACAATATTCATTCAAAAAAGAGATTAATGCTCTTCGCGATGCTCATTAGTATGTAAAAACTCCCAATGCGGAATAAATTGCAGTATTGCATGATGTGGGACTTGCTTTTACGAAATTTTGAAAAAATGCATAATGTAAAAAATCGTCATTTTGGTCCAAGTTCAAAGTCATTCTGTTGGTAGTTGTTATTATTTGACATCGGCTTGACAATATTCATTCGTAAATGAGTTTAATGGTTTACGCGATGCATATTAACAAATGAGAAATCCCATTGCGGAATAAGTTGCAATATTGGATAATGTGAGACCCGCTTTTACGAAACCTCGAGAAAACGCGAAATGTCAACAAGCGTCATTTTGGTCCAAGTTCAAAGTTATTCTGATGGTAGTTGTTGTCACTTGGCGTGGATTTGACAATATTCATTCCAAAGGGAATTTATTGCTATACGCAATGCATATTAATATGCAATAAATCTCATTGCGCACTAAATTGCAATATTGGATAATGTGAGACCCGCTTGTACGAAATTAAAAAAAACAAAAGTGTGAACAATCGTCATTTTGGTCCAAGTTAAAAGTCATTCTGATGGCAGTTGTTATCATTTGGCATCAACTTGACCATATTCAATCCAAAAAAATTAATGTTCATTGTAACGCATACTAATATGCAAAAAGTACCTATTGCGGATTAGGTCGCAATATTGGATAATGTGAGACCCGCTTTTACGAAATTTTGAACAAACGCAAAAATCAACAAGCGTCATTTTGGTCCAAGTTCAAAACTATTCTGATGGTAGTTGTTACCATTTGGCGTGGACTTGACAATATTCATTCCAGAACGAAGTTAATGCTCTACGCGATGCATATTAATATGCAAAAAATCCCATTGCGGAACAGGTTGCACTATTGGATAATGTGAGACCCGCTGTTACTAAGTTTTGAAAAAACGCGAAAGGTGACTAATCGTCATTTTGGTCCAAGTTCAAGGTTATTCTGATGGTAGTTGACATCATTTGGCATCAACCCGACAATATTCATTCCAAACGAAGTTTAATGCTCTACGCGATGCATATTAGAATGCAAAAAATCCCATTGCGGAATAGATTGCAACATTGGATAATGTGAGACTTGCTATTACGAAATTTCGAAAAAAAGCAAGGATCAAACAAGCGTCATTTCGGTTCAAGTTTTAAGTTATTCTGATGGTAGTTGTTAGCATTTGGAATCGACTTGACATTATTTATTCCAAAGGGAATTGAATGTTCTACGCGATGCATTATGACATGTGAAAAATCCCATTGCGGAATAAGTGGCAATATTGGATAATGTGTGACCCGCTTTTACCAAGTTTCGAAATAACGCAAAATGTGAACAAGCGCAGTTTTGCTCCAAGTTCAAAACTATTCTGATGGTAAATGATGTCATTTGGCATCGACTTGACAATATTCGATCGAAAAAGAATTAAATTTCTGCGCGATGCATATTTATACGCAAAAATTCTCATTGCGGATAAAGTTGCTATATTGGATAGTGTCAGACCAGTTTTTACGAAACTTTGAAAAAACGCGAAATGTGAACAAAAAAATCGTTTTCGTCCAACTTCAAAGTTATTCTGATGGTAGTTGTTATCATTTGGCATCGACTTGACAATAATCATTCGAAAGGGAATTCAATGTTTTACGCGATGCGTATTAATATGTGAAAAATCCCATTGCGAAATAAATTGCATTATTGAATAATGTGAGACCCGCTTTTACTAATTTTTAATCAAACGCAAATTTCGAACAAGCGTCATTTTGGTCCAAGTTCAAAGTTATTTTGGTGGTAGTTGTTATCATTTGGCATCGACTTGACAATATTCATCCCAAAAGAAATTTAATGTTCTACGCCATGCATATTAATATACAAAAAATTGCATTGCAGAATAGGTTGCAATGCTAAATACAGTGAGACCCGCCTTTACCAAATTTCGAAAAAACACAAAATTCAAACAAGCGTCATTTTTATCTAAGTTCAAAGTTATTCGGATGGTAGTTGGATCATTTGGCATCGACTTGACAATATTCATTGGAAAGGGAATTTAATGTTCTAGGCGATGCATAATAATATACGAAAACTCCCAATGCGGAATAGGTTGCAATTATGGATAATGTGAGTCCCGCTATTACAAACTTTAACAAAAACGCGAAATGTGAACAATCGTGATTTTGGTGCAAGTTTAAAGTCATTCTGATGGTAGTTGTTATCATTTGGCATCGACTGGACAATATTCATTCCAAAGGGAAATCAATGCTTTACGCGATGCATAATAATATAAAAAAATCCCTTTGCAAAAGAGGTTGTAACACTTAGTAAAAGGAGACCCGCTTATACTAAAGTTCGAAAAAACGCACGAGTCAAACTAGCGTCGTTTTGGTCCAAGTTCAAAGTTATTCGGATGGTAATTGGTATCATTTGACATCGACTTGACAATATTCATTCGAAAGGGAATTTAATGCTCTACGCGATGTTCTTTAGTGTATAGAAACTCCCATTGCGAAACAAATTGCAGTATTAGATATCGTGAAACTTGCTTTTACGAAAGTTTTGAAAAAACGCGAAATGTGAACCAGCGTCACCTTGGTCCAAGTTAAAAGTTATTCTGATGGTAGTTGTTATCATTTGGCATCGACCTGACAATATTCATTCGAAAGGAAGATCCATGCTCTACGCGATGCATATTAAAATGCAAAAAATCCCATTGCGGAATATATTGAAATATTGGATAATGTGAGACCCGCTATTACGAAATACCGAAAAAACGCAAGGATCAAACAAGCGTCATTTCGGTTCAAGTTCAAAGTTGTTTTGATGGTAGTTGTTATCATTTGGCATCGACTTGACCATATTCATTCGACAGGGATTATAATGCTCTACGCGATGCATATGAATATACAAAAAACTCCCATTGCAAAATAGGTTGCAATATTGAATAATGTGAGACTCGCTTTTACGAAATTTCGAAAAAACGCAAGAAACAAACAAGCGTCATTTTGATCCAAGTTCAAAGTTATTCTGATGGTAGTTGTTGCGATTTGGCATCGACTAGACATTATTCATTCGAAAGGGAGTTCAATCGTCTAAGCGATGCATAATAATGGGCAAAAAATCTCATTGCGGATTAGGTTGCAAGATTGGATAATGTGAAACCCGTTTTTACAAAATTTCAAAAACGCAAAAATCAAACCAGCGTCATTTTGGTCCTAGTTCAAGGTTGTTTTGATGGTCGTTGATGTCATTTCCCGTCGACTTGACATTATTCATTCGAAAGAGAACTCAATGGTTTACGCGACGCATATTAATATGCAAAAATCCCATTGCGGAATAGGTTGCAATATTGGATGATGCGAGACCCGCTTTCACTAAATACCGAAAAAACGCAAGAATCAAACAAACGTCATTTTGGTCCAAGTTCAAAGGTGTTCTGATTATAGTTGTTATCATTTGGCATCGACTTGACAATACTCATTCGAAAGGAAAGTTATTGCTTGACGCGATGCGTATTAATATGCAAAAAATCCCAATGCGGAATAGGTTGCGTTATTGGATAATGTGAGACGCGTTTTCACGAAATTTTGAAAAAACGCAAGAATCAAAAAAGCATCAATTTGGCCCAAGTTCAAGGTTAATCCGTAGGTAGTTGTTATTATTTGGCATTGACTTTACAACATTCATTCCAAAGAGAATTTATTGCTTTAGGCGATGCACGTAAATATGCAAAAAATCCCATTGCGCAATAGGTTGCAGTATTGGATAATGTGAGACTCGTGTTTGCGAAGTTTTAACAAAACGCAAATATCAAACAAACGTCATTTTGGTCCAAGTTAAAAATTATTTTGATGGTAGTGTTTATCATTTGGCATCGACTTGACCATATTCGTTCCAAAGGGAATTTATTGCTCTACGCGATGCATATTAATATATGAAAAATCCTATTGCGGAATAGGTCGCATTATTGGTTAATGTGAGATCCGCTTTTACTAATATTCGAAAGAACGCGAAATGTGAACAAAAAAATCGTTTTGGTCCAAGTTCAAGGTTATTCTGATGGTAGTTGGATCATTTGGCATCGATATGAATTCCAAAGGGAGTTTATTGCACTACGCGATGCATATTACTTATTGAAAACTCCCAATGCGGAATAAGTTGCACTGTTGGATAATGTGAGATCCGCTTTTGCGAAGATTCAAAAAAATAAACGCAAAAGGTGAACAAGCGTCATTTTGGTCCAAGTTCAAGGTTATTTTGATGATAGGTTTTATCATTTGACATCAACTTGACAATATTCAATTAAAAGAACATTTAATGCATATTAATACACATTAATATACAAAAAATCCTACTGCAGGAAAAGTTGCAATACTAATTACAATGAGACCCGTTTTACTAAAGTTCGAAAAAACGCAAGGATCAAACAAGCATCATTTTGGTGCAACTTCAAAGTTATTCTGATGGTAGTTCTTATCATTTGGCATGGACTTGACAATAATCATTCGAAAGGGAATTCAATGTTTTACGCGATGCTTATTAATATGTAAAAAATACCATTGCGGAATAAATTGCGTTATTGGATAATGTGAGACCCGCTTTTATTATTTTTTAATCAAACGCATATATCGAACAAGCGTCATTTTGGTCCAAGTTCAAAGTTATTTTGGTGGTAGTTGTTATCATCTGGCATCGACTTGACGATATTCATCCCAAGAGAAATTTAATGCTCTACCCCATGCATATTATTATACAAAAAATTGCATTGCAGAATAGGATGCAATGCTAAACACAGTGAGACCTGCCTTTACTAATCTTCGAAAAAACACAAGAATCAAACAAGTGCCATTTTTATCCAAGTTTAAAGTTATTCGGATGGTAGTTGGATCATTTGGCATCGACTTGACAATATTCATTGAAAAAAAAATTAATTTTCTAGGCGATGCATAATATTATACAAAAACTCCCAATGCGGAATAGGTTGCAATTATGGATAATGTGAGGCCCGCTATTACAAACTTTAACAAAAACGCGAACAATGAACAATCGTCATTTTGGTGCAAGTTCAAAGTTATTCTGATGGTAGTTGTTATCATTTGGCAGCGAGTTGACATTATTCACTCAAAAAGGAATTTAAAGCCCTACGCGATGCTTTATAATATATGAAAATTCTTATTTCGAAAAAAGTTGCAATTGTGGATAATGTGAGACGCGCTTTTACGAAATTTCTAAAAAACGCAAAAATCAAACAAGCGTCATTTCGGTCCAAGTTCAAAGTTATTCTGATGGTTGTTGTTATCATTTGGCATCGACTTGACCATATTCATTCCAAAGGGAATTCAATGTTCTACGCGATGCATATCAATATGCAAAAAATCCCATTGTGGAATAGGTTGCAATATTGGATAATGTGAGACCCGCTTTTACGAAAGTTAAAAAAAAACACGAAATGTGAACAAGCGTCATTTCGGTCCAAGTTCAAAGTTATTCTGATGGTAGTTGTTACCATTTAGCATTGATGTGACAATATTCATTCCAAAGGGAATTCAATGCTCTACGCGATGCATATTAAGATGCAAAAACACCCATTGCCAAACTGGTTGCAATATTGGATAATGTGAGACCCGCTATTACGAAATTTCGAGAAAACGCAAGAATCAAACAAGCGTCATTTTGGTCCAATCTCGATGTTATTTTGATGGTAGTTGTTATCATTTGGCATCAACTTGACAATATTCATTCAAAAGGGAGTTTAATGCTCTACGCGATGCATATTAATATACAAAAAATCCCATTGCAAAATAGGTTGCAACACTAAATAGAAAAAGACCCGCTTATACTAAAGTTCGAATCTACGCGATGCTCTTTAGTTTATAAAAAGTTCCATTGCGCCATAAATTGCAGTATTAGATAATGTGAGACTTGCTTTTACGAAATTTAAAAAAGAACGCAAAATGTGAAAAAGCGTCATTTTGGTCCAAGTTCAAAGTTATTCTGATGGTAGTTGTTATCATTTGGCATCGACTTGACAATATTCATTCGAAAGGGAGTTTAATGGTCTACGCGATGCATAATAATAAATGAAAAGTTCCATTTCGGAATAAGTTGCAATATTGGATAATGTGAGACCCGCTTTTACGAAACTTCGAGAAAACGCGAAATGTCAACAAGCGTCATTTTGGTCCAAGTTCAAAGTTATTTTGATGGTAGTTGTTGTGACTTGGCGTGGATTTGACAATATTCATTCCAAAAGAAGTTTAATGCTCTACGCGATGTATACTATTATGCAATAAATCCCATTGGGCATTAGATTGCAATATTGGTTAATGTGAGACCCGCTTATACGAAATTAAAAAGAAAACAAAAGTGTGAACAAGCGTCATTTTCGTCCAAGTTAAAAGTTATTCTGATGGTAGTTGTTATCATTTGGCATCAACTTGACCATATTCATTCCAAAGGAAAATTAATGTTTTTTGCAACGCATACTATTATGCAAAAATACTTTTTGCGCAATACGTTGCAATATTGGATAATGTGAGACCCGCTTTTACGAAATTTCGAACAAACGCAAAAATCAACAAGCGTCATTTTGGTCCAAGTTCAAAACTATTCTGATGGTAGTTGTTACCATTTGGCATGGACTTGACAATATTCATTCCAGACGGAAGTTAATGCTCTACGCGATGCATATTAATATGCAAAAAATCCCATTGCGGAGTAGGTTACACTATTGGATCATGTGAGACCCGCATTTATTAAATTTCGAAAAAACGCGAAAGGTGACTAATCGTCATTTTAGTCCAAGTTCAAGGTTATTCTGGTGGTAGTTGACATCATTTGGCATCAACCCGACAATATTCATTCCAAACGAGGTTTAATGCTCTACGCGATGCATATTAGAATGCAAAAAAACCCATTGCGGAATAGATTGCAATGTTGGATAATGTGAGACCCTCTATTACGAAATTTCGAAAAAACGCAAGGATGAAACAAGCGTCATTTTGGTTCAAGTTTAAAGTTATTCTGATGGTAGTTGTAATCATTTGGCATCGACTTGACATTATTCATTTGAAAGGGAATTTAATGCTCTGGGCGATGCATATTAATATGCAAAAACTCTCATTGCGGAATAGATTGCAACATTGGATAATGTGAGACCCGCTCTTACTAAACACCGAAAAAACGCAAGAATCAAACAAGCGTGATTTTGGTCCAAGTTCAAAGTTATTCCGATGGTAGTTGGTGTCATATCCCTTCGACTTGACAATATTTATTCAAAAGGGAATTCAATGCTCTACGCGATGCATATTAATATGCAAAAATTTCATTGCGGAATAGGTTGCAATATTGAATAATGTGAGACCCGCTTTTACTAAATACCGAAAAAACGCAAAAATGAAAGAAGCTTCATTTCGGTCCAAGTTTAAAGTTGTTCGAATGGTTGTTGTTATCATTGAGCATCAACTTGACAATATTCATTCGAAAGGGAATTTAATGTTTTACGCGATGCATATTGGTATATAAAATATGGCATTGCGGAATAGGTTGCAATATTGAATATAATGAGACCCGCTTTTACGATTTTCTGAAAAAACGCGACATTTGAAGAAGCGTTACTTTGGTCCAAGTTCAAAGTTATTTTGATGGTAGTTGTTATTTTTTGGCATCGACTTGACAATATTTATTCAAAAGAGAATTTAGAATTCTACGCGATGCATATCAATATGCAAAAACTGCCATTTCGGAATAGGTTGCGATATTTTATAATGTGAAACTCGTTTTTGCAAAATTTTAAAATGCAAGAATCAAACAAACGTCATTTTGGTCTAAGTTCAAGGCTATTCTGATAATAGTTGTTATCATTTGGCATCGACTTGACAATATTCATTCGAAAGGGAACTTAATGCTCTACGCGATGCATGATAATATGGAAAAAATCCCATTGCGGAATAGGTTGCAATATTGGTTAGTGTGAGACCCGTTTTTACGAAATATCGAAAAAATGCTAGATAAAACACGCGTTGTTTTGGCCGAAGTTCAAGGTTGTTCTGATGGTAGTTGATATCATTTGGCATCAACTTGACAGTATTTATTCGAAATAGAGTTTAATGTTCTACGCGATGCATATTAATATGCTACAAATCTGATTGCGAAATAGATTGCAATATTGGATAATGTGAGACCCGCTTTTACGAAATTTCGAAAAAACGCAAGAATCAAACAAGCGTCATTTTGGTCCGAGTTCAAAGTTATTCTGATGGTAATTGTTATCATTTGGCATCGACTTGACAATTTTCATTCGAAAGGGAGTTTAATGATTTGCGCCATGCATATTAATATCCAAAGAATCCCATTGCGGAATAGGTTGCAATATTGGATAATGTGAGACCCGCTTTGACGAAAGTTTTGAAAAAATGCGAAATGTGAACAAGCGTCATTTTGGTCCAAGTTCAAAGTTATTCTGATGGCAATTGGTATCATTTGGCATCGACTTGACAATTTTCATTCGAAAGAGAATTTAATGCTTTACGCGATGCATATTATTATGCAAAAAATCTTATTGCGGAATAGGTTGCAATATTGGATAATGTGAAGCTTGCTTTTGCGAAATTTCGAAAAAACTAAAGAATCAAACATGCATCAATTTTGCCTAAGTTCAAAGTTATTCTGATGGTAGTTGTTATCATTTGGCATCGACTTCAGAAAATTCCTTCGAAAGAGAATTTAATGCTTTACGCGATGGATATTAATGTGCAACAAATTCCATTGCGGAATAGGTTGCAATATTGGATAAGGTGAGACTCGTTTTTGCGAAGTTTCAGCAAAACGCAAAAATCAAACAAGGGTCATTTTGGTCCAAGTTCAAAGTTATTTCAATGGTGGTTGGATCGTTTGGCATCGACTTGACATTATTCACTGCAAAAGAAATTTATTGTTTTACGCGATGCATGATAATATGCAAACAATCCTTCTGTAAAATAGATTGCAATATTGGATAATTTGAGATCCGCTTTTACTAAACAGCAAAAAAACGCAAGATTCAAAGCAGCGTTTTTTTGGTCCAAGCTCAGAGAAATTCTGATAGTAGTTGTTATCATTTGGCATCGATTTGACCATATTCATTCCAAAGGTAGTTTAATGTTTTACGCGATGCATATTAATATGCAAAAAATCCCATTGCGGAATAGATTGCAACATTGGATAATGTGAAACTCGTTTTTTCGAAATTTCAAAAAACGCAAGAATCAAACCAGCGTCATTTTTTTCCAACTTCAACATTATTCTGATGGTAGTTGATGTCATTTTCCGTCGACTTGACAATATTCATTCGAAAGGGAATTCAATGCTCTACGCGATGCATATTATTATGCAAAAACTCCATTGCGGAATAGGTTGCAATTTTGGATAATATGAGACCCGTTTTTATGAAATACCGAAAAAATGCAAAATAAAAGATGCGTTAGTTTGGTCGAAGTTCAAGGTTGTTCTGATGGTAGTTGATATCATTTGCCATCAACTTGACAATATTTATTCGAAATGGAGTTTAATGCTTTACGCGATGCATATTAATATGCAAAAAATCCCATTGCGGAATAGGTTGCAATATTGGATAATGTGAGACCCGTTTTTACTAAATTTCGAACAAACGCAAGAATCAAACAAGCTTCGATTTGGTCCAAGTTCAAAGTTATTCGGATGGCAATTGTTATCATTTGGCATCAACTTCACAATATTCATTCGAAAGGGAGTTTAATGTTGTACGCGATGCATATTTATCTACAAAACATCCCATTGCATTGCGGAATAGGTTGCAATATTGGATAATGTGAGACCCGCTTTTACGTTAATTAAAAAAAGCGAAATGTGATCAAGCGTCTATTTGGTCCAACTTCCAAGTTATTCTGATGGTAGTTGTTATCATTTGGCATCGACTTGACAATATTCATTTCAAAATGAGTTCACTCTATTTTGCGATGCATAATGATATGCAAAAAATCCCATTGCGGAATAGGTCGCAAGATTGGATAATGTGAAACCCGTTTTTACGAATTTTCGAAAAAACGCAAGAATCAAACAAGCGTCGATTTGGTCCAAGTTCAAGATTATTCTGATTGTAGTTGTTATCATTTGGCATCGACTTAACAATATTCATTCGAAAGGGAATTTAATGGTCTACGCCATGCATATTATTATGCAAAAAATCCCATTGCGGAATAGTTTGCATTATTGGATAATGTGAGACCCGCTTTTACGAAATTTTGAAAAAATGCGAAATGTGAACAAGCGTCATTTTGGTCCAAGTTCAAAGTTGTTCTGATGGCAGTTGTTATCATTTGGCATCGACTTAACAATATTCATTCGAAAGAGAATTTAATGCTTTACGCGATGGATATTAATATGCAAAAAATCCCATTGCAGAATAGGTTGCAATATTGGATAATGTGAGACCCGCTTTTACGACTTTTCGAAAAAACTAAAGAATCAAAGATGGATCAATTTGGCCTAAGTTCAAAGCTATTCTGATAGTAGTTGTTATTGTTTGACATCGTTTTCACAATATTCATTCAAAAGGGAATTTATTGTTTTACGCGATGCATATTAATATGCAACAAATTCCATTGCGAAATAGGTTGCAATATTGGATAATGTGAGACTCGTTTTTGCGAAGTTTTAACAAAACGCAAGGATCAAACAAACGTCATTTTGGCCCAAGTTCAAAGTTATTCTGACGGTAGTTGTTATCATTTGGCATCGACTTGACATTATTCATTCGAAAGGGAATTTAATGCTCTACGCGATGCATGATAATATGCAAAAATCCCATTGCGAAATGGGTTGCAATATTGGATAGTGTCAGATTCGCTTTTACTAAACACCGAAAAAACGAAAGAATCAAACCAGCGTTATTTTGGTCCAAGTTCAAAGTTATTCTGATGGTAGTTGTTATCATTTGGCATCCATATGGCTATATTCATTCGAAAGGCAATTTAATGCTTTACGCGATGTATATTATTATGCAAAAAATGCCATTGGGGAATAGATTGCCTAATTGGATAATGTGAGACCCGTTTTTTTTGATTTTTGAAAAAACGCAAGAATCAATCAAGCGTCCATTTGGTCCAACTTCAAGGTTGTTCTAATGGTAATTGGTATCATTTGGCATCAACTTGACAATGTTTATTCCAAGGGGAATTTAATGCTCTACGCGATGCATATTATTTTGCAAAATTACTCATTGCGGAGTAGGTTGCAATATTGGATAATCTGAGACCCGCTTTTGCGAGATTTCGAAAAAACGCAAGAATCAAACAAGCGTCAAATTGGTCCAAGTTCAAGGTTATTCGGATGGTAATTGATATCATTTGGCATCAAGTTGACAATATTCATTGCAAAGGGAAATTAATGTTCTACGCGATGCATATAAGAATGCAAAAAGTCCGATTGCGGACTAGGTTGCATTATTGGATAACGTAAGACCCGCTATTACGAGATTGCGAAAAAACGCAAGAATCATACAAGCGTCATTTTGGTCCATGTTCAAAGTAATTCTGATGGTAGTTGTTATCGTTTGGCATCGACTTGACAATATTCATTTGAAAGGGAATTTAATGCTTTACGCGATGCATATGAATATACAAAAAATCTTCATTGCGGAATAGGTTGTAAAATTGGATAATGTGAGACCCGCTTTTACTAAATACTGAAGAAACTCAAGAATCAAGCAAGGGTCGTTTTGGTCCAAGTTCAAAGTTATTCTGATGGTAGTTGTTATTATTTGGCATCGACTTGATATTAATATTCAAAAAATCCCATTGCGGAATAAGTTGCAATATTGGATAATGTGAGACCCGCTTTTACTATTTTTGGAAAAACGCAAGATTGAAACAAGTCTCATTTTGGTCCAAGTTCAAGGTTATTCTGATGGTAGTTGATATCATTTGGCGTCAACTTGACCATATTCTTGGGAAAGAGAATTTAATGCTCTACGCGATTCATATTAATATGGAAAGACTTCCCTTGCGGAATAGATTGCAATAATGGATAATGTGACTTCCGCTTTTATTGAATTTTGAAAAAACGGAAGAATCAAACAAGCGTCATTTTCGTCCAAGTTCAAGGTTTTTTTTGTTGGTAGTTGACATCATTTGGCATCGACTTGACAACATTCATTCCAAAAGGATATTAATGCTCTGCGCGATGCATATGAAAATACAAAAAATCCCATCGGGGAATAGGTTGCAATATTTGATAATGTGAGACCCGCTTTTAGGAATGTTCGAACAAACGGAAGAATCAAACAAGCGTTATTTTGGTCCAAGCTCAAGGTTTTTTTGACGGTGTTTGTTATCATTTGGCATTGACTTGACAATATTCAATCGAAAGGGAATTTTTTGTTTCGATGAAGTTTGTTACGCTGTTAGAATGTTTTTGTGTTGTTATTGCTTTTGTAATTGTGAGCGGTTTTTGGTTGATGCAGTGGTATAAGTGGAAACTTTTTTTAGCGGTACCACGCCAAAAGCCCAGAACAGTGGTGAAAGTAAAAAATTTTTCGTAGTTGTTGATAAAAAGAGGCAAATGAGTCGTAGGTATCCACTTGTCCAGTCACAAGATCCTAAACGCCTTGATTATACCCAAAACTTTAATTTTTAACGAAGTATGAAATATCACAGCGTTTCCTAAACTGTGGTACGCGTTTCACAGTTTTTTTCAGGTGGTACGCCTAAAATTCAAAAATTAAATTATACTTTCATAAATGTTGATAAATGTAAGGCTACGTTCACATGAGACTTTGTTTCGTTCGCAACGAAAAAAAAAAACAAACTCGTATTTGTGGAGACTGCACACAGTGGTGTAATAAACGTGTGATCGCAAGCGAATTCAGAGCAACCCGAGAAGGAAGCAGGCCAGCTTCATCAAGATTACCGTTTAACGTACAGTATTTAACGTATAGGCTGGCATAAGGAGCAGGTGACGTAGGCTATGCTAGGTATATGTTGCGGCAGAAATAGGCTTACTACACAACTTTTGCTGTGATGAGTGACGAGACGAGTCTAGTACAACATTCCTTTAAAGCAGTGGTTCTCAAACTTGTCGGAAGTATCGAACCTACAGGTGTCATGCAAGCGTACATCGAACCCTTAATTATAACCAGGAGCGAAACCAGAAAATTTTAGAGGGGGGGATGCAGTTTTGAATTAGGTTGAATGTTAAATGAGTGCAAAGACGTTAGACGTCTAAACTGGAAAAGGGCATAAGCTCTTTGAAAATGTTTCACGTCAGGGGCGTATTCAGAATATGCTTAAGGCGGTGGAGGGTGGCATAAAATTTTTACATTTTTTAAGCGTATTTTTTTCCGGAAAGTTAATTTGAAACAAATTGAGGAACAAATATATGGCTCTAGGGGAGTCCGGGAGTATGCTTCCCCGGAAAGTTTTCAAGAATTTAGACACTGTAATGACCATTTTAGAGCTTTTTGAACAATTTTTATGGCAAATTCTGTTTACTTTTTTTGCCTCTAACTCTAAGTCCTTCACCAAATATGATACATTTTGTTCTCACATTTTTGATTTATGCGTGCTTTAGGCGTAAAGATGATTGTTATCAAATAGGTTTGAAATTATGGAAAAATTGTATTCATCAAAAATAGCGTTGAAAAAGTATGGTGGGGGGATGCATCATTCCACGTAGAGATAGTCATTTACTACAACTGTATGCCTTATTGCAAAAACTTATTCTGATCTTAGCCGAACCTCTGCTGCAGCCTCACCAAACCCCTGGGGTTCGGTCGAACCCAGTTTAAGAACCACTGCTTTAAAGGCTTGCTGGGTCTACGCTTATTGCCTAGCTGTTAATCACCGTTGAAGTGGACTGGAGCCAAAACTTCGTCTAAATGTGGCAAAAATCCATACTAACATTGACGAGCTAGTTGCGCAGAAACAAGCGCATCTATCTCATTGAATACTGGTTGGAAATAACAATTAAACAAATTACCTTTTTTTTTCACAAATGCAATAAATACCAGGGCTTTGGAGTAGGCACAAAATCTCGACTGCTGACGGCTCCAGCTTCGTATCTCCCTTCTACCACAAAGCAGCTCCGGCTCCGCAGCTCCTTGATACCACTGCTCCAGCTCCGTCGGTTAAAAATTGAAATCCAAGCATGTTTGTGCAATTTGAAATTTTAGTTTGTAAATTTTCACTCGTTTAATCACAAAACTTCATAAATTCAAACCCTGATAATGCATCGTGCAAGTGTTATTGGAATTAGGGTTTTTTTCGTAAGCATGCGCAATTTTTATACTTAGGTGATACGGTGAGTTTTTGAAACTGTTTCATTGGTACATTCATAGAAGAGTTTGAGAAACCCTGAAATATCAGATAATTTGAGAATGGCTAAAACGCAAATATATGGGGCGCCGTTTGGAAAAAAATTATGTGCAAATTTTCCACTTGTTTTTTGGCTTATTTCAAGATCACTTTTTCCGATTTAGGTAAATCAGAAATTTTGCAAAATTAGAAATGCTTTTTACTAAATAAGAAACTTTGATCGCATCAATTTTTCCGATTTACTAAATAAGAAACTTCCGTCCCATTGATATTTCCGATTTACTAAATAAGAAAATTTCTTTTCCTGTTTGTTTTTCCAATTTACCAAATAAGAAACTTTTGCTTTACTTATTTTTCTGATTTACTAAATAAGAAATTTTTGTTTTCTGATTTAGTAAATAAGAAAAGTTTTTCTTATATAATAAATAAGAAAAACTTTTCTTATTTATTTTTCCGATATACTAAACAAGAAACTTTTTTCCTATTTATTTTTCTGATTTAGTAAATCGGAAAGTTGTGCATTCGCTTTTTTCCGATTTAGAAAATAATTTGGAAACACTTTTATGTCATGATCGTGATTCGTGAAAGGCAATGTTGGATGCTGGCTGTTCACGGGATTGAAATGTGCGGTTTGTGGTGGAATGTGAATGGTTAATTTTTTGTTTATTGCAGAGTCAGAGCCTACCGCGTAGGAGCAATTTGATTAGTTGATGCTATGCCGTAAATATAACATAGCACTAGCCATTGCATTATTTTACTAATCAATTAAAACGTATCAATTTATGTTTGACAGAGATTTTGGCCTGATACTCAGCAGGTAACTGGGTACTGGGTAGTGCAGGTATATTTTTTCACGTTGAGTATTGTTACGGTAAACTTGCTCTCTCGTTCGTCTCCGGTTGAATAATTCGCTAATTGCCACACACAAATCCAACAGTTCAATGTATTGCGTAGTACAGCGTAGCGTAGCGGTTTTCTAAAACAGTGAAATGCGCATAAGAAATAACATTAAAATTACAAGTCAAATAAATGCACACTTACCAACTATTTGAAGACGAGAAAGCCAAATATCGAACAGCATACAGTTATACACCGGTTCCCAAAAACAATTAAGAATGTCAGACTAGGAAAACAAGAGCTTATACATGGGTAGCGCAAACAGATCAAAGAACAGGAAATAATATCACTAAGTATGATTTCAATTAGCAGTAAAGATAGGAAGGGCGAAGAAATGACCAAATCTCACAGCTCAGCAAACCCCCGCTGAGAAGGAGGAAATCGAGGAAAGGAAACATTACGTAATGCACTGATATTTAGCGCACGTGTCAGAAAGGAGAAAAGCAGTAAACAACATAGAGAAAACGTTACAAGAATAACACTACAAACTTCATCAATCAACGTCTAAAACTTGCCATAACAAGTATTCTTAGTAAACTTCAACCGCTGGCTATCTGAACTAGGCTAAGGCTGCGTTCACACACAGCGGTTTTCGCCACCACGAACGAAAACTTTGGCAAGTGTGAACGCATTTTCGTATCGTGAAACCAGGTTTCGCACCGCGTGAAATTGAGCAGTTTTCACAATCAGATTGTGAGTGGGGAACGCAACTAATTGCGAAACCCTGTGTGAGTGCTGATGGTTTTGCGTCAGGTTTTTATGCATAAGCTGATAAGTGCTAGACCAGACTAGGCTGAGCAAAGAAGTAATATTGTAATCATAACGCTGACGGTATTGTGTCAGGTCTTTGTACATAAGTAGATTCTACTACTTACCGACTAGGCTTTGGCAAAAAAATAGGTAATTTATAAGGTTTATATGTATAGCTTATACTAGTGTACTATAGACTAGCTTCATAAAACAACTTTCATTAAAATGTGTTGGAACTTTTTTTGACTTAACTGAACTTTTATTAGGTGAGCCTACTGTATCTTGATTACTGACAAAGCTTCTAGTCTACTTTCTTATTGTTACCGAAAAAATCTGAATGTGTCAATGGAAGCAACGCTTTTACAAAGTGGGGGTGAAAAAAGTGAGAAATCTAGGTTACATAATCTAGGCTACTGAGGGTTAAGAAGGTTGATTACTGGATTCTACTGTTTGCCTAATCATGCTCTGACGTGACACATTGATTTGTCCTGCACTGGTAGTGATCACTGATCAGCTTGTAACCATGACGGTCATCGGATTAGGTTTCAGTGAAATAAAGCAAGTGGACTTGTTTTATTGCATAATTAGAAATTATTCCAAACAGCCAAAATGGGAACCCAACCCTTATCTAGTTTAAAAGGCTACTCTCCAATAGACATTAACGTTATGACTCGTGCTGTTCAGTGTTAATCAGTTAACTTTTAACCGGTTACACAGTTAGAGGCATCTATCAATTATACATAAATCAAATGTGTGTAAAGCACACCAACTTTTTCTAATCTTTTTCAGCAAAACATGTCACTTACTTTGTTTTTTTGGTAATGGTATATATGCTTCGGTAAAGAACTGACAGCTTAAACAAGTTTTTTGGTCAAGTCATCCTTGTTTATTAGGTTTGCATTATGTCAAAGGATTTTGCAAAATTAGCAGCAGTTCGTAGAAACGCTAAGTTTAAGGTTTGCATGTTGGTAGCAGGGCTGCGAACTCGATCGATTTTTAATCGAGTTCAAGAGACATTTGCAAGTTCAAAGATTTTTATTTTTCGAGTTCGGCAAAAATGATCGAGTTCGAGTTCACAGCGCCGTTCAAAATATCCGTTAAACAGACCTTAACCAGGAGCGGATCCAGAAAATTTTGGTGGGGGATGCAGTTTTGATTTAGTTTGAATGTTAACTAATTACAAAAGCGTTTGCATCCAAGAAAGGGCGTTTAAGCTATTTAAAATTAATGTTTTCATGCCAGGAACGTAACCAGAATTTTTTTAGAAGGAGCTGGGCACCAAAGTTTGACGTTGTTGAGCGTAGGTTTTCCGGCTAAGTTAGTTTGAAGCAAAATGAAGACATTAACGGTTTTAGGGGGGTCCGGGGGCATGCTCTCCAGGAAAATTTGCATTCTATGATGGCCATTTTAGTTCTTCTTGAACACGTTTTCAGGCAGATTGTATTTGAATTTTTTGCCCTTAATTTTGAAATCTTCACCAAATAACGGTATGATGCGTGTCTTTCGCACGTTTTCGATTTCTGTGTACCGGTATAAAGCGTAGGAATTATTCTTGTCAAAGAGGTGTGTTGAAATTATGGAAAAATTGTATTCATCAAAAGCATTGTTAAAAAAAGTCCCCCACCCCTGGATCCGGCCCTGACCCACGAAGTAACAGTTTGAACAGAGATTGCACCACCGCACAAACAACAGGTAACTGTTGCTGCCAGTGCAGCTGCGTTTTCATTAAAATCTCTCGGAACACCGTTTACGATGCAATAAATAAGTTTCAATGAGACAACGCAAAATGAAATGCAAGAGCAGTATTGGAACCAAAATTGCAATGCCAATTTCGCAATCATTCAAAGTACAGTGTAACAAAAAATCAAAAGTAGGCTAAACTGCGTTTTGAGAGATTTGCATCAATAAAATTAAAGCACTCAATTAGTAAACTCGATTGTTATTTTTCGAGTTCAAGTTCGAGTTTGACAAAAACGATCGAGTTCAAGCGAGTTCGCAGCCGTGGTAGGTAGTACCCGTAACTATTTTGTACGCACAGGAATACCAGAGAAGCTGAAGACAGCTGTCGTAGTCAATCGCAAATACACAACTCCTACGTCTTCTTTGGTAGCCCTTTGGAAGAGAGAAATCGTTATTTACGCCCCAAAGAAGACAATTTATCGAATAAAATCTGGGAACGTGAAAAAGATCACGAAAAACTGCGAAACTTCGTGTCGAAAAGTTTTCGTTAAAAGATGAAACCGGATGGCCGACTTTTTATACATTTTTTTATTATCTGCTGAGGTGCAATTGCATTTGTTTTTTAATGCGCTACATCTTTTCAGCGCTTTACAGTTGCTTGTGATTTTCGTTTTGCGGAGTTCGCTGTTCTAACGCATTTGCAGGAACCGGTATTATTGCCTTAATTGCTTTAATCTTTGCTGATTTTTCTGAGTTGATTTGATGTTAATAGGTTTCTTGTATGCAGCTTTTCGTTACCTTTTGATATACAAAAATCGAAACCACCACGTGTGGAGCATTCAAGCCTAGCATTTCCATTGTGTTTCAACAACTTCTCAACACCGCCTGATACAAGCTTTGTGAACAACGGTATCAATCAACCAAAGTTGTCGGTACTCAATACAATATATTACCCAGAAAAAAAAAAAAAAAAACACAAGCCAAGTTTAGCATACTACAGAGAGAGGAATTGTTTGACAGATTTTTTGCTCGTATTTCAGCCTCATTGTTCGAGTCGTCCTCGTCAAGTTGGACACCCTGTTGACCATGGGTTGCAGATGGTCCTTTACCGGTCAGGATATCTTCCACAAAAAAATCACCTCGACATCCACACACGTTGTGTAATATGCAGTGTCACACACGCACCAATTATGCTAACCGCATTTTCTTCGCCAGCGTCACACCGTTTTAATAAGCAGCGATGCTCAAATCTTCCAAAAGCTTGCTCCACCACCTGTCGGGCCAAAATCAGTTTCTGCAATAAAATAGTACGAATAGTTTCTGGATCCATTCAAAAGCTTGAATGGCAAACATTAAGTAAAAAACTATCATAACGTCCGTGGTCATAACAACACTCTCAAAACTAGTTAGCAAAGATTCTCAAGTGTCAGTAGGCCTATATATACCCATTTTCGCAGCCTGTGAGATAGTACCCGGTACTAACTATGCTGTTAACAGGAATCATGCAAACAAAAATGAAAGATGATCCGGTTAGAGCAGGGGCACTTAAAATGAAAAAAAAAATAATTAATTTACCACCAGTGCAACACTATCACGTTTTTAATTTTTAATGCTGAAAATTGAGGTTTGCCTTAGTTTATAATTCGGTAACTTACCCCTTGTTGGGTAAGATTCATCAGGAGGCAAATTTACCCCCTTCGGTTAAAAACCTTTGAATTAGAGCATATGCACTAAACCATCAAACCCTTGCACTACACTACACGCTTAAAAGTATGCCAGCCTTACCTTGTTAAAAAGTATTTCACTAGTACTAGCTCCTTGTAATGTAAGGTCTCATCAACCAAGGGCGCAGTGGAAACGCACTATTATGTAAGAGGGAAAAGTCGTGTTCAGGCTCCCACGAATCCGTAGAAAAAGCACAATGATAATATCCACTCTCTAAAGATGACAAAAAAAAATTGAAATGCTGTAATATAAAATCAACCGTCATTAAACTTTTGTATTCTAAGATTGGAAGTTAATCCCCGACAATGACGCGGCCATGCTCTTAAACCGACGTTACTAGTACTATTACTACTACAGTAAAGAAATTAACTCCGTTGCTTGGTGTACCGGTATCAAGGATCGAATTCAACCTTATATGAAACGGTTATACTCGGGTTCACTTAAAAAACAATTTTAACAACCGACTCTGTTGGCGTAGTGGTAAGAGACATCGCTATCGGTGCAGGAAGTCTGGGATTTAATTCTCGAGAGGGTCAAATCGGACACCACGTCGCCAATGACTCGCCACTGTTGCGATGGTTCTTCGGAGTTCAAAGCATGTTGCCCAGACGCTAAGCCTCGGAAATGGACCACGCCACTCGTCACACGCTTTGGCGTAATACCGCCAGTATAAAAAGACCAAAAAAAATCAAATCACATATTCATTATACTCGCGGTATTACGCCAAAGCGTGTAACGAGTGGCGGGGCCCATCTCCGCGGCTTAGCGCCTGGACTACACAGCTCCGAAGGAACATCGCAGCGGTGGCAAACCGTTGACCACACTGTACCGATTTGACCGGCCCGGGATTTGAACCCGAGATCTCCCGCACTGATAGCGTGATAAACGTGTGCGGTAAGCAAATAAGCTAACGGCCGATTGCATTAAAAGATTTGATCTTTTGCTTAACTCTTTTGCTGGTCAGTGTCCACATGATCCGGCACAGGGTTTAGCTCTCAGAATATTTTTAGGAGGGGGAGGCAAAACACAAAAGGCCAAAAACTTTAAAACACTGCCGTCAAAAAGAGAGGCTATGCCACTGGTTCTGCACTTCACTCGTAACTACATTTTCAAATACCCAGATTTAGCTTAAATGCACCAGGTTTTGAAACTTGGCTTTTAGCTTGCTTAGTAACGTAATCTCAGAAGTCTGTCAGTCTATATTGACTTCAAAAGCGAAACTACGTAAAATAAAACCCAAATCAGAAAATCATTTACCTTGGAAAAAAGCTGACTTGTTTCGGCTAAAAAAATAGTCTGGAAATGCGAAGAACTCTCGCATCATAAGCTTTTCCGACCCAACCAATGGGAACCTCAATAAATCTGCAAACAATGGCAAAAGAATTTCCATAACTGCCTTGCAAACTTCTATTGTCACCTGAAAAATGCAAAATTGCCTATTTATTAGGGAGCTTATTTTTATATTAAAGGGTTGGTTTACTTTATTCTCACTCTGAGTTTAAAGTGTTTCTTTCACAAAAATTAAATTTCTGCAAAACATTTCTGAGAAATATTGATGCCCACTCCTACGGAACGGCTACATGAACCATTGTGAAATTAGGCAGTTTCGCTGTATAGTTTTATTACTTTTGACGTGTGTCTACCCCACCTCACAAAGACATCGATGAAAAAAAAAAAACATCTGTAATAACATCAACTAAGTTAAAAGAAGCGTTAAGCATGTTTGCACAGCTGTTTACCTCATAAACAGTTGATTTTTTCAAACCAAAATGTTAAACGATAATCAGCATCTCCACCAAGCCGTCACAGTGCAATAACCAATCGACAACCAACAGATGTGAGCATGCGCCAGCGTATACTTTTTTTTCTTCTATACTTGACCGAAGTTTCTCAGTGATACTGAAGAATGTTGACCTATTGCGAAAAAGTCAACATATTAAGCTACCCAGTAGCAAAGATAAAAGCAATCACAATTTTAAACAGAAACGAAATAGAGTCTGAGGACTACAGCAAAACTTCTATAATCAGAACGATTTTTTACTATTTATATGAACTTCCATCCAGAAATTAACTGTGTGAACCTGAACAAGCTCTACATTGACTTCAGCAACGACAGGGACATTTTTGGTGACTCCAAGTGACCAAATAAAATATCAACAAGAATCACCTCCTCTGTGGATGATCAAATAAGAACTTATTTCACTATATAGGTAACATATAAAGGGTGACAGTCCGTATCCACAACTTAAATCATATAGTTTCAACTTAAAGTAACTTGTGCAAGATTGTCAACATAGAAGTTATGATGCAATTGCTTCAGTCTGGTGTGTTCAGCTAAAAATTGATGTAAGGCCAGTCTTACAGCTAGAAGTATGTAACATGCAACGTTGTAGGCCAACATACATATGAATCTATGTATGTAAATGCATACGAGTTATGATCACGGTACACGTGCATTAACACACCCAAATGTCTTTTTTTAGCACAACCTCACACTAGTAATTGTATAGTTTTCTTGCTAGTTTAGTTCAAAAACGCACACTCTTTACATCATTGTCTCATTTATGAGTGCTTCATATTTTTACGGCTGTACACAATGCCAGCATATAGGCTAACCCTCTGTAATTTCTTTAAAAACACACATTTGCTTGGTCACCAAAACTTCCTTAAGTAGCTATACAGTATCCACAAACTCACTTTTTCAATCATAAGTGCTTTTGATTCGGGTAATCCTCTGGTTGCCAGGTTGCCAGTCCAATAGCACTCTATCCCAAAATTAGGCTTTTTTTTATCGATAATCCAAAAACGCCTTTCATGGTGCAAGCCTTGATTAAAGCAAAACAATAGGAATGGAATGGTTTGAAGAATTAAACAGTTTTCTTCTATTAACAGCTTGTAGCTCAAGTGCACTGCATTAATCATTTGGCCGCTTCTTCTTGTTTTTGAGATTTGCATATTTCATTAATACAACATTATTGCATTTTGCCATAATTGAATGCATACCGTAATATAATAAAACAGTACACTGTAAATACCACACAGACTAAGAAACAACATGTTTGAAACAATGAGCAAAAAAATTATTTTATCTGATTATGCATAACTTAACAATAACCAGAGCTGGGCACAGCGGCGCTACTCAGCAGCGCCGCTACTTTTTCGCTAGCAATAGCGGCAGCGCTGCCGTCATTTTAGCCGAGTAGCGGTAGCGCTTCAGCACCCCATTTAACGCAAATAGTCTCCTGCTGGTGCTGATTAAACTCGTTCAAAGGCAGCGACTAAAAGTTTTGTTTCTCACAGTCTCACTTTAAATTTTTTAAACTGAGATTGTGAAAACAAACTTCTTGGTAAAAAAATTCAGTCTCTGAGAATTGGTTTTTCAGCGGGAGATATGTGAGGTAGTCTAAGAAGAAAATTCCAGTAGAATGATGGAAGAAAGAGCTGCTTGATAGTTTTCTTTAAAATTTCAAATCTTCTTAGTTGTTTGCTGATAGGTCTATAAGGTGTGATGTAAAGCAGTCTGGGGATGAGAATGCCGAGCCCGCAATGTTATTTGATGCTTATCTTTGTTAGAGGCGCTAATTGCAGCTGTCTACTTTCTTCCTTTGATGACAGGCGATGCTCTAAATTTTTCGTTGGGGGCCTTTACATGTGGATTGAGCTTGAGGTGTAGCATGGCAGTACGATAAGCTTTCGTAATGGGAGTCAATCAGGCCAGACTCTGGGTGACTGTTTTTAGTCCTTGCTTTCCGCGATTGTAGCAGGAATTAAACGGAGGTTTAAATCATTTAAACTTACTTGGCTCCCCTTTTCCATGCTGGAATGGGCAATAAGGGCATTGAATTGGTGAGAAACTTTTTTATTGTTTTCTACCTAAAAAGCCTAAAAACTTTGTAAATGGAGCTCGTGTGAAATGCCTACTCAGTACTCGCAGCTCAGTATGTACTAATACTAGATTGATCAGCTCTGAGTTGATAGTCTGCAGATCTAGGTACCGATATGTCAAACAACAAAGAGAATGGCATCAGTGTGTAAGCATTCCACAATTAAGACCAGTGTTACAACGTAAGCACACAAAATGTACCATCCTGATCTGATCATTTTTTCTTTATCAGTAAATGTTTTTTAAATGGAAAACAATCTTATATATATTGCTGAAAATGGTTTCCCATTTCAACTGCCAAACAAGCCCGATGCCGCTTCAAGCTACACTATTGCAAAATGAAAAATTTCTAGTAGACTACTGCCTACTGGTACCAATATCACAATTTTCCACAAGAAAAATAAAATTCATTTCTTTCTATTTTTAGGTTGTACAGTCTACTCAGGTATTCTTACCGGTTCTGCTCACCTTAAACAGCTTAATATTGCACACAGGTATAGCCTATACGCCAATGCCAGTGCAATCAATGTAAACAAACAGGCAAATTTTTAGTTTACTAGGAATCTAGGATAATGCTAGACAAATTTTTCTATATTTATAGAGCCTAGTCTACACCAGCCTTGCACTCATATCCAGCAGCTTCTTTTTGTGTTAATGTCCTATAGACATGCCCATAAACCAGTAAACTAAGTGTATAAATAAACTAGTAAACTAAGCTGCTAAAGCACTACTGCCAACCTTTACACTGTTACACTGCTTATTTACTCTAAGTCCCATTAAAAAACTTTGAATTCTTGTTTTCAGGGCCAGTAAGAAAAACTATTACCCTATCTACTACTTCCTCAGCTAGAAGAAAGCCAACCTCAATAATTAAATACACTATCCCACATACCTACAGTAGACTAATCTAGGTTCTCAATCGCGCATTTCAAGTTTCGAAGCTTTCAATATTACGGGTTTGAAAACCAGGTTTTTAAAACTGGTTTTGCTCTGTGTGAAGTGTGAACCTGTGATCGCAAGAGGTTTCACTACCAAGTATGAAACCTGGTTGTCAAACCCATGTGTGAACGCACCCTAAGTTTTACATCTGTCACTTCGCAGTCAGGATTATAGCCTAAGGTTTTGCTAAAAGGACATTAAACGTAGACAAATGTGAAACATAACCTGACACTGTTCCCTCTAAGTTTTTAGCAAGTGCAATTTTGCCCAAATAGTTTGATGCAATTTTTGGCTCAAAGATGAGTTCCAGAGAATTATTGCTTCTGTTTTGCACCAAAATATTGAACACTTTGATTCAAATTCGGACAATAATCATCTTTCCACTTGACAAACTAAAAGAAAAATTGAAAAATTTTGCCAAAAATTTCACATTTTTTCTCAAATTTCGCACCTTAGAGAAAACAGTGTAACCTGATTGCACTTTTCTCTCATAAATCTTCAAATTATAATTGGCATTTGATCTTACTATCCTAACAGTTTAACTTATTGACACTGTGACAGCTTTGTCAATTGTTTTAGCATCAGCAAACTTTTGCAAAGCAGTGCAGCATTATGAAAAGATTAATATTTTGACTTTTTTCTGTTTAAGACAGTACTGGTAAGATTTCATTCATTGTTTTAAGCTTTGTAATTTTTTAAGTTTCACATTTAGGCCTATTTACATTTATCGTACCTTTATTAAATTCATTTATTTACCGCACCGTTATAAAATTCAAGATTTTATCTAGCGGCTTTCAAGTGAGCACGTTATTAGGCACGTATATTGAATTTATATACCGTATATATTATCAAAACGTAAGGCTATAAACCTGACTGCTTCGTGACAGATGTAAAACTTAGCCTAGTTCAGATAGCCAGCAATTGAAGTTTACTAAGAATACTCAACATGAAAAAGTTTTACCCTCCACTACCCAGTTACTGGTACCTGCTGAGCATCAGGCCAAAGTCTCTGTCAAACATAGAATCTTTTAATTGATCAGCAAAACAATGCAATAGCCTGTTCTATGTTAGGATATTTTAATTGACTAGTAACAATGCAATAGCCTGCTGACCTGCTCTATGTTACATTTACGGCATATAATCAACTAGTCGCATTGCTCCTAAACGGTAGGCTCTGACTCTGCAATAAACAAAAAATTAACAATTCACATTCCACCACAAACCGCACATTTCAATCCCCTCAACAGCCAGCATCCAACATTGCCTTTCACGAATCACGATCATGACATAAAAGTGTTTCCAAATTATTTTCTAAATCGGAAAAAAGCGAATGCACAGCTTTCCGATTTACTAAATCAGAAAAATAAATAGGAAAAAAGTTTCTTGTTTAGTATATCGGAAAAATAAATAAGAAAAGTTTTTCTTATTTATCAAATAGGAAAAATAAATAAGAAAAAAATTTATTAAATAGGAAAAATAAATAAGAAAAACTTTTCTTATTTACTAAATCAGAAAACAAAATTTTCTTATTTAGTAAATCAGAAAATAAATAGGAAAAAAGTTTCTTATTTAGTAAATCAGAAAAATAAGTAAAGCAAAAGTTTCTTATTTGGTAAATTGGAAAAACAAACAGGAAAAGAAATTTTCTTATTTAGTAAATCGGAAATATCAATGGGACGGAAGTTTCTTATTTAGTAAATCGGAAAAATTGATGCGATCAAAGTTTCTTATTTAGTAAAAAGCATTTCTAATTTTGCAAAATTTCTGATTTACCTAAATCGGAAAAAGTGATCTTGAAATAAGCCAAAAAACAAGTGGAAAATTTGCACATAATTTTTTTCCAAACGGCACCCAATACAAATAACTAATTTGTCTCTGGATTAGAATGAATTGCTAACCTGAGACTCGAAACAATGTCTTGTAATCCTACTGTTGCCTGCGTATTGCAGAGTAAAAGGTTTGCCACAGAACTATTTTGACATCAAATTTGAAAGAGCTATTTGGGGGGGGGATTACCTTGTCATTAAAATAAGGCTATAATCATTTGCGCGAAGGAAAATTTTAGATTGTGATGTCACAGTTTGTGCTGATTTGCTCAAATTACCGAGTAAATTTTTCCATCTCTGCTACTATAATCTAAATAGGCCTAATTCCTTTCGTACAAATACCAATTTCCACATCAATGTGGCCAAACTTTTGTAAAAAAAATGCCTAGTTTAGGCGTGTTCTAAAAAACTTTGAGAATTTTTTTGGGCTGCAGCCGAGACCCTCAAACAAACCCGGTTATTTAGCTTACCAGCACTTTGAACAAAAGGCTGTTATCATTAAAGAATTTTGATTTTGATGAAAAGTTTTGAAATTAATTCTATACAAAAATAAATTTATGTAATAAAAGTGAGTCCACTCGTGAATTTTTTTTGTTTTTGGATGATTTGACTTGTGGAATGTGCTATAGGCTGGATTTAGATTTTAAATCTTTTACCGGTACGGCGTTCCGGCAGCAAATCTTTTACCAGAACGGCGTACCGGACCGTTCCGGCTTACTTTCACCACTGGGTTGATGTTTTGCACGCGGTACGCTTTTTTTTTTTTTTCTATTTTTTTCCGTTCTCTTTTCTGCCAGAATTATAGTGGTTCGTAATGTGATTCTCACAGTAGGGCAGTGGTTTTCAAACTTTGCGTTTCCACGCCTCCCTTAAGAATAATCGTTAACCTTCGCGCCTCCCCAATGAAAAGTCCAGTAGGTAGTCCCCTAAGAATAGTCCAGCAGGAAGGTTTTCGGTTACCATTCGCGCCTCCCCTAACAATAGTCCGCGCCTCCGTGGGGAGGCGCGCCTCCCAGTTTGAAAAACGCTGCAGTAGGGAAACCGTAGGAGAAGTTTCCGGCTAAGCAACCACGATTTTTAAGCTTCCGTAACTTCCACTATTTAGTTAGTTAGTTGCATATTTATCCTGCTATCACGAGAAAGCGATCAAAGCGCTTTACGAGCTCGCTTAGGAGTTGCCAGCCATCTGTCTACCGCACCAAGATGGGGGAATCCCGCTAAGTGGCACAACAAGTAAACTTGCCGGCTTGTCAACAGGGGTGAAATGACGTCACTAGCACAAATGTGCTACTAGCACATCGTCACTCGCACTCGCACATTTCGACTCACACATAAGCAATCACTCGCACATCACCGTGCTCGCAATCGCACATTCCATGTTTGCTCGCACATTATGACCGCACCACTCGCACATTTCGACTCGCACATATTAACCAATCACTCGCACATCACCCTAGGCCTACTTGCACATTCCATGTTCACTCGCACATTATGACCAGACCACTCGCACATAACCAATCACTCGCACATCACTGTACTCGAACTCGCACATTCCATGTTCACTCGCACATTATGACCGGACCACTCGCACATAACCAATCACTCGCACATCACCGTACTCGCACATTCCATGTTCACTCGCACATTATGACCGGACCACTCGCACATTCCGGTGTTGTAAACCTGTTAAATAACCGGACTACTAGCTCGTGTGGCACCTAGCACTCGCACATGCGTGGATGACGTTAGACTAGTCTAATAGCAATTGTGCCAGGTAGACTAGACAAGGTAATTTTTGCAGAATGAAGAAGCTGGGAGCTTAGTATGATTTAGGCTAGTTATTAGTTAGGTCAGAAAAATTGGTGTGGATAGCGTATACTGGTGGGTGCTGGTTAGCTTGACACAGTGACAATGTTGAGAAAGTAGATTAGGCCAAATACCGGTACCATAGACTGGATGGGCAAGTTAATGCAAAATGTTAGCTTCGTTGACCACTACTTCGTTAACGCAGTTAGGTACTTCCATTATCGTTAATTTGTTAAATTCAGCTCCAATTAACAGAAGTTAATTAAATTTGTTACCGGTACAGGCCTCTCGTTAATTTTGGCTTAAAAGGACATTTTTTTCAATAGAAAGCTTAAAATTTTAATAATATCAATGTTTGCATAAGCATTTAGGCAATTTTTCTGCTCACAAGCAATATGTTTTATTGTTTTTGTCTTGCTTTTTTACTTCATTGGTCTTATTTTGCTAGTTCATCGATGTCAAACTTAACCAACAATAAGAGAAATAGCGTTTACAAAAATTAGCTTAGTATGATTTAAGCTAGTTATTAGTTAGGTCAGAAAAATTGGTGTGGATAGCGTATACTGGTAGGTGCTGGTTAACTTGACACAGTGACAATGTTGAGAAAGTAGATTAGGCCAAATACCGGTACCATAGATGGGCTAGTTAACTGGTTAATACAAAACGTTAGCTTCGTTGACCTCTACTTCGTTAACACAGTTAGGTACTTCCATTAACATTAATTTGTTAAATTCAGCTCCAATTAACAGAAGTTAATTAAATTTGTTACTGGTATATAGTTAATTTTGGCTTAAAAGGACATTTCTTTTAAAAAAAAAGCTTAAAATTTTTGTAATATCAACGTTTGCGTAAGCATTTAGACAATTTTTCTGCTCACAAGCAAGATGTTTTATTGTTTTTGTCTTGCTTTTTTACTTCATTGGTCTTATTTTGCTGGTTCATCAATGTCAAACTTAACCAACAATAAGAGAAATAAGGGTTTACAAAAATTAAACGGAAGTTATCAAGTACTGACGGAAGTTAATTTAGTCCGTTAATTTCACACAGCACAGCTCGCCAATGCTACATTTCTGCGTTGCCCTGGCATTAAGGCATTTTCTAGCCTATATGATACGGTACACCACAATGGTGCTAGGTCGCAAACCAAAGCACACTAACAACAGAACAAGTGAGGGTAAATATTAAAACATCAAAACAAATTAACTCGTGTAAATCTATGGTACCGGTACATATTTAACTGTTCAGAGTAGCAAAATATTAACAATGAGTGACGGAAACTCTGCAACAAGTAATACTGTAATGCTATAAGCATACAGATGTGTCCCACCACTCGTTATGAGCATGCATAATACTGCGACTGGGCTATGCAGCTATAACAAAGATATGTTTTTTTTTAGTTGTGCAGTTGGTACATGTGTAAGTACACCCATTCAGAATTAGCTATCATTTACTGGTAATTATCTGGACTAATCTATCATCTCTAATTTTTCATGTCATCGTCCATCTTGGCAAAGCTCAGCTTTGGCTATGGATCAGATTTAGATCAATGCCTGGACTTGATTGGTGATTGTTCTGTGCAGAAAAGCTGTTCCTTATGTTGGACAACATTTGGCACAGAAAATAATGATGAATTGGAGTTACATGAAGAAATTGAACAACACTTGCATTCTGTTCACCTTTTAAAATCAATCTTTTATAAGATCAATGATGAGAAAGGTACAGTACCGATAATCTATGATTTTACCATGAATTGTGAGATATTAATGCTAAATTTAACAGCAAGTGCCAGTACATGTATGTTTGTGTACAAAGTTACAAATAGATTTTGTATTCAGTATCTGGTCCTCTTTTCAACGTGTGCAGTGTGAGAGGCATTTCAATATATACTTTAGCCGATGTGCAATCTTAAATTTACAGCAATTAATGTTTACTCCCTAGTCTCAAATATTGCTTTCGGGATGATCTGGAGTATCATAATTATGTCATTTTATTTTGTTAATTGACTTGCAATGTGAGAAACATGTTTCAATTGTGTGTTTTCAGCTTTTACCTTGCCTTGCAAACTCCAATGCAAAAGTTCAAGCTCCACAACTAAACAGTGGTACTCACATTTTCATTGTGCTTGTTGCAATAACACTTTTATCAGAAAGTACACGTTCATGCGCCATTTAAAAGGTACTAGTACCCTATTCTGCATAATACTTGTATTTTATTTGCATGGTGCAGAGTTTAAAGATTGTTTGCTTGTTCAAAAAAAAGATATTATTGCACAGTTACATTATGCTATCATGCATTGTATGCTAAATCAAAGATTTGCTTTCTGAAAACATGCTGCCAAACATTTCATTGTTTTTATTTTTTGTCTAGCAAAAGGTTTCCAAGTTCTGTCCAATTCAGTATCCCTTCTTCCTCATTTGTGTTTGCCTACTGATACTGGTAAGTAAAGTAGCTGTTAGATTTCCATTTAGACAAGCCTATGTGCGTAAATGTGTTCTGTGCTTTGTGAAAAACTAAACGTGCTAATGTTAAGTCTACTGTTGAATAAAAATTATTGTCATGATAATGTGAAGGAAATAGCAATTGTTTTGCGACTTTTTGGAACAAGTTGCGTGTTACTTCTACAGGTATAATAACGGCGTGAAGACTTTTCAAATATTTATGCAAAACTGCATACGGTTCAACATTTTAAGCTTTGTTGCATGAATTCACATTAATATACAGGGTGTCCCAAAAAAAATGACACCATTTGTGATCCAAATGATACCAAATGGTGTCTTTTTTTTTGGGACAGCCTGTATATTCAGTTTGCTCACTGCTGCACCAGGGCCGGTAACTTACAAGAAAAAATGTAAATTATGTAGGATTATTCAAGATTTAGATTCTGTTTTCGGATTTGAATGGATTTATCGTTGCGGATTGAGATCGAATTAGGATTTTGAAATGTGAATACCGGACGTCTCTGCTAGGCAGTAGGCTCACTACTGCACGCATTAGTGCAGGTAACGTACAAGTACCAGTGTGGTTCCTTCTAAAGCAATGATATTATTACTTGTTCTGTATCAGACAATTTGTCATATTTTTTTGGCAATTTCTTGAAAACGGATCACGTTTTGTGTTGTCTTGTGTTCTGCTATCAGTAGTTGTGATTAACAGCTTTTAAAAATCTTCCGAGTTTCATGCTTTAAATTTTCCGCTTTTAAAAAAATTTGCTTTTTCAGGTGCATGACTTGTGGAGCAAATCCCCCAAAAATCTATTTGTAGCATTTATGCTACACAAGAAGTATTTGTTGACGCATGATTCTTTTTGCACTTCATTCAAAAATCACTGGTTGGATGACTCGGTATGTAAAATAGAATGTTTGCTTTAGTCCAACTCCATTTAGTGCAAATCCTAGTTTGTGTTGAGTATACTTCCTTATCGCAATCGGCTTCTGAAGTTTATGCAGAAGTGCTTTGACCTTGTGTAACTTCGTTTGCCGTTCAGATATGCATTTACGTGTTTCCAGTAAGTTAAAGAAGACGATTTTTGTATATCATCTTCGATGTTCTTTCATCGGAAATTACCTTACTTAAATGCTGATTTGATTTCTGATTTCTTCATCTTTATCCTTTCATCACGAGAAAGCGGCGGAGGCGCTGTGCGTAGGGCGAATCCAGACTCGCTTAGGAGTCGCCTTTGTTTCCAAGTTTTTCCGGTTGAATTTTCTTCTGACTTCTTTAATTTGCTGCTCGCCAGATTCCACCAAGCAGAGATAATCATCGTGAAGCATCTTATCCTACGCAACAGCGAGACTTGGTTGGGAGTTGAACCATTAACCTTCCGATCTTGGTCGTCGTAAAAACGACGCTCCAAACCACTGCACCACGCTGCACTTTTCGCAAATCGCAGTTGCGGTGCTCGCTTTTTTCAGGTTATTAATTACGTTCTCGAAATGGTAGTGGGACGACGGAATAATATTTTACGATTGGACTCGTTTTTATGCTCCGCAATTCCCGGAGATTCTGCACGGTTAAAACGCAGATCCCTGGCACAGGTAAGTTCTGTTTCGCGTGCAATTTACGAGCTACAGTATTATTAGGCATGGCAGTTGACAGATTTAAATAGTACATTTTTCAGTAAGTTTGCTGTGCAATAATGCTCTTACGTGCAAAATTTAAGACACAGAATTCCAATTGGTGAAACAAGTTTAATTACTTATTAACTCACCAATAGATGTCATCTTTTTACTAGATTGGATGCGACGGATGCCCTCGATGGTATCATGAGTCATGCATTGATGAGAAGTTGCATGAGGCAAAGAAGCGGTTTTGGTTATGTGGATTGTGTCGTTAAATTTATTTTGATGCGTGTTTAATTGTTTATCGTTTAGGCGTAAAATGAATAAAAGTTTTTCAAACATTAGCGACTTGCTTATGCTCTCTTAAAAAATAGAAGAATCCCCTTGGCTAATGCTTTTCATGAAATATCGGAAGTTCATTTCAAACGCTAGCTCAGATTGATACAATACATCTGTATAGGCTGGAGTATGTACAAAGTGATTAAAAAAAAAGTTAATATCTCGATTCTTACAGCTATTATTAAATGAAAAACATCGCGTGAGTTTAATCGGAACATACAACATGTTGAAAATGTGCGAGTGCACCGGTCACTTAGCAGGTTTACAGTATCGGAATGTGCGAGTTCTAGTTTGGTCAATGCGCGAGTGGTCTGGTTTTTACAACACCAGAATGTGCGACTGCTAATTTGGTCAATGTGCGAGTGAGATGGCTCTTACAACACCGGAATGTGCGAGTGGTCTGGTTTTTGCAACGCTGGAATGTGCGAGTGTTAGTTAGGCCAATGTGCAAGTGTTCCGGTCATAATGTGCGAGTGATTGGTTATGGGCGAGTCGAAATGTGCGAGTACGGTGACGTGCGAGTGCGGTGATGTGCGAGTGGTCCGGTCATAATGTGCGAGTGAACATGGAATGTGCGAGTAGGGCGATGTGCGAGTGATTGGTTATGTGCGTGTCGAAATGTGCGAGTGAACATGGAATGTGCGAGTTCGAGTACAGTGATGTGCAAGTGGTCCAGTCATAATGTGCGAGTGATTGGTTATGTGCGAGTCGAAATGTGCGAGTTCCAGTAGGCTACAGTGATGTGCGAGTGATTGGTTATGTGCGAATGGTCCGGTGATAATGTGCGAATGGTCCGGTGATAATGTGCGAGTGGTCCAGTCACAATGTGCGAGTGAGCATGAAATGTGCGAGTCGAAATGTGCGAGTGGTTCGGTCATAATGTGCGAGTGGTCCGGTCATAATGTGCGAGTGAACATGGTATGTGCGAGTGATTGGTTATGTGTGAGTCGAAATGTGCGAGTGGTTCGGTCATAATGTGCGAGTGCGGTGATGTGCGAGAGCGGTGATGTGCGAGTGATTGGATATGTGCGAGTGGTCCGGTCATAATGTGCTAGTGAATATGGAATGTGCGAGTGCGGTGATGTGAGACTCGAAATGTGCGAGTGAACATGGAATGTGCGAGTTCGAGTACAGTGATGTGCGAGTGATTGGTTATGTGCGAGTGGTCTGGTCATAATGTGCGAGTGAACATGGAATGTGCGAGTAGGTCTACGGTGATGTGCGAGTGATTGGTTAATATGTGCGAGTCGAAATGTGCGAGTGGTCCGGTCATAATGTGCGAGTAAACATGGAATGTGCGAGTGCGAGTACAGTGATGTGCGAGTGATTGGTTATGTGCGAGTCGAAATGTGCGAGTGCGAGTGACGATGTGCTAGTAGCACATTTGTGCTAGTGACGTCATTTCACCTCGTCTCGGTATGACCCGACTCGGAATCAAACGCGAGTCTACAGCTCAAGAGACAGACGCTCTATACCACTCGGCCATCTGAGCTGTTATTTAATCAGAAAGTGATCAATATAGACTATGCTTGTGTTAAGGTGTCATGGTCTAGTCTGCAATAGAAACTTAAATTTTAGACAAAAAATTTGTACAGGAAAGTGGAAAGCATTTACCGTACTAGCGTACCAAACATAGACTACTGTCAGTTGCAATAGCCTGATTTGTTTGTTGAACAATTGCTGAACTAAACTGCCATACCTACATCTATGGGATATATAGACCACTTGACCTGTGTTTACTCAAAATGTTGTTTTAGCCCTACCAAAAAAAAAACGGGTCTTATCTAGAGTAAGCCCCACGCTTTTTCTGTCTGCCTGTCATAATCAGTTAACCTAACTGATGACCTTAACCTAATCTATAATCTGACCCTAACCAAATCTAACCCTAACCAAACTTAACCCCAACTAAATTTAACCCTAATCGAACCTAATCCTAACCAAACCCAACCCTAATCGAACTTGGGGGCTGACACTAGGCCTAACCCAAAACAACAACTGGGTAGACCTAAGTTCACCTAACATTACGCAGCTATCAGACTACAAGCTGATGCATTGTGTGGTGTTTATGACATACAAGGTAGAAAACTGTGCCAATCAACTGTTCTCAGAACAAACCTATGCCGGTATAGGCCTAGCCTAGAACCAACTGCCAGCGGCCTTAGTTCTTTCTATCTCAAAATAAATTAAGTTTTGTAACCTAATTAATCATCTTGATGCTTTTGGTCAGCATACAACATCTTTACACTATTACTAAACCTACCAGCAGCAGAACCACTAGTCTACCACAGCCAAAAAGCCTACGTTAACGCTGTAAAAGTTAAACCATATTTAGGCTAAGTCAAACAGGAAACGTAGGAACTCACAAAATTTACGTACAAAACGATTAAGTTTTCCTGTGTGAACACGATAACGTTGAGGGAACACATGCCACTTAATGTTATTGACCCTTGGCTCCTTGAGCACTTTTACACCATCAAATTTGGTATTATACTTCTGAAAAAATAATTGGATACCTCGCAGCTTGGTCCTACTAAACACTGCAAGGAACTTCAAGATACTTTGAAACGAAGTACGAAGTAGCTGAAAACACTACAAGTACTTTTAAACCAACCACAAGCTGACAAGGTAATTGAGAACACCGCTAAGAGCTGCAATGTGCTTTCAAACCAACTACAAAGTACTTGAAAACACTACAAGGTACTTTAGGAACATCCCAAGGGTTGGAGTTGGGGGGGGGTTGGGGTCGGGGGGTTGGAGTTGCAGGGTTGGAGTCGGGGGGGTTGGAGTTGGGGTGGGAGTGGAGTTGGGGGGTGGGGGTTGGAGTCGGGGGGTTGGGGTTTAGGGGTTGGAGTTCGGGGGGAGGGGGTGGGGGGTTGGAGTTGGGATTGAGGTCAGGGGTGTTGGAGTCAAGGGTGTTGGGGTAGGGGGTTGGAATCGGGGAGTTGTAGTTAGTTTGAAGCTACCTTAAAAGTCTTGTAGTTGATTTACAAGTACCTTGTACCGGTAGTTGCTTGTGCTGTTTTCAACTACCTTGTATAATAGTTGGTTTAAAAGCACCTTGTAGTTGGCTTAAAAGTACCTTGTAGTGTATTCAGCTACTTTGTACTTGGTTTAAAAGTACCTTGTAGTACCTTGTGCTGTTTTCAACTACCTTTTACTTGGTTTAAAAGTACATTGTAGTTGCTTGTAGTGTATTCAACTACCTTGTAGTAGCTGTAAAAGTACCCTGTAGTTCCTTGTAGTGTTTTCAACTACCTTGTAGTTGGTTTAAAAGTTCCTTGTAGTGTTTTCAGCTACTTTGCACTTGGTTTAAAAGTATATACCCGGTCCTACTAAACATCGCAAGGAACTACATGATACTGAAAACAGTGCAAAGAACTACAAGGAACTACGGTACAAGATGCTTTCGTTTGAAGTACAAAGTAGCTGAAAACACTACAAGATACTTTTAAACCAACGACAAGGTAGTTGAAAACACTACAAGGAATTACAAGGTACTTTTAAATCTACAAAACGCTTGAAAACACTACCAGGTACTTTTAAACCAACCACAAGGTAATTGAAAACACCGCTAAGAGCTGCAAGGTGCTTTTAAACCAACTGCAAAGTACTTGAAAACACTACAAGGTACTTTTAAACCAACTACAAGGCAGTTAAGAACATTGCAAGGAATTTATGGACTAACAAGGGCGTTAGGAACATCCCAAGGGTTGGAGTTGAGGGGGGATTTGGGGTCGGAGGTTGGAGTTGGGGGGGGTTGGGATCGGGGGGTTAGAATTGGGGGGTGGTGTCGAGGGGGTTGGGGTCAGAGGGTTGGAGTCAGGGGAGTTGGGGTTGGGGGGGTTGAGGTCGGGGGGGTTGGGGTCAGGGGTTCTAGTTGGTTTGAAATTACCTTAAAAGTCTTGTAGTTGATTTACAAGTACCTTGTAGTTTCTTGTGCTGTTTTCAACTACCTTGCAGTCGGTTTAATAGTTCCTTGTAGTGTATTCAGCTACTTTGTACTTGGTTTAAAAGTACCTTGTAGTTCCTTGTGCTGTTTTCAACTTCCTTGTACTTGGTTCAAAAGTACCGTATAGTTCCTTGTGGTGTTTTCAACTACCAGACTATCTTGTAATAGCTATAAAAGTTCCTTGTAGTGTTTTCAACTACCTTGTAGTTGGTTTAAAAGTACCTTGTAGTTCCTTGTAGTGTATTCAGCTACCTTGTACTTGGTTTAAAAGTACCTTGTAGTGTTTTCAGCTACTTTGCACTTGGTTTAAAAGTACCTTGTGGTTCCTTGTGCTGTTTTCAACTACCTTGTAGTAGCTATTATTGGGTTGCCAGTAACTTCGCCACAGTAACTTCGCTACAGAAACTTCGTCACATGGTAACTTCGCCACACTTTGAGAAGGTGAAGGGAGATGTGGGGATAGTAGGAAAATGTGTTGGGGTGTAGGGGGAGGAAGGAGGGATGTGGGAAGAGGTATGAAAGGAGGTGTATGAAAGTGTGATGGGATGTGGGGGAGATGTAGGGAAAGGTGAGGGTAGGGAGATAAGAAGAATTAAAAGTGTGTTGGGGCCCCACACCTCAACACATTTCCCTACATCTTCCCCATTACCCTCGCCACATCCTTTCCCCACACGCCAACACACTTCCCCACTCGCCCCATACACTTTCCACACCCTCCCCACACTTCTCCACTCCCCACACATCTTTCCTTACCTCCCCCCACACCCCCCCATATTTCTTCCCACAGCTCCCCTGACCTCCCCCTACACCCCAACACACTTCCTTATTCACCCCATGCACTCTCCCACACCTTTCTCCCCACATCTTACCCCACAGTTTCGCTTATGTGGCGAAGTTACCAAGTAACTCGAAAAGCCCAATAAAATTTTGTACGGCAACCGGGAATTTAAAGTCTTGTTTCGGTGTAGGCAATGTAAATTTTCGATGTATGAAAGTGTGGCAAAGTTACTATGTGGCGAAGTTACTGTGGCGAAGTTACCATGTGGCGAAGTTACTGGCAACCTATAAAAGTACCTTGTAGTTCCTTGTAGTGTTTTCAGCTACTTTGTACTTGGTTTAAAAGTACCTTGTAGTTGTGCTGTTTTCAACAATCTTGTACTTGGTTTAAAAGTACCGTGTAGTTCCTTGTGGTGTTTTCAACTATCTTGTAATAGCTATAAAAGTACTTTGAAGTTCCTTGTAGTGTTTTCAACTACCTTGTAGTTGGTTTAAAAGTACCTTGTAGTGGTTTCAGCTACTTTGTACTTGGTTTAAAAGTACCTTGTAATACCTTGTGCAGTTTTCAACTACCTTGTAGTAGCTATAAAAGTATCTTGTAGTTCCTTGTGGTGTTTTCAAGCATTTTGTAGGTTTAAAAGTACCGGTACCTTGTAGTTCCTTGTAGCACGTTGTAGTTCCTTGCGGTGTTTAGTAGGACCCGTATATACCTTGTAGTTCCTTGTGCTGTTTTCAACTACCTTGTAGTAGCTATAAAAGTGCCTTGTAGTTCCTTGTAGTGTTTTCAAGCATTTTGAAGGTGTAAAAGTACCTTGTAGTTCAGGTAGTAGGACCCCCTTGCAGCTCTTTAAACTTTGATGTTAAAAACCTGTTTTTATTTAAATGACTTCTCTAAAAGGTTGACGTTATTACGATTTATGACAAACTCTTTCAATTGAAAACTCGAGCTTAGGATACTTCTAGTTCTGGGGTCCCCGTTCATTTGAATTCCTTAAACAATCTTTTTGTCGCATTCTGCGCTGAAAGTGATCTCTGATAAAAAATGTTTTCGCTTTATGCGTTGCGGCCCATTCCTATGGGCGAGGGAAATGATTGCATCATTCTTCTGATTTTTGTTGCACTAACCTCTAACTATAGCTTATTTTGTATCATGCTTTGACGGTTGGTGCAAAGTTTGTGATTCGTGAATCGTGCAGTACCAAGTACTACCAGTAACACTACCATACTGAGTAATTAGATATTTAGCCAACTAATACTATAGGCGTAATTATTATGAAAAAGTGCGGTTTTAATTAAAATTCAACAAAATATAGAGCAGTATATACTTTGTTTTTGGAATTTTTTTAATAAAGTATGCTACAGACAAAAGTACTGGTACCGCGGTGCTACCACGGTATATTCTTTTAATTTTAAGTACCGAGTGCCGGTACCGGTCGGTACTATTAACAAAGTACCGAGTACTGGTACCGCCGGTACTTTACAAAAGTATCGTGCCCACCTCTGCATGTAAACACCTATTAAAATCATTTTCCAGTAAAAAAAAAGTCGCGTTGTGCAGGGCGATACCCCTGACCAGGTCAGTGCCCTCTCGATCTGCGGGTTCGAGAGGGCAGTTCTGCCGGCCCTGGCTGGATTAAAGGGCAAACTACCTTAAATTATACATGCTTACACGCGAAAACTTCCTTTACACGAATAGCAGTCAGAACTAAAGCTAATCAACGTAAAATCCAGGATATTATAATGTTGCTTCCTCCTGCCTTTATTGGCTAGGACTATATGCACCCATCTACTTCTGTCTTCGAATTCTCACGCTGAGAAGGCAAAATTTTAAATCTAGGGGTATGTGCGTGAAGAGTCTATTAGCGCTATTCAACTGGAGACAAACGAGAGATCGAGTTTACTGTAACAGCCCCAGTGCCCATTTATTTTACATTCCCAACCCAAGTCAAAACAGTAATGGTTTCTGCCACTAGGGGGTGCTGGAATTGTAGTGCGTGTGTCCCTATGCATAGTTGTACCCCATAAGAAGTCATAGAGCCCATATGGATCCATAAACACGTGCATGTTTTTTATTCCTCACCAAAAACCATAATTTGATATATTCAGCCATTAAAGGGTACTACATATCATTTTGCATCAGTCATTGTCATACCCCAAAGTAGGGTGCCCCTTAATTAGTCATTATTTTGACAAGTTGCTAGACCTGCAACGTGTTTGTTGGACGAAACGTATTTCTCAGGTAATGTTACCAGCCCTGCAACGAATTTCTCAGGCAGAACAACCCTTCTCAGGTAATAATGGTGAAAATCAGTATATTCTCAGGTAACATTACCAGCCCTACATCGTCTTTCTCAGGCAAAACAACCTATTTCTCAGGTAACGTTACCAAGGCCTCTAGAAGTTTCTAGGAAATCAGATATTGTTTTCGCAATAAGATACCGGTAGTGTGTGTTCAAGTGCAGAAGTTCCAATGAAAATGGATAGCAGTACAGATCAGTCTGTCAGTGCTCTCCTTCAAATGCAAGTTTTTTTCACTCACTGCTTGTTATAATCATGAAGAATTATATCGCTGAAACAGCCTACTTACAATGCTAATAGATTTTGGTATGCTTTTCATGTCAGAATCTATGGTAGTTGGAGAAGTACCTACCAGAGTACTGGTATGCTTTTAATAATATACCAGTATATTGAAATTAATATTCATTACAATGATTACCAGTAGGTCTGCCTAATTTGTATTTGTGCTTGAATATTCTGTGAGTCGAAATAATATACAGAAAACAAGTGATGCCTCTTTACAAAACGATTATGGTATTTGAATGGTACCTATGCATTGTACGGTATGATATGTTGGTAAGCACTGTTCCCTCTAGGATTTTAACTAGTGCGAATTTTCCCAACAATGAAAATCACTAAAAATTTGCCCTAACTTTTAAAGAGTGTAATTCAAGGTTTGGAATAAATTTTGTCTAAAATAAGGGTTTCTGTGGTAAAACTCTTTCATTTGATACAAAAAAACTTAAGCACTTTTTACTAATTTGCTTTTAAATCATTATAGCAATGTGCAAGAATTAAAAAATTTTGCCCAAAGTTTCTCATTTTTCTTAAATTTCTCACCTTAGAGGGAACACTGTGTTGGTAAGTACTGAGTGGGGTGATAAAAATCTGAAGTTTTCCTTTTTACGTTTGGGTTGAATAAGATAAAAGGTTTGTAAAAAGAACGGGCTTTGTTTTGTGATCTGTGATGCAAGGCTCCCAGAGTTCCGGATTTTGCTAGATTTCCGGAATTTTGCATTTCAAATCGGCACCTACCAATATTGTTCCAGAAATGCTTTTTTTTCTAAAAGCACCTACCCCCTTCCCTTACGTGCCATCTGCTGGGATTTTTATGCGTTAGAAATTTGACTTTTCTTTTTTATTCATGCGTTTTTATACAAGTAAGAAAATTGACTTATCTGCAGTGTTGCAAGGTCTCATCATCAGACCATGCTGCAGTAAAACTAACCTCACACTTGTAAAATTGTTGAAGTCACAAACTATGTTGACCTGTTGACAGACAAGCTGCAGCTTGGTAATAGAAAGTTGAAATAGCAGATAATTGTGACATAGCATAATGTTGAATTGTGATACTCTGGAGGTACCGGTATAATCCCTGTGTAACGTTAGGTTATTCATTGCACTTACGTCCTATCAACCAGAAAGATCTTATTTGAGGGTATCGCCTACAGCCCTCTCCATTGGTATGCTATATGCCAAACTATCTGCTGTAAACTTGGATGGTGCTTACAAACTGCTTCACCATTGTAGTCATCAGTAGTGTAAATAAAAATAAATAAATATAAATAACTCAGGTTATTTTCAAATTATATTGAACTGAAAATTCAACAGTAATTGAGGGAGACTGCGAAGTGAGCTTGCGCTCTTCGAGTCAGCAGCCACCCGTTATATACGTCAAATGCGATCGGCTCCAGCCGCGAATCGAACTCGTCACGTAGGATCTGCCACCTGCGCGCGGTACCGCTAGGCCATGTCGCTGACATTAGTAGCTAGTAGTTAGTAGAGATAGAGCTTCAGCCCCCCACTCCACTGGTATGCCGATTATGTGCTGTAAACTTGAATATTATACTGCTTAGAAATTTCTGCACGATCGTTATGGTCTGATCTATGCGGCATTATATACTGCAAAAGCTGTATGTTCAATATCAATTATGAGTCATTCCATGCATGATTTGAAATGGCTTGTCACCATATGTCAGCAAACGCGAAATTAGGTACTTTAACGAAAAGAGTGTGAAAAATGATGATGACTTAAGAAATAATTTTTTCAAAAATGTTATACAGTTTTGGAGTTATCGCGATTTGAAATTTTGGCCACTAAAGGGAAATTTTACTGACGCATTTGTTAATAGTTAATATAGCTAATTGTTTTTTTAGGACAGGTAAATGCTCAAAAATTGGTTCTTGGGGTTTTTGGGGTCGAGAAATCCATTTTTGATGTCAAATTTGCGAAATAATAACTCCTTCATGGGGTGATTTCAATTTTTAAATTTTATTTCACATAAACTTTGAATCAACATTTTGAGGTGTTGGCGCATGTCTGCAACAGTTTTTTTAGATCTGCACGATTTCTAAATTTAGTAATGCTGCAAAAACACCAGACCATTTTTTTACAACTAAAATTTAATTGAACATAGCTGAACCAAAGTCACGCAAATGCGTTTGCTCTAGTTGCAATACAAACAGCCAAAATAATCCAAGAAAAAAAGAAACAAGAAAAACAGGGAAATCAATACAAGATTTTCATGCAACGTTAGTGTCCTCTCCAGTGGCGCATCAGGGAGGGGGGGGTCGAACCCCCCCTTTTCAAACTAAACGTTTGTTTTTAAAGTGAAGTGTCCAAACTGTGCAAGTGCTGTTATTTCAACACAGCTGTGACAAAATTTGCGGCATATCATGCTGAAGCCAAATCCGCTGCTTGGTGAGGTGGTAAGGGACATTGTAATTCGTGCATGCAGGAGGGATGTAAGGGATGCATCCTTCCCATCAGCCATTTTCAAACATCTTTTTGATGAATACAGTTTTTCCATGATTTCGAACCTTTTCGATAACAATAAGCCTTACGCTCTAAGCACACATTATCAAAAATGTAGCCTACGAACAAAATGCATCATATTTATGTAACTCTCAGATTTAGGGACAAAAAATTTAAATAGAATTTGCTTCAAAATTGTTCAAAAAGTGCTAAAAGGGCCACAACAGTATGTAAATTTTCAAAAAATTTTTAGAGGAGCATGCCCCCGAATCCCCCTAGAAGCTTTTTTTATTCCCAATATGCTTAAAAATAAGGCAAATTTGGGTGCCCCTCCCTGAAAAAGATTCTTGAGTATGTTGCAGACATGATAGCATTTTCAAAGAGCTGTTTACGCTTATTTGGGTCTAATGTTTTGTAGTTTGGTAACACTCAACCTAATTCAAAATTTCATCCTCCCCCACCAAAATTTTCTGGATCTGCTCTGGAGTGCGAGATCAAGTTTTTTAGAACCCCCTTTGAAATTTTCTGGGTGCGCCCTTGTCTTTCTCGTATTGTTATTTTTTAATACTGCATGTAAAGTCATTTTTTTAATGATTTTACATAAAGTACTTTTTTCTGATTTACTATATTCTAAAGACGTTATTGAAAGTGTGGTGTGCAGTCATCTTTTATGTATATTTTTATTTATTTTTGCAATTTCACTCTAGACAGCAAAAGAAATGAAGTGTTTTAAGTTGACATTAAAGGCAAGGTAGTCCAAAGCAATATCACAGACAGCACAAGAGCGATATTGCAGCTGCAAAAGTTCCAAAAATATGAACTTATTTTTCCTCTCCCCTATAGACGCTGATGATGTGAGAGACTCACAGTACACTCACAGTAAACAATCACAGTAACAATGGTTAGTTTGGCCAAATAGGCATTGATCCAGCAGGGGGAAGGGGGTCGTGCCTCCTCCAGTTCAATACCAAAGGGGGCAACGTGTGTGTGGCCTTGCGATGTTTTGATAAGCCTATGGAAAGTTAAATGCAAGTATAATAACTAAAACAGTTCTGAAACATAACAGCGTAAAAGCACAGTATTGCTTTGTCGTAATTTTGCGCTCACGCTATACATAAAGGAAAAAAAAAAGTATTAGCATGTGGTCAGCGACAATGCTACTAGTATCTCAAAAAAATCGTTTTTTAACATAGAAAACAAAGTTGTTTTTAAAAGTTCTCACCCCCCAAGTTATGTACCTTTTTCTGGAAATAAATTGGCGTCTCTGCAAAGGCCGCCAATTATGACTATGTCAACGGTGATGTTGGGAACTGAACAACGTATGAAAATAAAATTTTTAATTTACATGTTTTGTTTCTCCTTGTTTAGTTGGAATCGTAGAACTTATTGCAGCCGCAATAGCTCATGCGAAGAAGAATGTGGCTCTAAAATAAATGTTTGCGTCATCATGTAGGCTATTGCGAAGCTTGAAACATGATATAAACCAGAAAAAACTGCATAAGATATTGTTAATTTCTTTCGATCACTGTGGCCAAAAGGACAATAAAAACTCTGTTATTGGCTAATTGCCAAAAAAAAAAAATAAGTCGATAATAAAAAAAACCAGCTTGAGATAAACCACGACAATTTAAGGGTTGTGCACCCCTTATCTTGTGACTGCATTCATTGCACAATACTTTGATCACCACAGCTCTGCCATTAGCAACTTATTTATCCTGTACACATGTCCAATTTTAGTGTGCTTTAGGCCCATGGTTTTTGGTTTTAGTTTCTGCCTCATAATCAACTTCATGATGTCATTATCACTTTTTTAACTATGACATCAAAAAACTGATGATGATGCAAAAATTTAGAACCAAGAACTGCGGGCCCAAGGCTCATTGAAGTTGGACATGTGGACAGGGTAAACATGGACTTGTGCAAAAGGTGTCTAGTAACAAAAATGGTTCAAACAAACATATAGAAGTATAAGCAAATAAAAAACGTTATTACCATGGCATTATGCCAAAATTATAGTATATAATTACAAAAAAAAATCATGCTGCAGCTATTAGCCAACACTCCAAAAGTTGCTCTCAAAGTTTTTGTCAAAAAAACTTAAAAATCTGATTTAGACCATCAAGGACATAATTATATTTCTGCAAATTTGACTTAAAAAATGGATTCCTTGACCCTCAAACCCCCTTAGACCAAATATTTGGACGTTTAGCTTTACTAAGACAGCGATTGTAACAAATTTTGGTAAATGCGATAGTAAAATCTCCCTCTAGTGGCTATAATTTCAAATTGTGGTAACTCGAAAACTGTTCAACTTATTTGAAAAAAAAGATTTTTGCTGAATTTGTATTTCATTATTGCAAGATTTAAGATAAAATACAATTAAATTAATTTCTAAGTGCATGGTTACAAAAATAGTTTTAAAATTTGAATTAAGCATGGAATGACTCGTATAAGTGATACCATTTCACATGTCAGAGTACTTTGTGTTTGTGTAGTACAGTGGTTCTTAAAGTATGGGTTGCAACCCAAACATGGGTCACGAAGGGTAAAAAATTGGGTCGATATGATAGTAATGCATTGAAGAAATTGTAAAAGGGAAATATCAGTTTCATAGATCACACTGAACCAATGATTTGTCTTGATTAATTGCTGTGTCAAAATACAATGTAGTAGACCTACTATAACCAGAAGCGTATTTAGGGGGAGAGGGCATTATGCCATCCCCCCCTTTTTTGACTTTGCCTTTTAGTAAGAAAGAACAAATGTGACTAAAATATAGACCTACCAGAAACTTTTGATGGTTATTGTAGTTGATGGCCAGGGCATGATCCAGGGGGGCGATATGTACCGTATATACTCGTGTATAAGTCGAGTTTCTGGGACCCGATTTTAAGGTAAAGTTTCCAGGGTCGACTTATACACGAGTAATGTTTTTGGACATGTTGCTGCTGAGTCGAGTTGTATGTGGTATGAAAAGAAAACTCTATTATTACTTCATTACATCATTAATACTGGCATACAAGCAATACACAAACATGCTAAAGTTACTTAACAGTATAGTAGTACACAGTATACGGTAGAATTATTTGTTAACGTTCATTCAGGCATTGCATGCGCTTTTCACATGCATTTCACGCACAGGACGCATGCACTTACTGTACTCAGGCATTGCTTTTTTCTTTTTTTACCAACCAAGATTCTTTTTTTTTTCTTTTTTTACCAAACAGAGTAATTATTCCAAAACATTTGCAAATTGTGGAGTCGACTTATACACGAGTAATACCTTTAATGATGCAATTTCTTGTCTTAAAATGCGTATCGACTTATACACGAGGTCGACTTATACATGAGTATATATGGTAAGTATCCTCTCATCAGCCGTTTTCAACTATGTTTTTGATAAATACAATTTTTCCATGACTTCGCACCTCTTCGATAACAAAAAGCCTTATGCCTTAAGCACCCGTAGTTGAAAATGTTTGAACAAAATGTATCATATTTGGTAAAGTAGAGCTCCTCAGAAGCAGCCGTTGGGTCAAAAAATTTCGGCAAAATTTGCCTAAAAAACGTTAGAAAAGCACTAAAATAGCCATTAAAACAGCATGTAATATTTCAAAATTTTCCCGAGAGAGCATGCCCCCAGACCCCCTAGGGCCTTTTTTGTTTCTCAATCTGCTTCAAATTGCCTCTGCCAAAAAAAACTGCACTTGAAAAAATGTTGAAATTATGCCCCCCCCCCTTTGAAATTTCTCGCTACGCCACTAATTATTACTGGTTATCTGTGTCTTATCTAAGTAAATAGCAAAGTGCTAACATTAAAAAAAATTTTCTAGGTGTAACGTTTGGGTCACGAAATATTCATAAAACTCAGATTTGGATCACACACAAAAAAGTGTAAGAACCACTGGTATAGCACATAATACATAGGACATTGTTGCAGGATATTATACAGTTAAACGCACTAAAATTTACTTTTTTTAGGTAAAAAATACAAAAATTGTTAGCAGCTGGGGGCTTTGCCCCCACAGCCCCTTGCTTTTGGTGCCTGGGGGCTTAACCCCCAGCCCCCGACATAGCTGTCATGTTGTCACTTTCTGACCACCCACTTTTTCCAACTTTTTCACCATCTTTGCCCGGGAGCCCTGGTGATGAGTTGCCAGGTCGGTTGCGGTTACTGGGCTGGAGGTTTCAGGCCATGGGCTGCCCATGTTGCAAAAAAGTGAGCCTGTGCCATCTTTATACCTCAAGTATAAGTTGCGCGGACAGGAATGGAGCAGAGACAATGGATCAAAAAATGTGTCAAAAAAAACAGTTGCCGCTTATCTTTTGCATCGTAATGTAATAACGCTTGAAAGTGTTGCAAAAAAAGTCATAACTTTAGTTATGCTCATTTGACTTAGAAAATTTCAATTGCATCGTGAAGCTCTTGATTTTAGCTATCGTTAAAAACATATTCCAAGAAAATTGATTGTGTTTTAGGCACTACATGGTAAATAATTTCGACATACATAGTATATACTTTGTGAAGCAATTTTTACGCTAGCAGCATTTCTTGCTATTTCAAAGCATAAATATAGCACAGATTTACACAAAGTAATATTATCTGTTTGATTCAAATTAAATAGGTTCAATTACAAAAATTTGAACTTCAATATGAAAGTAGCCTAGTTATATCAGTCGTGGTTTTCCAAGCCTTTAAAAATTTCTGGCAAGAAAATGATTGGGTAAATTGTTTTAAACCTCATGTAAAAGTAGGCTTCACTGTATAGAACTAGATTTTTACAACCATGGTAGATTGGTAGTGAGGTTGTTAATTTCTGTCATGGTTCATCCTCAGACCCTGTGTAAAACGAGCCTCTTATTAATTTTATTCTGGCCCACAATATTCGATTTTAAAAGCCCAGAGTTTGAAACTCGAGAAGCTGCGACCATGAAACAATGTAAGTTAGGCCTATCTTAATGCATATGAAGCAGTGAAATCAAAAACTAAAATAGGTATATTTTCTTCTGGTTGAATTTTGCTTATTAAATTTTTCGTGTAACAAATGGTCCAAGACCCAAGGGTGAAGCATGACAGAAGTTAACGACTTCACCACCAATCTACCACGGTTGTAAAAATCTAGTTCTATGCAGTGAAAAGCCTACTTTTACATAAGGTTTAAAAAAATTTACGCAATCATTTTCTTGAGACAAATTTTAAAAGGTTTGGAAAACCACTACCAACAGCTAGGCTAATTTTATATTGAAGTTTAAGTTTTTGTGATTGATGAACCTATTTAATTTGAATCAAATCAACTCTTTGCAAATCTGCGCTGTATTTATGCTTTACTGTGAAATAACAAGAAATGCTAGGGTTGGTGTACCAATATGCGAACACCTCAAATTTTGGCCATAAAGGCAAACGCATTAATTTTCTCAGAGCTCTCTTATACCAAAGATAAATAAAATTTATCCTTATGCATATGAAACCCACAAAATTTTGACTCAATTGGATCAAAATTAAAAGAAATATCGCGAAAAACATCCAAACTTTGTTAAAATTCTCGTCTTTTTGAAACAAACCATCGCCGTCTAACCCTATGCAAAAATGACGCTCCAGTTGTTATTTTTCGTTGAAAATCTCCGGATTCGCGTGTGTGCATGCCAATTTTTATTACTCTTAATTAAGAGCAACTATCTTTTTTCTTTTATCTTCCCAATGCACTCTTACTGCTTGGTCGTGTATTTGCGAACAATCCCGCATGCGCACTTCTTGTGACGTCACAAAATTAAGAAATCAACGGAGAAGACCGAGCAAAATGCGCAAGAGGAAATGAGAAAGTGGAAAATTATGAAATTTGAACGCAAACAACCTTTCAATTTGTTAACGAAAATTTAATAGCACTTGTCTATTTGCAATTGCAAATAATTTTTTTTTCAATTTACACTGGCGTTTTAAGAAGTTATTAACATGCCAGGGCAGAAAGGAAAAAGTAAAATTAAAGAAACAATCAACTCAAATCTTCATTATACTCGCCGTGTTTTGCCGAAGTATGTAGCGAGTGGTGGGGCCCATCTTTGCGGCATAGTGCCTGGGCTACACAGCTTCAAAGAAACGTCGCAGCGATGGCGATCCGTTGGCAACCTTGTGCCGATTTGACTGACCTGGGAATCAAACCCCAGACCTCCTGCACCGATAGCGTGCGCTTAGCAACTGAGCTAACTGGTCGGTTTTTAAAAGGAAAATTAGATGAAGATAATTTTATAACAGCATGCAGGGACATAAGTTTCTATCTATCGTTGGCGCAGCTAGTGCAATGCACCGAAGCCCCAGCAACAAGCGGACCCGAGGCACCGCATCGTAAACTTTTTTTGAAAATTTCAAATATACATATTTAAAAAAAAATTTTTCAACAATTCAATTTTTTTAAATATTTTTTACATAGCCTATCGCTGTTCTACGCTTGGTCGGGGACATCGAATTTATCCGCTTTTAATGAGTTTTGTTCTATGACGTACTTATACGTAATGTCTTGCATGGTTTCGAGATGGCAGCTTTTTGTCTTGGTGCTTTGCCTTGTGACTTCGCACTTTGGTTGGTTTAGTCTATATCGCGTAAATTAATTATTAAGAATAAGCCCATCCACATGAAGTTGCTGACTTTTTCTGGTTAGTTTTGTCTGCTTCATATGGATAAAAATTTGCTGACCATCGTCTATAATTTTTTTCAACGCTGTGGTTTTGAGTAGGCTAACCACAATATAAAACTCCAGTTACTTCACTGCAGTATGAAGAAAAATTATCAAAGCGGAGTGTGTAAAAATTTTCTGATTTCTACATTTTTATCCTTCTGTCACCAGAAAGCGACAGAGGCGCTATGCACAGGACGAATCCAGACTCGCTTTGAGCTCGTTCATTCTCTATCGACAGTAGAGCAAAAAGCTTCTAATGACGTCTGTCCCTTGTTTTCCATAGTCATGCAAGAATCCAATCGTGGCTTAAAGATTGGCTTGCCCATATTAAAATCGGTCAAAAAAGGCTTTGCTTTTGATAAGCAAAAACGCGTCACTGGCTAAAACTAATCCTGACGTGTGTGCGGCATTCTGATATAGCCTATACAACTGTACCTGCAGCAGTAGCTAGCTTTGGTTGCCGAGTGGTAAGAGTGTCCACCTCTTGAGCTGTATACTCGGGTTTGATTCCAAGTCGGGTCAAACCAATGACTTTGAAGTCGCTTTCTCATGGTAGGAGGAAGCGATCAAACACTAGTAACAAGCTTGCTTAAGAGTTGCTGGCCATCTGGCAAATGAATATTGGTACAAAGACGACCAAGAGTTTTTTTTCCAAACTCAAACTGATTGAAAGCTTCTTTAGAAGCTTAATATCTCAAAAGAAACTTAGCGGTTGGGCTCTGCTGTCGAGAGAAAATGAACGATCGAGCTCAGAATTTAAATTTTAAGAAAGTTAGGGAACATGTCAGCGGCATGGCCTAGCGATACCGCACGCAGGTGACAGATCCTACATGACAAGTTCGATTCGCTGCTGATGCCGAACTGCCGATCGTGCATTTCTTTTGTGTTGAACAATTTATCCAAATTGCATAGCGCAAATAAGCACATCTCGGTTTTACTGATATATCGTAGATATTGCTCTCAAAGCATCCTTGCCTAAAATGTAAAACGATTTTAGTTTACTACGTATATTTGATGAAACTTGTTACACAAGAAAAAAAAATGTTAAAAAATGAGAGCTCCATATTAGATGTTTGCACCGGAATCGGATCCCTGCTTGACGTAGTTACGCTCCTGCAGCAAAGGGTTACACGCGATAAATAGAGGAAAAGATTCGCAAGTAGGCTAAATGAAATAAGAAGTGGGAATAAATCGAACTCCAAGAAATGCAAACATAGTCGTTATTTCGTGCTTTCCTCCACACAAGCCGACAGGAGATGGCGAAATCCAAACTGTTTTTACAATCTTTGAGATGAGATCAAAATCTTTGGGTTGGTCTCGTCTTGAGATTTCACCTTGGAAACTCCAACTTGAGCTGCTGCCTCTGTGATCTGCCAACATATTCAAGTCTCAGATAAATAAAACGAAAGTCATAGTTATTGCCTAGCCAATTATTTAGGCTACATCACTACGTCAACCACTTTCGACGCAAGCAGCGTCTTTTCTTGCAAAAATATTCATAACTGCGCTTGCGTCTAGCAAAACCTGTGCTATTTGTGCTATTTTCTCGCAAAAACATGCGACGATGTAGGACAGGAAGGCGTCGTCGCATACTGGTGCTCCCTATTCGCCACTACTAGACAAAAGGACGTTTACAATTTAAGTAATTGCATAACTTACACCTTGTTTTTTATCAGAAAAAAATTCGTCAGAACTAAAAAAATTAAATTTCCATTCCTGTGAAAAAATCCGTTTTCAATTCAGAGCAATTTGAGAGAAGATAGAATAATTTTTCAGTAAACCGCTCACATACTGGTGCACCGACCCTATTAGTTTAAAAATTGCTTCAAAAATTAATGTGTCTGTCCAAGTTATTTATCATGTAGAGTGGTGCCTAAAACACTATCCATTTTCTTGAAATTTGTTTTAATAATAAAGTAAAGTTATGACTTTTTTGTAACACTTTCAAACGTTTTTACGTTATAAAAGATAAGCGACGATGTCTTTATGGACACATTTTTTGATCCATAGTTGCTTAACAATGTAACGAATGATTTGCTCAACTTATACGTGAGGTATACGGACTCTGTTTTACCGTTGACAGAAAATACGTTCCGCTTGCCGTGGAATGCGGCTTGTTTTGCTGTTTCCGTTGACCGCGGCGGATTTTACCGTTACCGCGCCAAGTGTAACCAACCATAACGCATAAAATCCTGTAATAACCACCCAGGTGTAGTAATTGTGCAAACTTCACATTTTTTTATTATTATTTTTTTTTTATTATAGAAGATTTTGCACAAGTACTACATACTGCCCAAAAATTGAAAAAAATAGTACCGGCACAGCAGTACCTGTATTTTTTTTCAAAGTACTGATGGTACCGGTACTAAAAAAGTACTGCGGTACCAGTACTGCCCTCCTATGAAAATGAAGCTTGCTTGACATTATTAAATTCATGTGATCAATTTATCTGTGGATTGTTGCCATTCCTGTGTTTTGTTTTTTGGTTATGTTGTGTCTGTGTTCCGGTACCTGTTATTTTGTTTTTTGTTATGGTACAGTATGGTATGCATCTGCATACTTTTGTGTATTTGTGCAAATGTATCGGTAATAGTGATTTTCCTAATGCGCCATGTTTTTTGTAAATGCATCTAGGGATGTGCCGAACACCGGTTATCTGGCGCTTTTTGAGGTATCTGACCGGATAGTACTTTACTATCTGGCCGGATACTGGATATTTTCAAAGTTCAGGAAACTTGCGTGGAGTAGACTCGGTAAAAATAAAATTTACCTTTTCGATCTAGGTGAAAAAATTTGGTGCAAGTTTGAAAACTTTAATTTTGTTTGGACTCTCTACAAAAAGTAGAACCGAGTCCAAACCTTAGACTGCGTTGGTGATTTTTCTTATCAAGTGGATTTAAATTTAGTTTACAAGTTTATTTTTTTGGCGCTGCAAGTTTTGTCATGAGGAAAGCCACTTCAATGGTGTAGCAGTAGGCAGTAATCAATCAGCATCAAACTGAGACGGTATAATTTCGATGATCACAATCATTGTCTCCAGTGAAGACCATGCAAATAATTTACGTTTAAATGCCTGTCTTCTGTCCTATTACTTGCACGTTCGTTTTTTCGAAATGAAAAAAACAAACAAACGCAATGTGCAGCTGACATAAGTGCCAATTTTTTCTCGAAGGCAAAAGGCAAGGGGGAGGGCATTTTTATAGAAACTTCGTTTTCTATGTTCAAAAAACGACGTTTCAAGGTACCAGTAGCATTGTAATGAATGTGCTTCTGCTTTTAAATGTTGTGCGGTTTTGTAACACTAAGTAAGTTGAAGCCTTGAATTCAACGTTCTTAGTTCATCAATTGACTGTTTGTGTTAAACGTTTGACGTAATTCACCCATAATTGCAGATTTACCGCAGGATCGATTTTTTGCAGCAATTTTATGGTATTTATAAACTATAAACCTTCGTTTTTTTAGTAGCTCTGATGATAGCGCAAAGCAAGTGAAAATTCAAATTCAAACTTGCCTTTTACCGACCGCTTAGCGTATTGGTTAAAAACATCGCTATCGGTGTGGGAGGCTTGCCACTGTTACGACGTTTTTTTTTTCAGAGTTTGAAATTATGTTGCACAGGCCCAGAGATGGGCTCCGCCATTTGTTGCACGCTTCGGCGTAATACCGCGAGTATAATGACGATTTGAACTTTTTTGAAGTTTGCTTTCGATGGGTATCACAGATTGTTCACAAGCACAAAACCGCAAAAATCTACATAATGAGTAGTAATTGTTAACTCGATTGCTTTTCTGGTAAAATCACGCCGCTGACGCAGGCCAAATGCTTGATAGTTTTCCTCTCCCTTTATCCATAGCAGTGATGGCTAATTTTTTTACGTGGTGAGTCAAATATACGGTTGTAGGTTGAAAAAAAAGTGGGTCATGGATGTAATGATATTGATGAGGGGCTTGATCTAGGAAAGCAAAAAGTGAAATAAAAAAAGTTTTTGCGCCTTCCAATGTTTCTAATTTTGTCGAAATCTATGCGAAGAGCAAAAAAGAAGGTCTTCACCTCATAAATTCCTAGCTTTCCGCAAATAGGCTATTGGGTGTGAACAGCAAATAGAAGGTTTTCAATGCCACAGCATAGGCAGATAAACTTTTCTTCATTGCGTAACTGTTCATTACGGTTTTTTCCTACAGTTTTCAAAACTACAAGTGGGTCACTAAAATCTGCAAGTGGGTCACTTAGTGACCCGCGGGTCAGTGGTTCGCCATCCCTAATGTATAGCATGAACGCAAAATTTCGTGAAAACAATGCTAAGATTTTGCGCTGTTACATTTTGGAAATGTTTTAGCTACCTTGCAATGTGCATGCAGTCAACTTTTAATGAAATAATGAAAACACCCTGGAGGCCGGACATATGTTGTCTTCTTCGATATTAGACCTGAGGAAGCAGTTTTCCTGCTCCCGCCGATTAGACGCCTATGGTGGCTGACTGACTTGGCGTCCGATTTTCGGTGCACTCTTCACCAAAATCCACATTTTTAACATCATTCTTGTTACTCGAAAACAAAGCCCAGCGTTGAAAACGTGTTGATACACAAACGTAGTGTCGTGGATCGTAGTTGAATCAAAAGCGATCAATAAGATGGCCATTATATCAACTGAGCTCCTGCCGCTCGACTGCGTTGTCGATTTGGCCAACTTAGAGTAATGAAGTCCATTCTTAATGACTCAACGCTTTTGAAAGTTTCCTGTGTGTCACGTGAGCTCATGCAATAATTTCATGGCTCGCTAGTCGAGCAAAATGATAGCGTGGAGCCGTGGACAAAAAACATCCATATATTAATTTTGGCTTAGTGCTACTATCTGGTATCTGGCCGAATAGTGACGCATCGGATATCCGGTGGGTTACCGGATACCTGGAAAGTTAGATTTGCCGGATATGCGGTATCCGGCTATCTGGCAAATTTGCTATGTGGCACATCCCTAAATGCATCACTAACTTCATAATTATGAATTTATTTTCGCCCATTACTGGGGTTGGCAATACATACTTTCTCAAAGATTATTTTCAAAAATTTTCAGCGAAGAATTACTCGTGTGTTAAAAGTTACAAATTTCGGGAAATGCATGGCGCAATCAGGACGGATTACACAATGCGCTGTGGCGCATTACCTACAGCGCCATTTTCAGTTACGTCACCCCATTTACACAGTTTTCGCAAGATGCTGGCAATTACGGACATCATCTTTTCTGAGCCGACTTAATTGTGATATGTTAACAAGAAACGGAAATGATGACGTCATGCATACGTCACGTCAAAATTTAAAAGCTGTGTTTAAAAGCAAAAAACGTTTTCTGCTACTTTACGGTAAAAAATTGTAAGTTTTCTTGTTATCATACTAGGTGACAGAGTAGAGCCAACTGATTCCTACAATATGCTGATTGCGGTTCTAGACCAATATATTCTAGACCAAGAACAAAAAAAAAATGTGCGAAACTTACGAAAGGCATTAGCAAAGTTACAGTAAGGAGAAAATAGACCTAAAAAAGTGGTGCGCGATCGTTCGCTTTTTTATTGTTATAAATGGAATTTAATTTTTATTTTTGGTGAGAAGGTGTGACAAGGCATGTTTTATCACACTGTGTATATAGCAAAAGTAAATTTGAAGCAGACTCAAGGGAGATAATAAAGAAATGGCGCCTTCAGGACCATACCAAAGCATGGCGCATTGCGGGAATGACTATACTATTTGAAACATACTTCATACTACCGCGACTTGTGACAGGTGGTTGCTGACTTTGAAGATTGCACGGTCATTTGTGCCATTTCCTGTGTTTCTTTGTGAAATGTGATTGTTTAAGCACAAATAAACGTAATTGATTGGTAGCTTTTGCTTTTGTTGAGATTTTGTGAGTCCGTGTTATCTCTGGTCTGTGTTATTTCTGGATGTCTCTTCTCAAATCCAAATATAAATTCTTTACCAGGTATGTGTTATCTCTAGTCCGTGTTATCTCTGGATGTCTTTTTTCAAATCCAAATATAAATTCTTTACCAGGTTTGTTGTCTGCAGACTTTGGTTGCACTCCTTTTGAAATAGTAATAAATATGAAATAACTGAGGGTTATTTTCAAATTATATTGAACTGAAAATTCAACAGTAATTGAAGGAGACTGCGAAGTGAGCTTGCGCTCTTCGAGTCAGCAGCCACCCGTTATATATGTCAAATGCGATCGGCTCCAGCCGCGAATCGAACTCGTCACGTAGGATCTGTTACCTGCGCGCGGTACCGCTAGGCCATGTCGCTGACCGCTAGGCTTTTTCGTCTAGATACTGCATAGCCTTATCAAATTTCTCCCATCTTCCCTGTCCATTGGAAAGCCGCCCTTAACAACAGTTAGTTAGCTATTATTGCTGTAACAATAAGCTTATCTTCACTGGCTGTTAGAACTGTCACTGCAACTGTCACTGTAACCTTGATGCTATACAGTTGTTTTGACATTTCTCCTCAGTGTTTCACAGCATAATTATATTCATACCTTCACTAATTTTGGACCATGACTCTACTTTCTTGACTCTGTTTTTTGCTTTCTCAAGCTCTTTTTGGGTATGGCTAGTAACAGTTTTTTGAATGTACTCACGAGGGATTTTACACAATGATAGTCGGCAGCGTGGCTGAGTGGTTTGAAGCTTCGTTTTTATGACAGCCATAATTGCAAGGTTAATGGTTCAACTCCCTCCCAAGCCTTGTTGCGTCCTTGGATGAGATGCTTTACAACAATTATCTCTGCTTGGTGGAATCTAACAAGCAGTTATCTAATTAAAAAAGTCAGAAGCAAAACTCATGAACATGGGGAACTCCTAAGTGAGTCTGGATTTGTCTTATGCATAGTGCATCGTTGCTTTCCCAAGACATAAAGATAAAAATGAAGAAAAATCATCATCAAAAAAGAAAATTCAAATATTTGAACAATTTAGTTAGTTAGAGTTAGTTGCATACTTATCCTCTTATCATGAGAAAGCGATGAATGCGCTATATGAGCTCACTTAAGAGTTGCCAGTCATCTGTCTACCACACCAAGATGGGGTAATCTCGCTAAGTGCCTTTCCCAACAGCACAACAAGTAAACTTGCGGGCTTGTTCTCCACACTGAGCCTTTAATGCTGAGGGTCAAGCAGGGAAGCTGTGAATACCAATTTTTAAAGTCATTGGTTTGACCCGACTCGTAATCATTCGGCCATTTGAGCTGTTGATGTAACAAGCATTTTTGTAAATGTTGATTGATTGATTTCTTCATCTTTATCCTCCTATCACGAGAAAGCGATGGAGGCGCTGTGCGTAGGACGAATCCAGACTCGCTTAGGAGTTGCCTTTGTTTCCAAGTTTTCCGCTTGAATTTTCTTGTGACTTCTTTCATTTGCTGCTTGCCAGACTCCACCAAGCAGAGATAATCATCGTGAAGCATCTTATCCAAGGATGCACCAACGAGACTAAACCCAACGAATGTGATGTAAATGTAATGTAAAGTGATGTAAATGTAATGTAAGGTGATGTAACACGCACACGCATTTTTGTAAATGTAATGTAACACGCATAAAAAATATTCAAATTTTAAATGAAAAACTTGAGAATTGCATTACGAGAACCAAAAAACGGTTGAAATGAAATTGCAATTTTCAAAGTTTGGTTACCAGAATTTCTGGTGAGATAGACACTCCAAAAAAATAAATAACCTTTTGCATTAGTGATATTAATCGATTGATAGCAACTTGTGGAAATAAGCTATTTTCTTAATAACAGTGTAGTGGTAATCTACTATGGCAAGCTGCAAAGCTGGTCCTCAGTTAAAAAAATAATTGAAACCATTGTAGCTGTGCTAATGCAGTCTCTGTCATTTTTTCGTTGACAAAGCATACCCACTGTCTCACTTCACCACACGCATTAACTTCTGTATCACCATTTCACCTCATTTCAAAAAAAATGATTCTGAAATTTTTTGATGATTTAACAAGCAAACATTGATGCATGATAATGCATCATGTTATAAGTATACAATTCATTTCCACATTAAATGGGTTTTGGGTGTTTTTCACAAATGAAACTCAGAAAGGTTTTCCAGGACCATTTTTTACAATTGTAAATTTGAATTGAGATAATTTGATAATTATGAAAGCTATATGTATATGGCAGTCTTCATATTGAAAGGACATGTGGTTGATATTAACATATTAAAATTAACAAAAAAAGGATGCATCTTTGTAAAAGTTATCAGTTTTTTGTGACATGCAGGTATACCCAGTACTCATTTCATTCCACATCTCATTGCACCCCACACCACCCTAACAGTCAATCTCAACTATGGGAGCTAAGTTTTGGAATAACCTTGCTTTTAGGGATATTTGATCAAGAATACTGACTTCATTGAAATTGATTTTAGGGCAGTTTAAAATTAGGCAGTGTCTAGAGCAGGGGTCCACAAACAGTGAGTTGCAACCCAAATTTGAGTCGTCACACCTGTGACTTTGGGTCGCAAAAATTTTGATTGTAGATCTACACTATTACAGTATTTTGACACAATGACATCTTTTTGCTTCAGTTTTTCTCAGTTATTCTCTTAAACTTTTTGGTTTTGAAACTTTTTGAAAATTTTGGTGACTTTGTCAGATTGCTTAACAACTTGACCAAAAGCTGTGGCTCAAGTACCAAATATGACTGACATAAATTTTTTGAAAAAGCATCTGGTCTTACACCTCCTTAATGCTCGTTTCCATGACAACGCATCAAATATTAACAAAATTAGCCATAACTCTGGAACCACATGAGCTAAAACAAAATTTTTTTTCAAAAGATACAGTATACCCAAGTTTCTATCTGTTGTCAATGCATTTTGTATGCCTATCTGCAGTATTTTTCTAAAAAAATGCAGAAAACCTGTTTTAGCCTAATATCAATAGAATTTTGAACATACTTGCATAATTGAAGCAAGATTTTATGAAATTTAACCAATAAATGTTATAAATTTTCATTGAAATGTACAAAGTATGTACAATAATTAATGAGAAAATATCAGGAGCAGCGTAAACGTCATTCGATACGAATGCTATTTCGTGGTGAAGTATGTATAAATATATGAAGTATGTAATCGATCATATAACCGATCAGATGGCCAGGTGGTATGGAGCGTCTGCTTCTGGATCGATAGACTTGGTGTTCGATTCCGAGTCAGGTCAAACCAATGACTTTAAAATTGTTATTCACAGCTTTCCTGCTTGACGTTCAGCATTTAAGGGACAGTGTGGAGAAAGCCGGCAAGTTTACTTGTTGTGCCTTTGGGAAAGGCACTTAGCGAGATTCCCCCATCTTAGTTAGACAGATGGCCGGCAACTCCTAAGCGAGCTCGTACAGCGCTTTGTTGCTTTCTCGTGATAGGAGGATAAATATGCCAATAATAATAATGATAATGTGCAATAAGTAGAAAAATTTAATAACGACACCGCTTCATTGAAGATCAAGAACTCAATAGGATCGATCACTCAAAAGATGTCAAATGCTTAAAATAACATTGAAAAGGTTGCCTAGGTATCTACTCCAAATTGACTTGAAGGTAGGATCATATATGCCAACTTTCAGGTTACTCGGTCTGCTAAGAGGCTCACATCTAAAGTTACTCAGGTTGACATGATTTGGGCAAACAACTTAGAGAAAAGCCACAAATAAACTGGTTAGAGAATTAATTTGCCTATGCTAGGTCAAAAATACGGTACTCCACTCAAGCAACTCCCACCTCTAGCACCCACAAGGCTATCTACCCAAATGCAGCTGCAGATGCGTTTCGACCTTATTAGGTCTCATCAGTGCAGCATAGCAACAATCCCCCTCAAAAAAGTTAATTCCTACTTATATTCTCCCCAAAATTTCTTGCAACCATTTCTCTGCTAAATCCCCGCTACTATCTAATTGCTAAGATCCAAACTAAATCCTTGCCACCATCCCCTCCTCTAATTTTAGACTAATTTCATGTTTCCATCCCCCTCCCCTCCCCCCAAAAAAAACTCAATAAAACTAACTCCCTGCTATAATTCCATAGAAAAAAGCCTAGTAATTTCGGGACAAGAGTAAAATCCAACATTTCATGTTATTGAGGCTCTATGACGTAAACAGAAGTACAATTCAATTTCACGAAAAGTCACTTCCTGCTCAAGAAAATCGGACAAGTGTTTCCAAACAAATAAAGAGCTGGGTTGGTTTCTTTTCTTCAGTAGTGAATTGCCTTACAAATCCCTTTTCACAGAAGAACGCAATAGAACTTTTCACATTGGTCTTGACAAATATTAATCGTATTCTTCAAGCTAACCCTGACCTAGCAATGTACAACATGCAAAGAACAATTTTAATGGATCATGAGACTCCAATTATCAGAAACTCAGATAGGAGTGATATCCAACTTGGCTTCAACAATAGAAAAATTTGATAAGCTTGAGTGGAGTACCGTATTTTTGACCTAGCCTAGGCAAATTGATTCTCTAACCAGTTTATTTGTGGCTTTTCTCTAAGTCGTTTGCCCAAATCATGTCAACCTGAGTAACTTTAGATGTGAGCCTCTTAGCAGACCGAGTAACCTGGAAGTTGGCATATATGATCCTACCTTCAAGTCAATTTGGAGTAGATACCTAGGCGACCTTTTCAATGTGCAATAAGTAATGAGAAAATGTCAGGAGAGGCACTATTTAGTTTCATGCACTTACAAAACTTTGTCTCCATCAAAATACTTCCCCTTGCATCTACACACTTCTTCATACGTCTCATCCAGTTCTGGAAGACCTCCTCAAAGTCCTTCTTCAGTAACCTTTTTTAGATTTTTCCAATGTTTTATTAAGTTCCTGTGTTGAATGTAACTTAGCCCCTTTGAGACTGTCTTTCATGTGTGGAAACAGAGAGAAGCAGCAGAGTACTAAATCAGGACTGTTTGCTGAGTGTTGTATTTTTTTCATTCCCCTGTTGGCCATCCACTTGGTAACCAGCATTGAGTTGTGGCATGAGGCATTGCCTTGGTGAAACCACCACTGCTCCACTGCTGCGGCCTCTTCTTTTTCATCTTCTCTCTAAATCGTTTCAAAACAGCAATGTAGTATTCTTTATCAATTGACAGTTTGGCCACATGGAACTCATTCAGGGTAAATGAGCCACTGTGAGTCAAAGAAAGGAATGGTCGTGGCCTTTTCTTGTGATCTCCTCATCCTTGCCTTCTTTGGCCGGGGGAAGTCCCTTGCTTCCAGTGAGCACTTTGACGTTCACTCTCAGGGTCGCACTCTGACGTTGCACCAACTGTCATCGCAAGTTATTGCGTTATTCAAGAAACTTGAATTGATCTCTGTCATTGCAAAGCATGTCTGCGCAGCATTCCACATGGAACTGTCTCTGGTCCCTCAAAAGGAGCTTTGGCACAAACTTGGGACAAATTTTATGGAGCTTTAAATCCTCGTCAAAAGTGTGTCAACAGTACCAACACTTACTCCAACAACTTCGGATACCATCTTCACTGACAATCAATGATCTTGCATCACTAATTTTTCCACTTTCTAAATATTTTTGTTGTTGCATACAGTTTTTGGTGCTCCAGATCTGTATTCATCTTCAACTTGTTCATGTCCATCTGAAAATCTGTCAAACCATCGGTTGCTTAACTCATCTGTTCATTTCCATAGGCATCCTTTAGCATTTTATGACAGAAGTGGGGAAAGGGCGAAGCATAGTGGGCCGCATTGATTGTATGATACTTTCAGCGGGCCACATTCACTCTCAATTTGAAAATTTGGTCTTAAAAATACATAATATTAAATCGCAAATTTATTAAGCATTCATGCTTAGTTGTTTTTTACCGCAAAAATCAGTGACTTTAGTGCGTTTAACTCTTGACTTCATTGCACTTTTAGCATTTTCGCTCTCAGTGCTGCAATTTCCTACTCTAGGTATTTGGTTTTGAAATTCATAAGCGTAATCAGTATCACCAATTATCGGTACCTTTGAGATTTTACATTGTGAACAAAGTGTTTTTTAACAATTGGTTTGTGGTACAGAATTTTGATATAGCAAAGAATAGCGATTTCATCTCGAAGCTTTTCGTCTGACACTCGTCGGGAGAAGATCGTCAGAAATCAGTAAACTAAAATGCAAGTCTTATGTATGAAGAGAGAGAAAGAAAGAGAAAAAGAAAAAAGAAAAGGAAAAAAGGAGGCGGAAAAGCACTGATTGGCCAGTCTGATCAGCTGTTTCGACGCGTCAATCAGCGATAGATCTTAAGACTGTAAACAAATTCTTTTTGCCTGCAAAGGTCGGGATTTGATGTTTTAATAAAAATGGATTCCAAAACAGAGAGATGGAAGAAAAATCTTTCCAAACTTAACTCTTTCCACCCCGCACTCCAGTTCACTCATGAGAAGGAATGTAACCTTACCCTTCCTTTTCTAGATGTTTTAGTTGGAAAGACTGAGTCTGAATTCTTTACTGCTGTTTACAGAAAACCCACCTTTACTGGCCAATACCTCCGTTGGAACTCCTTCTCTCCCCAAAAGCGAAAACTTAACTTAATCCTTACCCACTGTGCTCTCAAAATTTGCTCTCCTCACAAGTTGCAACCAGAGTTAGATAAAATCACATCTATTCTTCTGGCAAATGGCTACCCAGATGACGTCATTAAAAGTGCAATAGCCAAGAAACTGAAGCAATTTCAGGAACCTATAACATCTGGTCCAGAAAAATGCCCAGTATACTTGCGTCTCCAGTGGTTGGGGTCTATTTCTACGAAATTCGAAAAGCAAGTGAAAGCCGCTGTAAGTACCGTATTTATTCGAGTATAACGCGCAAAATTTTGTACTGATTTTTAATCAAAAATTAAGGGTGCGCGTTATACACGAGTAAATAGGTCGCACAGCACGCTGTTGCCAGATAAATTCCCTATCACGGCTACAGCGCGCAATACGTTGCTTTGAAGACTACCGCTTTCGCTTTGCTGATATTTGTTTACTTGCAGCATTCGCTTCGCGCGAGACTACAAACTCACCATGCGTTGGCTTCCCACTGCATTGAGAAAAGTCAGTTTATTGATTAAAAGGCGGTTGCAGTTTCAACGCAATTACCGTACGATAAGCTTAATGACGTAACAATACAAAATGTTACGATATAAAGGACGGCACAGATAAACGTTCTATTCAGTTTCAGCATTGCCTGTTTTACTGGTACCGGTAATTCAGTGCTTTCAGTGGAAACATTTTTATTTCTATGTGAAAAATATTTTATACTAATTTTCATTCAAAAGTTAGGGATGCGCGTTATACACGGGTGCGCGTTATACTCGAATAAATACGGTAACTGCTTCTTTGCCGTGGAGCCACGTATCATCTTTAAAACCAAGGAACTGGTTCCAGCCACCAAGAAAGATGACTACCCGCCCATCAACAAAGCAATGTTATCTACAAATATTCATGCCACTGTGGTAGTCGGTATGTGGGTCGTACATCCCAAAGGTTGCTGGACAGAATCAACCAACATATTCCAAAGTCAATCAGAAACGCCAATTCCATTTTGAAACGTAGCCTTCCATCACGTGCTTGTAAGTCCTCCACCCCTAACCCCACCCAGACTTGTGATTCGGCAATTGGGCTCCATCTCCTTTTAAACGCTTCATGTGCTAAACATTATCACCAAGACAGATTCCGCATTCTCGCCAGAGGTCGCTCTTCCTTCCATCTCTCTGTTTTGGAATCCATTTTTATTAAAACATCAAATCCCGACCTTTGCAGGCGAAAAGAATTTGTTTACAGTCTTAAGATCTATCGCTGATTGACACGTCGAAACAGCTGATCAGACTGGCCAATCAGTGCTTTTCCGCCTCCTTTTTTCCTTTTCTTTTTTCTTTTTCTCTTTCTTTCTCTCTCTTCATACATAAGACTTGCATTTTAGTTTACTGATTTCTGACGATCTTCTCCCGACAAGTGTCAGACAAACAGCTTCGAGATGAAATCGCTATACTTTGCTGGACAAAGTTTATTCGAGCAAGTTTGTAAAAACTGGTCATCTGCTGGAAAAGCTGCACCTACATTATTTTTTGTTTGGCATTCTAATGACATTTTCAAAAACTGTGGATGACTGCCCTTGTCTGCTAAGCTGTCATTTTACCTGTTTGTTTTGGTTGTAGATTTTCATTAGTTTACACTGTCAATGTTTCAATTCTGTAATCGCTAGGTCATGGAGCAAAGTTTGGATAGTTCTCAGTTTGTGCCGGGATCTTTAATGTCATTGCGACGGACTAGCACTGGTATGAAACTTATATTTAAAAATAAGTTTGGGATCTTACTTTTGAATTTCTCATTCAAAAAGCCATAAAAAATGACATAAGTCTATTTTCACAGGAATTTCAGATCATTTGTTTTGCTTGTCGGAGGGTTAGCGTCTGCTTTTGGAGGAATAAACTTTGAAATTATTATTTACAAATTCCCTGCTTAACAAAGTACCATGATAAGAACATTCAGGGGTCAATCCTTGCTAAATTTATGTTTTTTTGTGAATTTTCTACCCATGTTCTAGAATCTTCTTCAAACTTGGCAGAGGGGTAGAACAGAATGAAACAGTTTGTGTGCAAAAATTTCACCTTCCTAGCACAAGCCGTTTCGGAGGTATGACCTTTTAAAAATTATGCAAATGAGTGAATTTTGAGGATACGCTTGAGCGATTTTGGCCTTTGAGGCTCAAAGTTGAGGTAGAAGGATGCAACAAATTGCTATGCCCCCATGTTTGATCATGCCAAATCCGATAAAACAGATATTTTTAAGCTAAAAAGATTGGTTTTTGAGTTATTTAATTATTTTGGTGTTTCGCTATGGGCCCTAATTTTGCAGTACTTTGAACTTTTTTTTTCTTGAAAAATGTTTAGACCCCATCTTGATTGACTGCTTTTCATAGTTAAAATAAAATCAAGCTTTGTCAAACTGAATTCTGAATTCATATTCATTATGAACCATGCATTTCTTTAAACTTTCAATTTAGAAGCATGTGAAACACTACAACTCGCATTTTTAACTTTCCCCATAATACTTTTTAGTTGCAACTATATGCTGTTTTAAGCTGGCGTGAAAGGCAGGTTCTTTTCCTATCAATTACAATTTTTTTGATGTTTTACCAGCCGCACATCATCATACTAATCGTATTGATTAGCTGTCAGATGAGTACAGGTAGAAGATCATCTCATAAAGTTTCATCACAATGTTATCATAAAAAGAGAATAGTTTTGAAAAAAGCTGTTTTCGTGTTAGGCTTCAAGAAACCCTCTGTCATAACTCTTAGCTTTGAGAAAAGTTGTTTGTCTCAGTGACTCTTTTGAGTAGCTTTGAAAAAAGCTGTTTGTCCCAGAAGCTTTTTGTGATGCACTCATCAGTGGGTAATCGCGTCAAAGTGAGAACAAGACAGCAAGGTCTGGCGATTCATAAATATCAGTTTCGAACTGCGGAAAAGCAGTGGTTACATTGGCGAATCAAATCGAATGCGGTAAAGTCACTCACAGTTCTCATTGGGCAAGTCGTGCGAACCTAAATTCTACTCAAACAGTTTGAGAGTATAGACAAACTCTTTCTGTTTGCATAGATTAGGTCGCCGTATTTTTATGTAGCGGGCTTCGAGCAGACTGAGATAGAAAAGACTGCACGCAAAGTCCAGAATAGAGAATTGATCATCGTTGTAATCGGCAGCACATTGGTCGATTTCTAATCAGTGTTGTCCAATTGCTGAGTCACATTCTGGAGCTAGTTGTTTTCACTTGCATGCTTGGTTAGGTTGCACTCGCTAGGAGGCTGTGTGCTGTCGTAGTATTTCGGAACATGCTGCTTGATGCGGTTTTGAAGTCGTTGAGCTGTTGTACTGTCAAAGTGGCACTTATACTCATAGATGACGGAACTCTTGTAAATGGCAGGTAGAACATCCTTCGGACTTGTAGGCAGCATTTGTCTGGACACAAATACAGTCCGTAAAGCCACGGATCCTTAACAGTTTTCAACAGCCATTCGGAGGTTCCTTTCTAGTGTCAATGCCACCTTGCCAGTGTAGGTGACCCGGAGGAAGACTGGACACTTATCAGGGCCAAATCGCTTGGGGCGTGAAAACTGCGTGATCTTCTTGGATATTTAAGAACAAAATTCTCAGGGTATCCATTGTCCAGTAAGATTTCTTTGATCCGGTTAATTTCTTCCTTCAGTTTGCTTTTGGACCAAATTGTCAAGGCACGATGAACAAGCAAATGTAGACTGTTAAGTCTAATTAAAAATTCCTCTGACTCTTTTCCATTTTGAAAGATGACAAAAGTGTCATCGACATACCTGAAATACACAGCAGGTTTGGATATTTCAGAAAACCGCTTTTTTTCATAATATCCAACAAAGATGTTGGCTAAAGCGGGGCCAAGTGGTGAACCCATTGCCACTCCATCTATTTGCCTGTAGATGATGTTGTCAAAACTGAACTCAACTGTACTTTTCCTGTGCAACAGTTCCACACTGTGCAACCGTTCAGTTCCACAAATACTCATATGTGCAACAGTTCCACTGAACTCACTGTGCAACAGTTCCATAAATGCCTCTTTTGGAATGCAAGGTTGAGAATCAGGGATGTTGTACAGCGTGTCTGCACATATCGCTATGAATTCATCTAGCAGGACCTTCGTAAACAAGCTGCTTACATCAAACAACACATGAAACTATCAATCTGCCCATCCAGTTTAGAAATGTAATCGGCAAACGTGAACGAGTCAGAAATGCAGTGTACTGTGTAATGGTACAGTGTATGGTCTATACTCTTAAACTGTTCGAATAGAATTTAGGTTCGCACGACTTGTCCAATCAGAACTGTGTGGGACTTTTCCGCGTTCGCTTCGCTGCCATTCGAAGCTGATATTTATGAATCGCCAGACCTTGCTGTCTCATTCTCGCTTTGACGTAATTACTCACTGACAAGTGCGTCACGAAAAGCTTCTGCTGGGACAAACAGCTTTTTTCAAAGCTGCTGAAAAGAGTTACTGAGACAAACAGCTTTTCTCAAAGCTAAGAGTTATGACAGAGAATTTCTTGAAGCCTAATGCAAAAACAGCTTTAAAAACAGCTTGAAGCCTAATGCAAAAACAACTAGTCTGTCTTGTTATCTTTTTTTACCCACCTACTAAAATGCATGTTTGACGCTTTAATGAAAACAATAAGACTTGATGCTAATTAAATCCAAGATGATTAGGTTGTTGTGCCAAAATTTTCTTCGATTGTTTTCAGAATTTTCCTGGAAAGTTTGTATCGTTTATATTTGCTCGTTTTGTGAAGTAGAGTGTTGGTTACATGCAGATGATTATTAGGAATAGTACAAATGCCATTGTGCTCATGCCAAAAAAATAAAGCAAATGGTCAAGTGGGAACAAGAAATTTAATATCAGCCTCTAATTGATGTTCCTTCACTCTAGATATTAACAGAACAATATATAAATTTTTAAACATTGCGTTATAATTTGATCTCCCAATATCTTCGTCGCTTCATGTTCTAGAAAGAACTGTACTTGGTATATACACAATCATATTGTTTTTATTAACTAATTTCATTGAATCAAATTGAATGCAAATATATTTTCTCAGGCCCAAATTTTTTCTGCAACATTTGCTTTTTCACCATCAGACCAACATTGTATTGAAAGGTTAAGTGCATCGACTTTTCGTAATAGTGGTATAATTTTCATTGGTGAGTGAAACTAGAAGCTGATATTAAACTTATGAGCACACATGGCCCATCAGGATGGTTTTACTGGCGTGAGCAAGATGGGCTTTTTATTATTTTTTATGACCAAATTGTTTGCCCGACTGACACTCCCTCTGCTTCACAAAATGGGCAAAATCCACAAACTTTCTGAAAAAAGTCTGAAAACAATAGAAGAAATTATTTAAAAATCGACCTCGTCTTGCTAGGTTTAACTAGCTTCAAGCCTCGTAGTGTTCTTTGGAGTATTGAAGAAGCTTTATACAGGGTGACCCAAAAAAAACGGAACCCAATTCTAATTATTCTAAATACACGGGTTCCGTTTTTTTTGGGTCACCCTGTATTATTACCAGGGGTGGGCAAGATTTTCATAAAGAATGACCACTTGCGGAAATGTAGAAAAGACTAAGAGTGGCCACAGGAGAATCAAAAAGCAAAAAACAAAAACGTTTATAATCCTACAAAATCTGTAATAGGGGATCGAATAGCAAAGAAAGGTCCTCAATTTTCCGACAAAGATTCGCTAGTAGCTCGCAAGCCACACTTTGCCCAATGCTTACCTCTGTTGCATACAGTCTATTCAAAATTCAGTTTACATTTTTATTATCATTGAAGCTGTGAACTACGTCCCAATGCACCTTGTTACGTCTAGTTGAATTTTTAGTAGGTAGGTCGTCGTCGTCGTTTGGCGGGGCATCTCTTCCAAGACAGATGGGAGGACCAAGGCCGAGGGTTTATCCTTTTACCATCCTGGCCACCAAACTGCTTGGGTCAGATGCTGACTGTAAGGGACTTCAGCCACCATCTTGTTTCGTCATCCAAAACCATTAGACCAAACATACCTCGAGGTGCTCGATGTATGGGACACTGTGAGATGATGTGATCTGCGGTTTGTTCACTGGCACCACACTCGCAATGCGCTAGAGGAGCGAGGCCCCATTTGTACATGGACGAACAGAAACGTCCAACACCAGAACGCAGACGGTTGAGCTTGACCCAGGCTGCCCTCGGCAGACCCATACCCAAGGGTCTGGAGCTAGCCTTGGGAATGAAAGCGTGGAGTGACAATGCGTTGGCAGAGTACTCCGTGTCCCATTTTGTGTTCGTCCATTCGGCTGCACGGACGTCCATCTCAGAAAGACTGTCTAGTAATTTCCGAGCAGCAGGTACAAATGAGCGTCTCGATTTCAATCTCTCCCTACATATGTCCTGTGCCTCATGAAACTAGCCATGTAAAATGTGGTCAGGGTCCAGGGAGCTGCGGTTGGCTAGGGAGAGTGTTGCTCCTTGGCGGCGAAGCTCAGCTGGCTGGATGCCTGAAAGAACTGGAAGGTAGACCGATGGAGTGGGACGCAGGCACCCAGTGACAATGTGCAAGGCGTCATTTATTACACTGTCAATAAGCCGTATGTGCACGCTGCGACACCAGACTGGTGCGCAGTACTCGGCAGTCGAGTAGACCAGAGACAGGGCAGCTGTGCGCAATGTCTTAGCGCTAGCACCCCAACCTGTTCCAACAAGTCGCCTCAACAGTGAGACGCGAGCACATAACTTCTTGCGCAATGCTTCCAGGTGAGGACGATATGTGAGCGATCTGTCCAGTTTGACCCCAAGATAAGTGGGAACTGGACAGAAAGGTAAGGTCTTACCGATGTTACAGACCTTAAGCTCACGCTTAGCCTCTCGATTGTGGAGGTGAAAGGCCGCCGTCACCGTTTTATTGTGGCTAAGCTTCAATCGCCAGGTCTGGAGATATTCCGAGAGGGTAGTCATGTCCTGGCTTAGAGTCCTTTCCAACTCCTTCCATTCTCCAGATGTGTAAAGTATCGCCAGGTCGTCGGCATAGGCGAACTTCTTGGAGGTTATGGAAGGGATATCATATGTATAGATGTTGAAAAGGAGGGGGGCCAGGACCGATCCCTGGGGGACGCCATTTTTCAGGCGTCGTAACCTGCTAGGCTTGCTGTCGCCAGTTGTAAGGGTGAAGCTTCTGTTGTGGATCAGCTCCATAATCATACGAACCATGTGCTTGTCCGGCAGAAGCCGCAACAGCTTGCAGGTGAGGCCACGGTTCCAGACAGTGTCATAGGCAGCTGTCAGGTCGATAAAGACGGCACCGGCCTTCTTTTTCGCTTCGAATGCATTCTCATTGCTTTACGTGAGCAAAGTGACTTGATCCACGGTGGATCTTCCGCGTCGAAAACCCGCCTGTTCCCGTGGGAGCAGAGGGTCAATAAGAGGTTCAATGCGGGCGTAGATAAATCGCTCGAGAATCTTATAGGGAACACAGAGCAAGGAGATCGGACGATAGCTCCTTGGGTCCTCTACAGGTTTCGAAGGCTTTGGGACCGCTACTACTAGCGCTCTTCTCCAGATCTCAGGAATTTTGAGGTGGTGCAGGCAGGAAGATAGGAAGCCACGTAGCCAAGATTTTAAGCCGGCTCCAGCATGGATTATTAGCTCCGGACAAATGGAATCAGGTCCAGGAGCTTTGCCTGGTTTTAAATGTTGGAGGGCAGCAGCGAACTCCCGATGGGAGAAACTCCCGGCGACATTCGCAGGATGTAATGGATCAGCCCTCCAAAGGTCAGACACTTCCTGTAAAACGAGCCGAGATGAGCGTCAATTCACACCTTCGTATTTCCCGTTTTTAACCAGCTGAGAAGCGATAGCATCAGCTGAAACGAGACATTGACGAGGGGATTGTCGTGACCTACCAGTCAAGTTGTTTATAGTATTCCATGCCAGCCGGCTGGAGCGCGAAAAGTTTAATGAGTGGGTAAAAAAGGATAACCAGACAGACTAATGACTTGAATACATATTTATTGATACATCATTCTTAACATTGTGATAAAACTTTATGAGATGATATGATGATGTGCGGCTGGTAAAACATCAAAAAAATTGTGATTGATAGGAAAAGAACCTGCCTTTCACGCCAGCTTAAAACAGCAAATTGTTGCAATTAAAAAGTAATATGGGGAAAGTTAAAAATGCGAGTTGTAGTGTTTCACATGCTTCTAAATTGAAAGTTTAAAGAAATGCATGGTTCATAATGAATATGAATTCAGAATTCAGTTTGACAAAGCTTGATTTTATTTTAACTATGAAAAGCAGTCAATCAAGATGGGGTCTAAACATTTTTCAAGAAAAAAAAAGTTCAAAGTACTGCAAAATTAGGGCCCATAGTGAAACACCAAAATAATTAAATAACTCAAAAACCAATCTTTTTAGCTTAAAAATATCTGTTTTATCGGATTTGGCATGATCAAACATGGGGGCATAGCAATTTGTTGCATCCTTCTACCTCAACTTTGAACCTCAAAGGCCAAAATCGCTCAAGCGTATCCTCAAAATTCACTCATTTGCATAATTTTTAAAAGGTCATACCTCCAAAACGGCTTGTGCTAGAAAGGTGAAATTTTTGCTCACAACAAGCTTTTTCATTCTGTTCTACCCCTCTGCCAAGTTTGAAGAAGATTCTAGAACATGGGTTGACAGCCACTCAAATTAAGCACGGATTACCCGTAAGAACAACAAGCCAGAGGCTTCGATTGAACCACTGAATAAGAAATTTGACAGAGTTTCCTCCATCTTGAGTGGTAGATGGTTTGTGGTCAGCTTTTTATTTAAGCTTGTTCATGTAGCTTCTTCATTGCTTGTCCTGATCAGAAGATGAAAATACAACTAAATAAAAGATGGGGGTTTCAATAACAGTTAATAAGCTTGTTTTGGGTTCTATGAACAAATACAGTAAGGGTGTCGGCAACCTTTTAATTCTAGAGTGCCAATTTGTAAAATTTAATGGCAAAATATAGGTTTGTTTGTCGATAAAATATTGTGAAATATGATGGCGTAAAAGACTTACCGTGCTTGGTGATACATTCTGTGACTTTGTGGCTACTTTCCATACTTTGATTTGTACTGCAAACTTTTTTTAAATGTTACTTTGTTTTGCATAATGAAAAACTGCCTTATTGAAAGCTTTATTCTTCAAATCATCTTCTAAATAATTTTTCTCGTTTAGTTTCAAAATGACGTTTAATACTTGAGGTACGGCAAGAGAGATTTTCACAGTAGAGTGTACTGTACAAGTGTACATACTGCTATATTTTTACCACAGACAAACCAAAAAATATTTGCTGTCCACAACTCTTCAGATTGCCTCGGATCTGATTTTAATTTCTTGGCTGTACACATAGCGGTTAACTTCAAGGTTACTTACTAAATGAAACACTAAAATGAGCAATAGTGACATAATAATAGTATTGAAAAAATGGTAATGACTAAAGAAAAAAACAAAGCACAGCAAATTAACTATCGGTACTTTCTTCGCATTAGATGTAATTTTTTTATTATTTTAACATTAAAAAAAGTTGCAAAATTTTTACAACTCTGCATGCCATATAAAATCGTGTCGCATGCTGGGGGTTGCCGACCCCTGATATACAGGGTAGCTTGAAAGTAGGTACAGGTATACGATTGTTTGAAGTAGGGTTTTGGTCCAAAAGTAGTTTTATAGTTCTCAATCTCATTTGTGCACTTTTAACTTTCAAGAATGTTAGTTATATCTTGGACAGAAACTGTTTGATCTCTTAAGTGCTCAAAATGTCTTCGAATGAAAATAGCTTCACAGCATGTAAAAATTAGTTTTATAACTGTATAAGCTTACCTACTTTTGGGCCACCCTGTAATTAGGATTTCGAAGGTTTTCCTAACTGCAACAATTATTTTTCGGAGACTTTAAGACTAGGCCCGGAATGTTCAATGAATATGTTATGATTTTTCAACATACTACCCTCATCATGATTTAGAAAATATACTCTAGTTTCACCATTTTTTCTCATGAATTTCAGGTTCTCTCTCATCGTTGAAAAAACAAGAAAGTCACCTTTGCTTAGATTCATCAAGCCCTTCCCCCTTTCGACATAACCCCATTGCAGTAAGACTTCTTTCAGTTTGCTTGCAAAACTTTTAAACAGCTATAATTTTTCATGTTGACGTTTCATAACTTGCATTAGCTCGCACATGATAAACTATTTTTCTCTTTAATAGTTACTGTATTTATTCAGGTATAACGCGCAAAGTTTTGTATTAAATTTTAATGAAAAATTAAGGGTGCACAATATTAATGTGGAATTAGAGCGTAGTTCTTGAGATTTGTGGAAATTATTTTGGAGAATTGTAGAAATGTATTAGTGCTAAAGTGGTTTTATCGAATATGCTTGTGCATGCACTTGCTTGTGCAGTGCTTGTGCAGTGCATGTGCTTGTGCATGCACATACCAATGTGGGTAAATTTCGTGAGCGCACACTCACACGTGACAACTCAGCGTGTGTGGAGATCGTTGCTTTGTTGAGAAAAATAAAGTTTGAGGTTTCAATGAAATTATGAAATGCTTATGCGGCAATATTGCCATAACAGTGATGTATTGTTCAGTTTTAGGAGTGACTAATTTCAGTTTGGTGTCTGTGTGTTTTCAATAAATCCTTTTGTCAATGCAGCTTGTCTTCAACAGCAGCAGACCAAGGATAAAATGTAACGACTGTCGTTATTTTTTATCTTTGGTCTGAGCTTGGAAAAAGTAAAAGAAAAATTATATATACCAATTTTAACTCAAAAAAGAAGGGTGCGCATTATTACTCAAGTACGCATTATACTTGAATAAATACGGTATTTGTAACAAATAGGACTGTGCAACATCGGAATTTATTAGTTGCATTATGATATACCGTAATGAAGTTGTAATGGATCACGGACCACTGACCGCTGCAAACTCACTGCAGGACAACTGACCGTCGTAAAGTGGCTGCCAAGCAAACTGGCTGCCATACAAACTGGCTGCAAAGCAAACTTGCCACCATGACAACTGATTGCCAAAGCACGAGGCTGGAAAGACCACTTCGCACCTTATCGCTTCACGACAATTGTTTGCTTAATGTCCATAGTAACTTTGCACCTCACCGCTTCTCGAATAGTTGTTTACTTCATGACTGAGTTAATTTGATAATAACCAGAGTGAAAACCTAAAGCTCCAAAAGTGCGTTTGCTTGAAACATGAATTGCTGCATAATAACACTTCTCTTTCTGAATTGCAAGTCATAATAGTATTTAATAAAATGATTGGAGGCACTCAAAGTATGAATTATAAAAAAAGACACGCAGCTTAAATTGCAAGTCATAATGCAATTATATAAAATGATTGTAACCACTCAAAGTATGAATTATGAAGTAAAAATGTAGAAGAAAATGCGCTCTTACAAAAAGACACACTGCTTAAGAGTCCATTTCTGAAGTTTTCATCGTTTGAAGTTTGGGTACAGTTGGTGATAGTGCATTTAACAATATTTTGTTTATTAATTGTTTATTAATTTGTTTATTAACCGAATTACTAACATTTGAATTTTACTTGTCGAAGTCTACCTCTTTTTTATTAATAATTTTGGTGCGTTTAATTTATGATATGACGTTGATTAAGAGCAGATATTCTAAATTGCGTTTGCTTGGTGTTTCAAGATACACCGATCAAAAACAAAGTAGTAATCATATTAAAAAAGTAAAACAACTTCGAAGTATCAACTTCAGCTGGGGCAAGTCATTATTTGCGATTGAAGCAAAACGTTATTCAAACCTCTGCGAAATGGCTGTGATGTCGCGCAGGGATTGACCGGGGCATGAATGCCACTTTTGCCTCGGTGTGGCCCCGGCCAGGGGAATCATAAAAATTGGCCAGGAATGCATTTCAAATTTATTTACCATATATTCAAGCATATAAGACGACTTTTTAAGTGCAAAAATCCACCCCTTAAAAATTGAGGTGGTCTTATACAACTAATTCAAAAGTCATATAATACTTAATTTTTACATGAACATTTTTTAATTGATATGAAAAATGCGTTGGTGCGTAAAAACAAAGAATATGCATGTGTTGGCGTTTTTGGGGTTGGTCTTGCACTGATGAAAAGCGTGTACGATTACGAAAGCATTACGAAAACAATTATGAAAGCATTACGTGACTGAAAGCATTACGTAACACCATTAATGGCATTTACGTGAGGACGCAAGTAACCTACTTAGCTATGTAGTCTAGACACAATATAAAGCATTGGATAAACCCCAGTCCTTGGCTGGGTCATGTGCAATTCTCTGGCCCCACTGGAGCTTCGACTTCAGCCAAAATTGTTGCCCCGGTCGTTGCCTAATGTCGCGATGGTCAAGGCTCACAGCAGGAGTGCTTTACATTAGTTGGATAATTAATTAAAAATCATTTAAGTAAACAACTATTTGCGAAGTGGTAAGATGTGAAGTTACTACCAAATTCACACGGATATGATGTAAACAGTTGTGGCAAAGAGGTATGGTGCGAAGTGGTTTCTTGAGCCTCATGCTTTGACAATCAGTTGTCGTGGTGGCAAGTTTGCTTTGTGGTCAGTTTGCATGGCGGTCACTTTACGGTGGTCAGTTGTCTCGCGGCCAGTTTGCCCCAGTCAGTTGTCGCATACCGATGTAGTAGGGTGCACTTTTATCTTATATTAATGTAATCGCTTGGTGCATTGTTATACATGTCATTTGAAAGCCCCACATGAAATTTTAGGCTAATAGAAGTAGATTTTGATAAAAATTCACACTTAATGCTAATTTTCCGTCTGTGCTTTTCACGTCATTTTAAATTTTTGAAAATTGTCACATTAAACGTTCACTTGATAAATGCTGTTTATGACAAAATAGATGCTACAAGAGCTGTCATATTTATTTGCCCAGATGCTTTAAGAGTTGTTTCTATACACTAATTATCAGTTAAGATCGCGGTACTAGTTTTGTATGATAAAAAAAAATTAATAAGATTGATAAAAAAAGTACCGGTTTTGATTGATAAAAATAGATGAAGTTCTATGACGTCATAAAAACTTTGCTGAAGTCACAATCCTTAGTGCATTGTGTTTAAACAGAGCCAAGTGTTAGACAGCAAAGGTTTTTGGTTGGAAATGAAATAGATAAGTTCTAAAAAACCTGATCTGATGCAACAAAATGATTTGCAGATTTGAAATCTGCATAAATGACATGATAAGATTAAGCTGTTAAATTCGCTGAGTTTTTTAAAAATCTAAATTTTGTTGCACTATTACGCTTTGCATTTCACAAGGTGGGCAAAATTGACATAATTACTTGGGAAGGACGATGAGCTCATTTTGATTCAAAATTTGGCCTAGAAGTTTTTTTTACCCATGGCAACAATGCACTGAGCGACCATCGTAAAATTCAAAGATTTGTATTTTTTCATTGCACTCTACTGTGTAGCATGGTGAATAGGGATGTGAATTGGTGTAAAAAAGCGCTTGCGTAAAATTTTGAGTGTCCAAGGTTGATGAAAATATTTCGTGCTTCAAACCCAAAATTTGTGAATTGGGCAAAAAACATTGTAAGATTAAGTTTTCAAAGTGAATTAGCGTAATGCCATGTGAGATTAGGTTTATATTCTTGAGTCTAAAGTTTTATTATACTGCAAAATAGGTGATAGATTCTTAGAACTTTTAATATAGTGATCAAAACTTATAAGTAGTTTAACAGTTCATATTATGATCTAGTAACAAGAGCGACTGTTTCTGGAGCTGTAGACTCTGGTTTGATTCTGAGTGGGGTCAAACCAATGATTTTAAGATTGGTATTTGCAGCTTCCCTCCTTGACGCTCAGCATTAGAGGGATAGTGTGGCAAGTTTACTTGTGCCTTTCGTAAGAGCACTTGGTGGGATTCCCCCTTCTTGGCATTGTTGACAGATGGCTGGTAACTCCTAAGCGAGCTTGTTAATAGCGCTTTGATCAATTTCTCATGATGAGAGGGTAAATATGCAACAAAACACAAAAAACAACTGAGGGCCAGCAGGTGCTTGGGGCCACCCTGTACCTTCCTTACCCTTAAATCAAGCCAACAATTTGTCTCTGTTACTCAATCTCTGATGAAACAGTCTTAAAATTTGAATGTGAATTTGCTGGGCAGAACTTAAAAAAACAGTTCCTACACATTCTGCACCATTATTATGTAATGTTGTGGTCAATATTGTTGGCATGCAGATGGCTAGAATGCCCCGAGTTTGTTACAGCCACACGACCTGGGCAGCCGTTCTTGTTGACACACAAAAATATCTCTCTCATGCTTAGCAATTACCAGTACCAAATCGAGTGTCTATATTTTGCAAGTTATTCTGAAGCGTTCTACATAATAAAACAAAATAACCTAAGGGTCATTCCATGCTTAATTCAAAATTTCAAACTATTTATGTAACCATGCACTTAGAAATTAACTTAATTGTATTTTATTTTAGGCCTTATAATAACACAAAACCATTAAAAAATCTTTTTCCAAAATGTTAAGCGGTTTTCGCGTTATCACAATTTGAAATTTTAGCCACTAGAGGGAGGTTTTACTGACGTGTTAACCAAAATTGTTATAATCGCTTTCTTAGTAGAGGTAAGCGTCCAAAAATTTGTTCTGCAGGGTTTGTAAGGTCAAGGAATTCATTTTTGATGTCAAATTTGCCGAAACATATGTCCATGATTTAAATTGGAATTTCAAGCTTTTTGTGACAAAAACTTCAAAAGCAAATTTTGTAGTGTTGGCGAATAGCTGCAGCATAATTTTTTTAAAAATTATATACTATAATTTTAGCATAATGTCATTGTAATAACGATTTTTATTTACTTTTACTTTTAAGTGTTTTTTTTTAACCATTCTTGTTAGACACCTTTTGCATTAGTTCGTACCGTATATTTCGGCTAGTAAGCTGATTTTTGGGACCTGAATTCTTAAATTATTTTTCTGGGGTTGGGTTATTGGGCGGATATAACTTTGGACACAAAAAAAACAAAAAACAGCGAACAAAATTGCTCATAAAAGATGTATTAGCTTTGAACAAAAGTGTATACAGTCAACAATAAAAACATGTCAGATGTCAGCAACGCAACTTGATTAAAATCCATTAAATTCATCGTCTTCATCATTTGAAGAAGTCCAGCAGCGGTAATACACTGGCGTGATAAAAAAGCGAGAGAGGAAGAAAGGGCGAAAATAGAAAAAAAGAGCAACAAGCTCAAAGAAAAAAGGTACCTGCAGCAAACAAAATTTTCCGCTTCGGCTTGTTAGGCAGTAATATGCAAAAACTCTCATTTTCAGAGTTCAAAACTGTACTCTGTTCATTCACCTGGTCGGCTTATTAGCCGGAATATACAGTATTTACCCTGTCCACATGTCCAATTTTAGTGGACTTTAGGCCTGTGGTTCGTGGTTCTAAATTTTTGCATCATAATCAATTTTTTGATATCATAGTTAAAAAAGTGATTATGACATCAAGAAATTGATAATGATGCAGAAACTAAGATCAAGAATCGTGGGCCTAAAACACACAAAATTGGACATGTGGACAGGGTAATCATGGGGTGCCATTCGTAAACCCTTACTTTCTTGTGTACTATTATAGCCTTATTAACGATCCCATGTGCTATATCACATAGGCATGAACTAACTTTTCATTCTTATGTGCTATATCACATAGGTATGAACTAAATCTCGTTCCTATGTGCTATATCACATACTGTAGGTATGAACTAACTTTTTTCATTCCTATGTGCTATATCACATAGGTATGAACCAACTTTTCATTCTTATGTGCTATATCACATCGATATAAACTAAGTCTCGCTCCTATGTGCTGTATCCAAAGATGGGCATTTATCGCGATAATTTATCGGCGATAGTTATCGGCGATAATTTTTTACCGATTATCGTTATCGCTCAAAATTGTTTGGATTTATCGATTACCGATATCGCTTTTGCAATATATTTTGTTATCGCCGATAAATTATCGCGATAAACAATTTTTTAAGCACACAGTGTTCAAAGTTAGGGAGTAGGCGCTATGGCAAAATTCACGGTGTCGATAAAGCCTTATAATTGCAATTTAAAAAATTTCTCTTTGTTTTGTTTAATCCCACGGCAGAGTCCGTAGACTGCTCTCTTTTCTTGAAAAATCTAGAAAAACACTTTTGTGATTTGACTTACAAGAAAAAAAACTTCATTAAACACATTGAAAATTTACCGCAACATTTATCGAAAAAATTTATCGGCGATAATTTATCGATTACCGATATCGCTTTAAAAAATTGGGATTTATTGATTATCGGTATCGCCCAGAGCATTTTTGAAATTATCGATTATCGTTATCGCTTTAGCACAGAAAGGTTTATCGTGCCCATCACTGGCTGTATCACATAGGTATGAACTAAGTCTCGTTTCTTTCTGCTATAGCGATCATGCATGACGAATGTGCGATTGGCGGGAATTACTGAGCATTGTTGAAGATATATCTCAGAAAATCAGGTCGATTTGACGGTCAATGGTCCAACTTAGAAAATAAAATCACTCCGCAGTAAAATAATAACTCCACGCCATGAAAACCCCTCTGACCCAACCTAGAGCTAATCTCCCTATAATAAATAGCTGATTCCGTATACCTTTCTAACCTAGTATTGGACTTAAAACTAAAAGGTACTTTAAGTTAACCTTCACCTATTTCTGCTTTGCCAATGAAAATATTCCTAGACTAGACCAACATTTCAAGCATTTCCCAACTTGTCGCTTACAGAAACTGAACAGATCCAGCAGTCCCTGGTATCATAGACGATCTAAATAGAAAGACTGGCGACTGCCATGCTCGGTATTTCAAACTTGGGTCCCAAATTTTTAACGAGGTTTTCTAAGAAAGTGTTTAAGAGCAGAATTATAGAGGCTTCAAACTTGCCGTGTACCTTAAGCATTCCATAAATGTTCCAAAATGAGTATTGATGGGGTGATGACGTCACAGTAGCGGTGATGACGTCACTTTAAATGCACTATTAGCGTAGTTTTCTCAAGCTATTTGTGCATTTGTTTTTTATTTTTTTATGTGCCTTGAATGCTCGAAACATTGTCGATAGCCAGTTCTTTCTCTGTAAAAATTTTTTTAATGAACGGAGCAGTGGAAAGCATAGAAATTTAATGGTAACATCTGCTACCCCCTAGTACTTGGATGATAGGGGGTTCTGTTCAAACTTGTGCCCACTAATTGGTTTGCAATTCATGTGAAATTAAAACTTTATTTTCAAGCTATCTTTAATCTTGCATTCATTTACCAAGAGAATCAAATGTCGATGACGTCATCTTAGAATGATGACGTCACTTGAAAACAAACATTGTCATAACTTTACTACATTTTTTCTATTCTCTGTTAAGTTTTCAGATTTAACTCAGAGCAAAATTGCTCTAACGTATTAAAAGCACACTACCGGGTTGAATTATGCAGTACTTTATATAACCAACTCCTTTTTCTGCTCAGAATAAAGCATATACATTGCCTGTTATAAATGCGGGAGCTATAAAAACACGAAAAAGTACTGATTACCGTGTAGAAGGAGGCTTGGCAAAATTCAAGTCAATCAATTAGCTCTGCCCAATACGTAGGCCTAAGCGTGATACATAAATAGATTCTGAATGAAAAGCGTGAAACATGTGCATCATAATCTAACCTAGTGCAAATTTAATTGCCAAGTTTCTCTCTCCTTCTCAAACACCCCAGCTGTTTTTTTCTATCACTCTTGTACAACCCAAATATAGGTAGATCGCACACTAAACCAGCGCCAAGCTGTGTGTACTGAGTGGGCCTTCGCTACATGATGTAAGCGAAAATATTCCTAATATTTTTTAAGTTTTTCTTTATTTGCAACAAACAAGCAATAAATAGTACCGTTTGTGTTTATGGCATTGACGCAACATGCAAAACGTTGCTAGGCTGGGTTTTCCGCATTAACCAGCAAAAGTTAAGTCAATAAAATTTATTTAATTCCGCAATGCAATGTAAGATGAAGCTGCACAAAGTGGAATTGCCACAATGGAGTTTGATAGGTAAAACGGCCGTCCTTCGATTTAAGACGTTTATGCCTGGTAAGGTACAACTTTGAGGTAAAAATGCTGAGTAATTCCTGCCAATCGCGCATTCGTCACGCATGATCGCTATAGTAGAAAGAAACGAGACTTAGTTCATACCTATATGTTACCATGGTGATACAGCACATAGGAACGAGACTTAGTTTATGCCGATGTGATATAGCACATAGGAACAAGACGTAGTTCATACGTATGTGATATAGCACATAGGAACGAGATTTAGTTCATACTTATGTGATATAGCACATAGGAACAAGACTTAGTTTGTATCTATGTGATATAGTGCATAGGAATGAAAAGTTAGTTCATGCCTATGTGATATAGCACATCGAATCGTTAATAAGGCTATAGTACAAAGGAAAGTAAGGGTTTACGAATGGCACCCCATAGTAAATAAGTTGCTAATTCCAGAACTGTGGCAATTGTAGTATTGTGCAGTAGCAAGATAAGGGGTGCACCCAGCATATTTTAAAGGGAGGGGGGTCTAAAAAACTAGCAACCCTTAAAGTGTGGTTTATCTCAAGCTCTTTTTGATCATTGACCAATATTTTCTGCTATTAGCCAATAACCGAGTTTTTATTGGCCTTTTGGTCACAATGATCGAAAGAGATTTGCGAAATGTTATGCAGTTTTTTCTGGTTTTTGTCGTGTTTCAAGCTTCTCAATAGCCTATATGATAATGCAAACATATATTTTAGAGCCACATTCTTCTTCGTATGAGCTATTGTGGCTGCAATAAGTTCTACGATTCCAACTAAACAAGGAGAAACAAAACAGGCAAATTGTAAACTGTGTATATTTTAATGCGTTGTTCAGTTCCCAACTTAACAGTTGACATAATCATAATGGGTGGCTTTTGCATTGGTATTGATTTTTTCTGGAAAAGGCAAATAGCAGTGGGGCGAGAACTTTTGTAAGAACTTTGTGTTTTATGTTAGAGTTAAACGATTTTTGAGGCACCAGTAGCATCTTCGCTGACCACATGCTGATAGTTTTCTTTTCCCTTTATATATAATAGCATGAGCGTAAAATTGCAACAAAACAAACTATGAGTTTATGCTGTTATGTTTCAGAACTGCTTTAGCTACTGTGCATGGCCTTAGCTTTCAATAGTCTTATCAGAACAGATTGGGGGCCATACATATGTTACCCGTTAGTATTAAACCAGAGGAAGCATGGCCCCTTTGCCCCCGCTGGATCGATGCTTACTTGGCCAAAGTAACCATCGTTACTGTGAGTGTGATGTCGTGCACGTCTCACATCATCTGCACTTATAAAAAAGAGTAGGCATACTGGAAGTGCATATCTTTGGAACTTTTTACAACTGCAATATCACTCTCGCGCTGTCTGTGATATTGCTTTGGATTCCTTTGCCTTTGATGTGAACTTGAAACACTTCATTTCTTTTGATGTCTCGAGTGAAATTGTAAAAATAGATAAAAAAGTACTTAAAACATGATCACACACCACAGTTTTAATAACGTCTTTGGAATATAGTAGATCAGAAAAAAGTACTTTCATGTAAAATCAGTGAAAGATTGACTTTACATGCAGTATTGAAAAATGACAATGGAACGAGAAGGACATAAATGTTGCATGAAAATCTTGTGTTGATTTCCCTGTTATTCTTGTTTCTTTTTTTTTGTGGATTATTTTTGCTGTTTATATCGCAACTACTGCAAACGCACTTGCGTGACTTAGGTTTAGCTTAGTTCAATTAAATTTTATTTGTGAAAACATGGTCAGGCGTTTTTGCAGCGTTACTAAATGTAGAAATCGTTTGGTCTTTAAGGTCGCCGAAAAACGTTTAAAATGTCTGAATTACACCTTTGTCCAAAATTTCACACAGAAAAATGAATCTAGACTTGACCAAGCTGAAATCAGTTAAATGACTGACACAAATATAAAATAGTAGACCTCTACTTACCCCCTGGGTGCTCCAATGATCGACACAAAAATCCAATGACCGAAATCAGTCAAATGACTGACACAAATATAAAATAGTAGACGTCTACTTACCCCCCTGGGTGCTCCACAGAGTGAGATGATTTTAGCAGTTAGCCTAAACTCAACAGATACTTTTAAATATCCTAATTTGGTAAGGCCAAATGCCTGGTTTTGCAAAGCAAAAATAAGTATCTAATGCGAGGTGATTACATAGACTTTAAAGGTAATGTTTACCAGTTTATTACAATGACTGGATACCAGTACTGCATTCAGTTTATTTTTTTGTGTTCTGAAATCAGAATTGTTAACAGAGACATTCTAAGAATTTGAAGGATGTGTTTCTGACTACATTTTTGAAAATAGTTAAGGCATTTGAGTCTGAGAATAGCTTTGAAAAAAAGCTGTTTTCGCGTTAGGCTTCAAGAAACCCTCTGTCATAACTCTTAGAGTAGCTTTGAAAAAAGCTGTTTGTCCCAGAAGCTTTTCGTGATGCACTGGTCAGTGGGTAATCATGTCAAAGTAAGAACGAGACAGCAAGGTCTGACGATTCATAAATATCAGTTTTGGACGGCAGCGATGCGGTGTTTTCATTGGCGCATCCAATCAAACGCGGGAAAGTCATGCACAGTTCTGATTGGACAAGTCGTGCGAACCTAAATTCTACTCAAAAAGTTTGAGAGTATAGACAAACTCTTTCTGTTTGCATAGATTAGGTCGCCGTACTTAAATGTAGCGGGCTTCGAGCAGACTGAGGTGGAAAAGACTGCACGCAAAGTCCAGAATAGAGAATTGATCATCGTTGTAATCGGCAGCACATTGGTTGTTTTCTAGTAAGTGTTGTCCAATTGCTGAGTCACATTCTGGAGCTAGTTGTTTTCGCTTGCACTCTCGATAAGGTTGCACTTGCTGGAAGGCTCTTGTATGGCAAGTAAAACTTCCTTCCGACTAGCAGGCAGCATTTGTCTGGAGACAAATACAGTCCATAAAGCCACGAATCCATAACAGTTTTCAACAGCGATTCGGAGGTTCCTTTCTAGTGTGAATGCCGCCTTGCCAGTGTAGGTGACCCGGAGGAAGACTGGACACCTATCAGGGCCAAACCGCTTGGGGAGTGAAAACTGCGTGATCTTGGAAATTTGTTTAAGAACAAAATCCTCTGGGTATCCATTGTCTAGTAAGATTTTGAGTCACTTTGGGCTCAGCTGCAACACTATGCGGCTGCAAACAAAGAACAACGCGATTCACTGAAGGCGCGCCTCGCTGATCTTGCTTAAATCTATTGCGAGAGCAAACCTGACAACCATGACATTGCAATGCAGAAAGAGCGGTTCTTCGCAATTTATCAATTGCGAAGAAATGATAGCATCATTATCACCAAACCGTACAAAGGCTCAGGCGTACTTATCTTGAATAAAAGTGACTGCGCCAATAAGATGAACAGTATTCTGCATGATGAGACGAAATTCGAACGTGTTGGACCAGCCTCGAAGTGCAACAACATCACTACCATCGAGTCACGAATTCAGAAGCGACTCCTTGAATTATTCAAGGCTGAACTTATTCCTGAAAAAGTTTACTGATCTATACGTCCTACAGGCTCCCAGAGACCCCGGATGTATGGACTGCCTAATATGCACAATCAGAAAGTTTCATTGTGTCCCATTTTGTCTATGACCGGCTCACCATGAATTAAGCAAGTGGTTAGGCAGCTTGCTACAACCAGTGTTAGGTAACCTCAACTGGCTTTCCGACATTTCGGGTGTTGGAACCATGCCTACTAATCCCCTCATCTTCAAGTTTCACTCTCGTTAGCATGTTACAACGTTGATCGTTTTGTCGCTTCTTTGCTTTTCTGTGTCCGTTTGTATTTGAAATTCTATATTGCTGTGTTAATTTATTTTGACGGTGCAGAAATAAAAAACACTACTACATTAAAGTGCCCGGGCAGAGCGCCAAGACCTTCTCTTCCTCTTTCAAACAAAATATAAAAACACTCAGGTTCTTCAATATCTTTGGCTTTCTTGAAGTTACATAAAAAATAAAGAAAGTGAAAACTTATCGAGGTCAACTCAACTTTACAATAACATAAACGTAGCAGCGTCTTCAAACTCAAATACTGAAAAGGACTAGGTGAGGAAACCGAAGTGTATATAAAGAGGTGCAGATTTTTGAAAAGCAAGGCGCTAGTGTAATTAACGTTTATAAGGTGTGGTGAGCAATACAAGACTTTACCATATCAGGACAAGACAGAAGCAGGAAGTGGCTAGAATAGGTATGGTGCCAGGAATCGCGTCAGAAAACCAAGAAAAACGAAGTGAGGGATCGAAACCAACTCGAGCCAAAATGCAATTCGGAAATCGAATGGCTGTGCTGGAACAACCAGTAGTGGATCGTTACACTGCGTTTCTGACTTGTTAACGTTTGCCTATTGCATTCGTAAACTGGATGGGCAGATTGGTAGTTTCATGTGTTCGTTTGATGGAAGCAGCTTGTTTACGAACGTCTCGCTAGATCAGGCATATCAAACTCAGTTTGGCTCGGGGGCCGGATCCTTACGTTCTATTCTCAGGTGGGTTGGATCAGTAAAAGAATGTCAACTCCAAATATTTAGCTTTGTTTTTCTATACTATGTTTTATCCTTCAGCCTGCATTTGTAACCCAGTGGTGGGCACTCGTTACTTTTAAAGTAACGAAGTTACCGTTACAAGTACTTGTAAAAAATATGTAACTAAGTTACCGTTACTTCTTGCTTTTTGAAAATGTAACTTATAACTTTTCATTACTCATTACACGTTACTTTCAAAAATTTTTCAACTTTAGTTCATGCTAAAATCGGCCAGTTGGCATAGTCATTAAATACATCGCCACTGGTGTGGGAGGTCTTGGGTTTGATTCCAGGGTTGGACAGTCGGCAGTTACCAATGGCTTGCCACCACTGTGACATTTCTTTGGAACGGTGTTGCCGGACGCTAAGCTGGAGAGATGGGGCTCTCCATTTTTTACACGCTTCGACATAAAACCGCGAGTATGATGAAGATTTTTTATATTTGATTTGGTTTACGCTAAATCCAAAGCAGCTGCATTGCATAGCAGCATAGACTGCTGGTAGCAGACATACAAGTTTTAAAAGACCAAAAACTATTGTGAATAAAGATGCTGTAAGTGTGCCTATTAATTAAACATGGAAAAGAAGCATATTGGAGAAACCATTATAAAAATTTGAGAGACTATTTTGGTTCCTTAAAACGCCTTATAAAAACACTGGTAGTAGGAACGAATTTTAATGCCAAAGAGTTAACATCGAGTCGGCCGGTTGACATTACAACACGACGACAGTGGCTATCAGTGCAGTAGCTCTGGGGTTTGTTTCTTCAGCCGGTCAGATTGGACACAGCGTCGCCAACGGCTCGTAACTGCTGCGACGTTTCTTTGGAGTACGAGCGGGTGTTGCCCTGGTGCTGACTTAAGGAGATGGGTCACGCCACTCCTTACACCCTTCGGCATAATATGGTGAGTATAATGAAGATAAAATGTTTTTGAAGTAAATTACGAATGGTAAAACCAGTAGGCTATGCAACAGCCTTTCAAATATCAACACACCGCAACGATTTTTCGTAAATAGACCAGCGTTTCAAAATGCCGGTCAATCAAGCCTGAAGGTTTTGGTTTCAAGTTGTCTTTTCCAAGTGAAATTAACCTTTCACAGCAGCGCTATATGGTAGGGCAGCCTTTTATTTCGTCACGTTAGTGCAAAAACTGCGTAAGTCATTTTTTTGTGTTTTGAGAAAAACGCAAAAAACATGTGATTGAATGTATCTACTATTGCGTCACAAGTAAAATAACAATAGATAGATAGATAGATTTATTATTTAGCCATATTTACGGAAAACAAAAGCAAACACACACAACATGTGAAAAAAAAAAAGTAAATAGGCAAGGAAGCATCGACTAACCAGATGGTTTTCGGGTCAAGATGCTTCCTATCGATACAATGTTGCAGTTGTTGTTAAAAAGTGCGGAGAATTAACACGAAAATTTGATAGTTGTACACTTTAACAAATAAATACAAAGCAAGCTGACATGTGAGAAAAAAAGTATACAGGGCTCAAATACTTAATCAAGAGGTATTAACAAAATATAGGACAAAATGAACAAACAAACAAGCAATAAGAAAAAGTTACGATTGCTTTTGATTAAATTAAAATGTCAAAGAGAATAATTTAGAGTAGACAAATTTATTTTGCTGCTACACACCCAAAAGGAATTAATCAATATCTATTAAGTAATGTTTTTTGTAATTTTTTTTGAAAGAGACCCATTGCATGCTTTTCAGTTCATAATCAATTTCGTTGAAAAGTTTAGGTCCTCTAAATGAGAGAAGGTTTAACGCAATTGATTTGTTGACCCTAGGTCGTAAATATCCGGATTTCGTAGATTGTCTTGTGTTATATTCATGGGTAGAAGCAAGTTTGGTAAATTTGTTTTCGATTATTTTTGAAGGTTTTTGTTGTATACTTTATACATAAATTTTGCCAGTTCCAATATATGTATATCATCGAGTTTTAAGAAATTGAGGTTTTTGTATAATGACGTTATCGGAGTTCGAACGTTGTTAAAGGAGATGGCTCTTAGAATTTGATTTAATCTAATTTGAATGGCATTAAGGCTGGTTTTGGAGGCTGTTCCCCAAGAAATTATACCGTATTGCACTTTACTATAAATCAATCCATAATAAAGCATGCAGAGAGCTTCTCTTGATATGTAATTGCGCAGTCTGTAAAACAGCCCAGAATGCTTGGCAATCTGCGAAGAGAAATACTTTAAATGTTGCGACCAGGTTAAATTTTCATCAATTATGACTCTGAGGTATTTGACTGTACCTGCTCTTACAAGGTTATTAGCGTTTATTTCTAGTTTAAAATCGTAATTGCATGTTTTATGAGGATGCTTGTTGAAAATCATAAAGTTTGTTTTGGAATAATTTAGAGATAATTTGTTGATGCAAAACCATTTATCAATATTTTTTAACTGTTCATTTACTCGGCGTTCCAAATTTAAGATACTGCTGTCCGAGAGTAAAAGAAAAGTATCATCTGCAAACAGGGTTGTGTCGAATTGTGAAGCTAGCGGTAAATCGTTAATGTACATCAAAAACAAAATTTGGCCAAGGGAAGAGCCTTGTGGCACACCACATGATGCTTTTTGTCTACTAGATTTACATTGAAGGATTTTTACGTATTGATATCTGTTGGTTAAAAAACTTTGAAAGATATCAAAAGCTTTACCACGAATACCGTAATGTGAATGCATTTTTTGAAGTAGAAGCTGGTGATCAACAGTATCAAACGCTTTCGACAGATCTAGGAACAAACTGCAACTGTAGCAATTGTGATCGATATTTTTTAATATTTGATCATGGATATTAGCAATTGCATAGGTTGTTGTCGAGTTTTGGCGAAAACCAAATTGCTGTTTACTCAATAAGTTGTATTTTTCAAGAAAAGAGATTAGCCTATTACCTAAAAGTTTTTCAAAAATTTTATCAAATTGTGACAATAATGATATTGGACGATAGTTTTTGCATTTGGATGGATCGTCTTTTTTATAAATGGGTATGACCTCAGCTATTTTGAGACAATCTGGATAAGATCCAGTAGCAATGCTTAAGTTGAATAACTCACTCAGTACCGGAGATAAAACAGCTTTACTGAGCTTTATAAACTTTGTGTCAACATCATTTTCTCGTACAGCTTTTTTATTTTTTAATGAATCAATCAGCCTGTTTCCATGTCCACTCAAAACGTGGGCTTTCTAAACGTGGGCCGAGTCCAAAGTGGGCTTTTTCAGCCACCTTTTTCCAAAATCCTTTGCTTATTAAAACCAGCTCTTTACTTGCTTCCAAGAAAGCTCACCATAATGCTGAAATTAGCTCTTATAAAGCTTGAATTCACCTGATTAGAACAAAGCCCGCGGGCCCAAAGCCCACGATTTTTGGGACATGGAAACAGGCTAAATGATACACGAGATTTCATCTGCTGTAGAGGGGTTGAGGAATAAGGAGTTGGGAACATTAGCTGGCGGAGGTAAGATGTCTTGCGAATCGACTGGTTTGATTGATTTAGCCATAAGCGTATCAATTTGAGAGAAATAATCGTTAAAAGTTTTTACGATAGTTTGCAAATTGGTGAGAGATTCTCCTTTATCTGTTATCAGTTCAGTAGGGACAAACTGTTTACGAGGCTTAAGGTTTGAAAGATCATAAATTATATCCCAAAGCTTACCGGGTTGATTTTTATTTTCATGCACTAATTCATTGTAGTACATTTCTTTAGCTTTTTGAATAGCTCTATTTAGAGTGTTGCGGTAGCATTTGAAATGTTTAAAACGTTTTTGGTCAAAATTACGATGAAGATCACTAAACATTTTGTTCTTGCGTTTGATCGATGTAAGCAGGCCAGAAAATAGCCACAGTTTAGCTTTCAATTTTTTTTCTTTTCTCGTTGCCGGCCCTAAAGGCGCATGTTTATTTACTATCCCGGCAAAGATTTTCAGAAATTCAGAGAGTTGGTCATTAATGGGTTTTGTATCAGTCAGCGCAAAATTCGATAAGCTAGTGGTCAGATCTTCTCCAAAAGTTTCAACATCAAAATTTTTAAAATTGCGAATTAGTTGTAGATCAAATTTTGTCTGGGGCGGTTTGTTCGTAGGCGCAATTACTAGGATTGGAAAATGATGTGAGATATCGTTTATACATATTCCACTAAGCAAGGATGAATTAAGATTATTGGTGTAAATGTGGTCAATAAGTGTTTTCGACGTATCAGCATTTCTGGTCGGCTTATCAATTAAACATTTCATCGAGGAAGCTAACAGGTTCTCAGCGTACATACAAATGGTTTTGTTTGTCTTTAATTGCAGAAGATCTATGTTGAAATCTCCTAATGCATAAAATTCAGTTTTGGTTGAATTTATTTCAAGAAATAAATTTTGAAGTTTCTCTGTGAATATCTTCATGTGGCTCGCGATATAAATCGGATGGCGATAAACTACTCCCACTACGTATGATTTTTGCTTAATTTTGAAGCTGATCCATATGTCTTCAACATGGTCAACGTTCAGTTTTAAAGTAGTGCTAAAATTAAAAGCAAGCGATTCAATGATATACAAGCCCACTCCACCGGCTTTGGTTAAACTGTCGCTGTGGACAAATTTATAACCAAGTAGTTCAATGTTGTTGCCACACTTTGCATCGCATAATTTGGTCTCAGTAACAGCAATTATATCCGGTCTTTTATTTAATTGGGACAGAAAATAGGATGCTTTGTCAATGTTTTTTGCCTAGCTCCTTATGTTAAAATGCATCATGAATAACTGCTGCTGATCACCAGAAACTTTATCTAGAATTGCATTCACATCAGAGATATCGTGATAGTAATCACTTTGGTTGAATAACAGATCATTAATATCCTTATCTGTTACATCAGTGCTTATAGTATCTTGACAATTATAAACATTTTTGCAGCCTTTAGTGAGATTTGAACTCGTAAGTTTACGTTCAGGGCAGTTGGGACTTAGACATTGAGAATGTGCATCGTTAAAACAAGGCTGTACAGCGCTGCAGCTTGCACCTTCGTCACAGCAGGTTTCCCAGACTACGCAGTCTGTATCACGTGAGCAATGCGCACTAGCATCTAATTCTATTACCAAATCGTTGTTGAGACTACACGAATCACATTGTACATGTACATCATGCCTTGGTAGGCCTACAGAATGATTTAAAAGATTAACTAGATCAGAATTTTTAGAGGTCATTTAAACATTAAAAGTGAACTATCTTATGTTATTATCTACACGAAGGCAAGAACAGAAGCTTATCCTTCAGAGCTAGAACACACCGATTTCGAATCATCGACGGAGTCGTTATTAAACATAAGAGGTTGATAATTAAGTTTAACAAAATCAACATCGATTCCGTGTTTAAATAAGTCATTCGGTGATGTCACGTACAACCATTTACCAATACCTTCATCTTTTAGACCTTCTTTAATCAATTTTCCAGCTTTCCGACCAGATTTGTTCATTCTTATATTGCCGTTAAGGGTGTGGCACATCACGAATTCGTCGTCACATTCATCTTTCACATAATGGAACAGTTTTGATTGTAAGGGGGTTAGATCTTCAGTTAAAAATGCATTGGGGAATTTTGGATTACTTTTCAGTTTAGATTTTGCTTTCAAGAATTGGTTTCTGGTTTTGTGATTTAAAAATCTAGCAATAATCGGTCTTGGTTTGCGAGCAGAATTAGATCTTTTACTCCCGAGGCGATGCGCGCGTTGGATATCCCAGTCTTGAAGTTCAATACCTAGTTCCATTGCAATTTCGATTTCTTCCCCATCATCTTTTTCAGCTGGAGCCTCTGGAACTCCATGTATTCTTATGTTGTTTCTTCGACCATACTGGTCCAGTGCGTCCGTACTAAAGATGTTTAAGTTTAGAGCCTACATTAATTTTGTGTTTTCCATTTTTACTTCTTTCAATTCTGCTTTATTCACTTCAATTTCAGCTTTGAGTTCTCTAATTTCGTCCACCAGTTTCTTCATTGTTTGATTTATTTCCCTTAATTGTTGTCTATCATCTTCGTTAAAGTTAGATTCTTTTGTACTGCTTTTTTTTTGCCGGTGCCATGCTGTTTACTTTAAAAAATGTTTTCTGAGCAATCTCACTGCAATTTTTTATTCGAGTGCACCGAACAAAAGCACGTCCGCTCTCTGTAACTGCAAACGCAGCTGTGACTGCAAATGCAGCAGCTGTGACTCTGTAACTGCAAACGCAGCTGTGACTCTGTAACTGCAAACGCAGCAATAGAACAAAGAATAAATGGTTTCGTGGTATACAATGTGTTATTATGATTTAAATAATTGTGCTGACTTACGCAATTTAGAAATCGGGGCATAACTCATGAACGCGTCGATATATTTTTCCAAAAAGTGTGTCAGGCATCAGTGCTGACCCAGAGCAACAACTTGGTGCAAAAAACTCAATTTCGCCAAAAAATGACTTACGCAGTTTTTGCACTAACGTGACGATTTAATAACAATTTCTCTTGACTTTGCAGCAGGAAATCTTGGACATTAGAAGGTTTGTTTTTGGCAGATGTTTAAAAATTTAAACGCAACGATTTTGATGAGCTTTTCTGCTGAAAATCGGTCGCATAAGTTTTTCAGTGTTGCCATATTTTGAAAGACACAACCAAAACTCACAAACAGACCAGCCAAGATGGGCCGATACACGAAAAAAATTATAGCCCAAAATATTCAAACCTGAAAAAACATACAAATGCACATTTAGTAGCTGTTTTGCCAAAATAAATACCGCTATTAAGAACTAGATATGTTTCAACTAATTAGCCTAACAAAGCCTACAGTCAAAAAGAAAATATCATAGCAACGTTTGTTTTCACAAAATTAAATGCCACATTGTTGCCTTTGCAATAAATAACAACAAATCTCAAGAGCAATTTAAAAACCCACTTCTACCAACTACAATAACATATAGCCTTTTTCTCATAACAGAAAACATCTACCCAAAGAATTTAAACTAACAATTAACAGTATGCAAACATAAGTCATTTTGAACTGATGAAAAAACAAATTTGCTTGAACTTGATCATATATTTTTCATCAATCAAGCCTTGTGAATCTTTAAGATCGGCGAAGTGTTTGTTGCATACCCTTCCAATAATTTTCTCGCCCGCACAGAGCATATTTTGCTCGCCAGAGAAATTAAAAAAAAAACATATCTGGCGGAAAAGTAGCGGATGTGGCAACTCTGAAAGGGCTTCAAAAAGATCTCTGCTTCGCATAAAAAACATTAAAAAAATCTGGCGCTCTATCACCTTCTCACTTTGTTGTATTTTTTGTTTCTTCGTTTCGTTGTAAAGTGTGAAACTTTAAACTTCCAGCAGCAGCAGCTGCAGTTTGCTTCGAATAAAGATTTTCAAAAGGTGCTAGACTGCTGGAGTCTAATCTGGACTTTCTGTCCATCAATCACAAACCTGTTTTGTTTACCACTCACACTCATTCGTATAAAGTTAAATCGTTCCAAAAGTCCACAGAAAAATGACATTTGCTTAATATTTATTATTTTAACTTTTCATTTAATATGTACAATAAAGCGCATTGTAAAATAGTAACAAGTAACTAGTAACTTTGAAATATCGCCAATAAAGTAATTTCGTTATGCAATTCCTTACTTTTCAAATGTAACGGCGTTACCGTTACTCAAACAGTACCTTGTTACAGTAACGAATTGCAATTGTCACTTATTACTGCCCACTGCTGTTGTAACTTACCCTACGTATTCTAATAACAGATGACAAAGGATGTTTTCACAGCGCGACACACTTGTTCACAAACAATGGAAAAAATTAATTTTCATGCGAGGCAGTGAATGTGTTAGCAACCGCTGGTTTAACAGTTGAGTGAATGCAGTTTTACACCTGAACCAACTCATCACACTGAACAAACGCAAGTGGGAGCTATGAAAAAGATAATTTCGCCGTAATTATCATACTGCTTTTGAAATAAAAAAGAAATACACGTTATAGCAGTGCAAGGGCAATAAGATTAGACTACATCAGATCAAACTACTAGGCTGGGCCTGCTGAAGCTGAGAATATACTGCACAATGTTTAGATACCTTTAATACGAAACCAGATTAATCTTTGAATAATCTGTATTCATGAGTGCAAACAAATTTTGTGTCGTCACACTTTTTTCTTTCTCACTGCACTCCTGCAAGTCACTCCTGCACCTTCTTATAATTAGATTTCTTGCAATAACTTCTGAATATTTTTTCCGAATGTTATGCCACATTGTCTATTGTGCTGTGATACTTTTGTCTGTTATGTAACAAATAGTTTTATTACAACCTTTAATAATGAATTTATCGTTGCATGAACAGAACAATTCAAATTTTTTGAAAATAGTTCTTCTGAAAGAAATGGCTAAGCTCGTGTCACGTCACATGCGGGACGTGAGCTATTTTTCGCATTTACTGTCTTCCTGCTGCCAGAGGAAGCATTTGGTTAGCATTTACAGTAATCTAAAAAATCATAACTTTTGATAGAAACAAGCGAGAGACTCTTCTTTTTTTGACATTCTCATCAATTTATACCAGGCTGGATTAAATCATCCCACGGGCCGGGTCCGGCCAGCGAGCACTAGATGAAACCATCGCGATATGTGCAGACACGCTGCATAACATCCCTGATTATCAACCTTGCATTCCAAAAGAGGTATTTGTGGAACTGTTGCACAGTGCCACAAGCACAGTTGAGTTCAGTTTTGACAACACCATCTACAGGCAAATAGATGGAGTGGCAATGGGTTCACCACTGGCTCTGCGTTAGCCAACATCTTTGTTGGATATTATGAAGAAAAGCGGTTTTCTGAAATATCCAAACCTGCTGTGTATTTCAGGTATGTCGATGACACTTTTGTCATCTTTCAACATGGAAAAGAGTCAGAGGAATTTTTAATTAGACTTAACGGTCTCCATTCCTCTCTTCAGTTTACTTTTGTAAACCAGAACCACTCTTTTTCTTTCCTTGACGTCCACGTTGAACACACAAAGGGCAGCTACGAAACGAAAGTTTATTGCAAACCTACGTTCACAGACCAGTATCTACGCTGGGAATCCTTTACGCCGATAAAACGTAAAGCCAGTTTAGTATCAACACTTGTTCATCGTGCCTTGAAGATCTGGTCCAAAAGCAAACTGAAGGAAGAAATCAACTGGATTAAAGAAATCTTACTGGACAATGGATACCCTGAGGATTTTGTTCTTAATCAAATATCCAAGAAGATCACGCAGTTTTCACGCCCCAAGCGGTTTGGCCCTGAGAAGTGTCCAATCTACTTCCGGGTCACCTACACTGGCAAGGTGGCATTGACACTAGAAAGGAACCTCTGAATTGCTGTTGAAAACTGTTATGGTACCGTGGCTTTATGGACTGTATTTGTCTCAAGACAAATGCTGCCTGCTAGTCGGAAGGATGTTCTACCTGCCATTCAAAAGAGTTCCGTCATCTATGAGTATAAGTGCCACTCTGAATGTCGGTACGTGGGTAGAACAGCACAAGATGGCCGAATGGTATGGAGCGTCTGTCTCTGGAGCTGTAGACTCGGTTTTGATTTCGAGTCGGGTCAAACCAATGACTTTGAAACTGGTATTCACAGCTTCCCTGCTTGTCGCTCAGCATTAAAGGGACAATGTGGAAAACTAGCCGGCAAGTTTACTTGTGCCGTTGGTAAAGGCACTTAGCGGGATTCCCCCATCTTAGTGTGGTAGATAGATGGCTGGCAACTCCTAAGCGAACTTGTATAGCGCATTGATCGCTTTCTCGTGATAGGAAGCAAATATGCAAGTAACCAACTAACTAACGACTTCAAGACTGCATCAAGATGCATGTTTTGAAATGGTTGCGGCAGCACACAGCCTCCCAGCAAGTTCAACCTAATCGAGCGTGGAAGCGAAAACAACTTGCTCCAGAATGTGATTGGACAACACTTATTAGAAAATGACCAATGTGCTGCCAATTACAACGATGATCAATTCTTTGTTGTGAACACTCCGCGCAGTCTTTTTCATCTCAGTCTGCTTGAAGCCAGCTACATTAAAGTACGACGATCTAATCTATGCAAACAGAAAGAGTTTGTCTGTACTCTTAAACTGTTCAAGTAGAATTTAGGTTCGCACGACTTGTCCAATCAGAACTGTGAGTGACTTTCCCGCGTTCAATTGGATTCGCCAGTGTAACTACCGCTTCACTGCCGTCCAAAACTGATATTATGAATTGCAAGACCTTGCTGTCTCATTCTTACTTTGACGCCATTACCCACTGACGAGTGCATCACGAAAGCTTCTTGGACAAACAGCTTTTTTCAAAGCAACTCAAAAGAGTCACTGAGACAAACAGCTTTTCTCAAAGCTACTCTAAGAGTTATGACAGAGGGTTTCTTGAAGCCCAACACGAAAACAGCTTTTTTCAAAGCTATTTCTCAAGTTTGGTACTGCCAATCATTCATTCATTTGAGTTTGCTGACTCTGGTTGTGAAGCACTATTGTATGGTAAAAATGAGGGTTTATGGAGTGTGTAATTGACTAGCATTACTACTGAATTAAAATATCTGTGTTGGTTTAAACAGCTCGATGCGTTTTTTGCCTCTACATCGTGCTTTTCTAATTAATTGGGCTTCAGAACAACATGGTTACTGAACAAACCACATGGCTTAGTTTGAAGAAATGGCCATTAAGCATTGAAAGTGAAAAAAAAACATAGTGATGATGTCAAAGTGAACAAAAGGTAGTACAGATCTAAAAAAAGTGTGTTGCAGACATACCCCAACACCTCGAAGTTTCAATTCAAAGTTTTGCAGGGATTAAAACTTAAAAATTGAAATTTCCCCATGAAGGAGTTTTGTTTTTGCAAATTTACATCTAAAGTAGATTTCTCAACCCCCAAAACCCAAGAACCAATTATTGAGCATTTACTTGTCCTAAGAAAGCAATTATATTAAATTTTTAGAAAATGCGTCAGTAAAATCTCTCTCCAGAGGCCAGAATTTCAAATCATGATAACTCCGAAACCATACATTTTTGAAATAGTTTTTTTAATCATCATCATTTTTTATACTCTTTTAGTTTAAGCACCTGATTTTGCATTTGCTGACGTATGGTGACAAGCCATTTCAAATTATGCATGGAATGACCCCAAAATCAAGTGAAATATGTCAGGAAAGATTGATAAAAGTAATGTGATTATGAAAAACACAGCTAAAACACTTGGGCGGACCTTTCGAATCATGTCTGGTGCCATTGTTAACCTCATCTGATGCCCGAAAGAGCATCAAAGCAGTGACACCTTGGTAGTACGTAACCACATCGAATCCAATGCCCACCATGAAGTAGGTTTTGAGAACCACAAATCCTCATGCATTCCCCAGGTAAACACAAACTTCTCGTCCTCGAGTCCTTATTTATTCAACGATTCAAACTGGATCTCACAATGGACTCCTCACCCTTTCCACTTAACATGTGACTAATTTAAATATCCTTTTGTCCTACCTCGTTTCCCTTTTTTGCATCGTGGCACTAGCTCAGCATAGGCTTGTAAGCATTGACAATTGCACCAGTTTATCTGTTTTTTGGCTGTGATATTTATAACCAAGTTGTTCATTAACTCCCAGTTGTACCATTTGATGAAAGTACATGCTTAAACATTCAAAATGTTGGGTAAATTTGAATTCAACTTTATCGGATTTGTGATTGAAACCTCTGCAGGGAAGCAGCTGGGATGACAACAGTGTTGGCCATGGAACAGTGGCTGCACGAATGAGAAGAGAGCGAAACCGCGCAATTCAACAAACTCTTCCTTATTCCTCACACTCTTTCAATACACATGGTAATTATTGCTTTGAGGTTTTGGCATAGATGTTTATGTTATGTCAGTATTTGCTGATCTTTTGTGTCAGCATGGTTGGTTATCTTTTCAAATTATCAGATGTTGGTTAATGTAGATTTTACTGTAATTTCTACAATTTTTTGATGCTGATGTGACAATTATGCTCTTTGCTGCAATATTTAATAACCCTTGTCAGCTCTTCGATATATTAGCCTACATATTAGAATAAACCTTTGACAAAATAAGTTTTATCTTGCAGTTTAAGCATGGGTTAGTTATTGCACACCATTCACACAACTCAACATAATAAAGTAAAGTCAACATATGATAAAGTCAACAATTCGCACAACATAATAAAGTCAACGTTTAGCGGTTGGTATTCCAAAATCTATTGTCAGACCGTTTTGTTGCTTGATTTTGCCAAAGAGCTTTTGGCAAAATCAAGAGCTTTTCCTGTCATTATTTTGGAGAATTGCCAAAGTATAAAATCCTATTGTTTTTCAGCCATGACCAGCTGATGGCTTACACACTTATTGTTTCACAAACCTTTAGACTTGATCTCGTAATGCTTGTGTTTTTAGTGTCTTAGTATCATATTTATTTGAGTTTAACACGTACCCCAAATTTTCGTTTAAACGGTGAGATATCTTAGCTAACTTCCATTGGCTAATTTAGCCCTCGTGTATAACATGCACCCAGACTTCGAGTTTATATCTTGGTGGAAAATTTTACATGTTATACTTGAATAAATACGATATCATAATTGTTTTTAATGCATGTCATTAACTTTACCAATGGTTGGAGCGATTGTATGTGGTGATAGGGGGTGTGGGGTTATTGAGTAGGTTTTGCATAACAACTTGCTCTAATTTTCTTATTAAGATATTTGTGCTGTTCAGTTATACGTTATGTTGACATTAGCGCATTACTCTATCCAGCTGCAAGCTTAATACATTACTGCTTACTAGAGTGTTTTCACAAGGTGCATTTTTTTTTGCCTCACTATACTCAATTTACCCCAATTTTTGGGGTTATTTGAATACAGTAGGTAAAAGCATTGAAAAGAAATGGCATTTAGAATTAACTTAAGTTAGTTTTTCTGCAGAGTAACTTTGAGCACACAATCTGATTAAAAAAGAAAAAGAATTTGGAGAATACACGTATATGGCAAACAGTTTAGCACTTCTTAACTGCAACGTACACAGGAAAAAAGCAGAGCTGACATGTAATTATGCATGAAATAACATCACTTTGACTCTATACAATCTGGCAACAAAGCACTTGCATCATCATAATTGTTCTCATGGCATTTTAAAAAGCATAGTTGGTGTGTGTCTGCACAGTTTAGTGGTAAAAAATTAACACAGCATGGAACAGAATACTCAGTGGTAAGTGAATCGACAAAAAGTAAGAAAAAAAAAGTAGAAACATGAAATTCTTTGAAACTAAAAAGATGCCTTTTGAATTATAACCAAGCACCACAGTGTAGCAACAAGTTCTTGAGCATAGTCTTACATCATGTTATTGGGCTGCTGATAACAATGTACACAAAAATACACATAGTGACATAGCTAATTTGACGGAAAATTGCGTTATCAAATTTTGAGTTACATTTTAACCATAGCACTAACACTTCAAAATAACCTGCATTTATACTTGCATTCAGCAGTAAGCTGTCTGTGGTGCAAATAAAATGACAAAGTTTCTTGTGCAGAGTCAATCATGCTAAACAATGTATTTTTGCTTAAAACAGCCTTTTTCTATATCGATCTATCCTTGCTTTTAAAATAAAAAAGATTATCCTTGTTTAAATAAGCTTATTAACCTGTAGAAATCTTTTCAAAAAACCTAATTTAGTATATAAAACTGAAGTGTCATATTTTTGCATTTTCATGAACTTTTATCATTTTGCTAAATTGTATCCTCAATTTACCCCTGCATAAAATTTTAGTATTCTTATTTTACCCCGTTTTCTTACATGATCTGAAACACATAGAAAAGTTTGACGGAGACAAAACTAGATTTGCGTGTGAAGGAAGAGGTTGGTGTAGTTTAATCACATAAAACATTTTTTTGAAAAATTTCACCAAACATTCGTTGCTTCAAAGTTTAAACAAAGCAAAATTTTGAAAATTATTTTTTAAAAAGTTTAGAGGCACTAAAAGTGATGGATTGAATAAAGCATTTTATTGCATAACTATGTGAGATGAACTGTTGGAGCATACACATTTCTCATACAAACTTTGAACCAAATTCATCAAATCGTGTACGATGTGCCAAAGTTTTCACATTTTATACTCAAGTTATCCTTATACTCAAATAACCCTGCACCATCCTACCTGTTTGGTTGTAAGTGGTGATAGTTTGCCAAATCTTGCATTGAATTTTAAGTTTTTAGTAGACATTATGAGTTTGTATGAAAATCAATGAACTCATTACCGATCCTTCAAAACCTCAAGCAATCATTTTTTCACCAACCTAAACTTCAAATATCAATCTTAAAATAAATGAATGAAAAGTTTTCGCTTATTCAAGCATCAAATTCCTTGGACTATAAATTGATAAGTCTCTGGAAAATATATATTGTCAGTGACATGGCCTAGTGGTATCATGCGTAGGTGACAGATCCTATGTGACAGGTTTGATTCATGGCTGAAGCCGATCGCATTTGACATAATGGGTGGCTGCTGACTCAAAGAGCGCAAGCTCACTTCACAGTCTCCCTCAATTACTGTTGAGTTCTCAGTTCAATATAATTTGAAAATAGCCTCAGGTATTTATTTTATCTAGCCTGCGTTGAAGGTGTAAAGTTTGACTGTAAAATTAAACGCAGCACTTTGCTTTGGTGTGATAATATGCAGCACAGCAATGACACAGTCACCAGAATTTTGTTGAGTAGACTGTGTGCTATAATTTGAAGGTGATAATCTTTATTTCTGTATTTATACCAAATTGTATCCCGCCTGTTATGCAACAACGAGTTAGGAATTTGCTACTACAGTGAATAAATGTGCTGTATTGGGTTGCCAAAGAAAATAATAAAAGGATAGATAAAAAGGTGCAAATATAACAAATGGTTGATTTGCTGATGAGTCTCTAATACATTTTGTATTTTGTTTCACAATTCTACTTGCATTTGATCTTGACTGTATTTAGTTTCGTAATATTCTTCTATCGCCAGACAGTGATCAAAGGGCTATATCGAGCTCGCTTAGGAGTTACTGGCCATCTGTTTGCCTCACCAAGATGGAATAATCTTGCTAAGTCCCTTTTCTCAATGACAAAACAAGTAAACTTGCCGACTTGTTCTTAATATAATCCCTTTAATGTTGAGCGTCATGCAAGGAAGCTGTGAATATTAGTTCTTTGTTGTCCAGGTGCTAAGTCGTGGAGATTGATCTCGCCAGTGATAAGCACGATACTCTAAATTTATTAAGCGATACCATTATGCAATACTTTGAAACACCACTTTAGCGATACCAATACGAGATACAGTATCGCCAATACTTGTATCTTGATACATTTTAGTAACGAGTTTTGTTTACAAAGTTTGACATCATAATGCAGTATCAGTAGTGATTTTTTTTCCGTAACCTTTACCTTTTTGTCAGAAGCTAATTTTTTTCCCTGATACAGTATTCGTATTATGAGCAGCAAAGCAACATGAAGGGTAGGCCAGTGTGCGAAATAGGGACATGTCCCCCCCAGTAAAAATAGTCGCCCCCCCAGCGAAGAAAGAAAATTTGTTCTGGGTGGGATGCCAAAACGTCCCTCCAGTGATAAGTATCAAAAGAAGTTGAATGTTTTTTATACATGTAGCTTATGGATGATACTGACTGCGGTGATACTTTCCAGCATATCTTGTCGCCATTATGGTTTCCTTCGCAAACTCATCAAGAACAATTTTTTCAGTGCGCCTATTACAGAGCAGTTTATTTTTCATCAACATTACAACACGGCAGCAGTTTTTTATAAGCGTCTGTGAAAGCACTAAGAATATGTTCTCTTACTTTTTTCAGATCATGTTTGAGATTGAGAGTATGAGTTAAAAAAATGCTATACCTTTCGGAGCTCCATACCTTACTGCTCTTTCCCCAAACCCCTTGCTTCATTTGTGAAACAAAAATCTGCCTAAAACAAAGCTAATGAAGTTTTTGTAATCTACCATTGATAATTTTTGTTCATCAATTATGCTGGTATGCAAACACGGAGTATACCCTCCACCACCAGTGCAGCCAGACATAAAAATGGGGGGACTATTTTTTTTCCATTGAATCACTGGTACTGAGGTTTTAGCCAGGTATATCTGTTAATGTTGAAAAATAAGTGATTCAATTTCATTGTTTGCTATGAGTAATTCAAAAGTTTTTTATGCCTCTGCAACAGTGGAACTGTTAATGCACAAGTGCTAATTATGGTGTACTATTTTTAATAACTGCGCTCAGATTTCTCTAGGAAGTAGCCAAAAATCGCCCTTTTTTCTCGCCACTTTTCTGCACGTATGCAACTGCGCTGACACCACTGACCACAGTTTCAAATGTAATGTTTAATGTAAACATGGTTTTCATCACTGACGTCAACACACTAGGGCAGCTATCAATCGCACCCAGTAAAACGGATTCTTGCTTAGTTTTGAAGTCTTTGAAGATCTAGATTGCAGCAGCTTGTGTAGCCGATGATTGCTTGCTTCATCTATGCATTAAACATTTTTTAAGAACAAAGCAATTCAAGTTATGGGGAAAGTACATCATCCTCAGTTTCTTATTCAAATAGAATTTTTAACTAAGGACCAGGGGTAGGCCTAATTAGCTTTGTTTTTCAAGGTACAAAAATAATTCTTTCAAGAAAAAGTATATATTGTGTACTGCTTTTTTTTGGAATGAAAAAAAAAAAAAACAAAAAAAACATGATTTGCATCCTTTTGTTTTCGGTCAATAAAAATCTTTGTTGATTGCTGGCTGTTTATTACTGCGCTAACAGGCATTTTAAGCAGAAAAAATGTGACAGCGGTTGATTGTTTGTTGCATTTGATTGTGTAAAGTGCTGAGGGCAGTCAGATCAATGCAATGGCAAAACAATATGGCAGGTTATCGACACAGCTGCACTATTCTCATTACAACCCTGGTTTACTTACAAAAATTTGATTCAACTGATCATTAAACAAGCTATTTCTTCCCGTGATTTAATCAATGGTCATGCTCCAGTTTAACCGCTCAGATGGCCGAGTGGTAAGAGCGTCTGCCACTAGAGCTGTAGACTCGGGTTTGATTCCAAGTCTGGTCAAATCAATGACTTTAAAATTGGTATTCACTGCTTCCCTGCTTGACTCTCAGCATTAAAGGGACAGTGTGGAGATTAAGCCGGCAAGTTTACATGTTGTGCTGTTGCAAAAGGTTCTTGGTGTGGTAGACAGATGACTGGCAACTCCTGAGCGAGCTCGTATAGCGCATTGATTGCTTTCTCGTGATAAGAGGATAAATATGCAACTAAAAAAAAAAAAATGCATCTAGGACAATGGAACAGCTGAAATCAATTTCATGCGCGTTATAAAACTGTAGTTATTAGGGGTTAATCTAAAATCTATCAATAAGTCATCATGCAATTTTATGTTTCCATCTGAATCAAGCAAAAGAGCTTCATTCTAAAAGTGCTCAAGTCACAAAATACGGTTTTGTGATAATGGCATTTAAAGTTTTCCATATGACTGTGAAACCATATGTTGCGCGCACAGCGACTAATAGTTAAAAAGGACTTGTGGACTTTTTCCAAAATTTAAGGGGTATGTATTCACCTCACCAGCCTTTTTTAACTATGTTGGTATTAAATACAATTTTCCATAATTTCGAACCTCTTCGATAACAATAAGCCTTACACCTTAAGCAGGCATAATGGAAAATGTGCTAACAAAATGCATCATATTTGATGAAGTGCTCAGAATTACAATATATTATGAATTTTTGGAATATTTTAATAACAAAAATAAGAGCCCAAATAATTTGAAACATTGGAATATTAGAAACGTTTTGCTTTAAACTGAAAACATTATCAATCTTATTCAAATAAAATGTTCTATTTGAATAAAATTGTTCAATTTCAATAGGATTGATAATGGTTTAAGTTTAAATCGAAATGTCTCTAACATGTTTCAAAGTATTTGGGCTCTTATTTTTATAATTAAAATACTCAGAATTAGGGTCAAACGTTTAAACAAAGTGTGCCTGAACAATGTTCAAAAAGCACTAAACTTGCCATTACCGCATGTAATATTTCAAATTTTTTTCTGCGGGAGCGTACCTCCGGACTCCCCTAAGAGCCTTTTCTGTTTTTCAATGTGCTTCAATTAGCCAAGCTGAAAATAAACTACGCTTGAAAAAAAAGATGAAACTATGGCCCCTCTTTTAAATTTGCTTGCTACATCGTTGCATCACCCCTTGAACAATAAATTATATTTTTGCTACATTGTCTTGTTATTTGGGTTCAGAATTCAGGCAAAATTGTAGACAAGAACATCCCCCCAGTAAAAAGTTTCTACTTTGCACCCTGGAGTAAGGCGTGATTACTGGTACGCCATTAAAGATACTAACACTAATGAAAAGTTGACAAAATGACAGGCGATAGCATTGATGGAAAATTGGAGGCATAGCCAAAAGATGCGACTCGAAACATTTTAATCAGGATTGTTTATTGTATTTCAGCTGCAAATCAAAACTAGGTTATATCGTTCAAGATATTTTTCTGTCTATCATACGTTTCAGAATGCAGTTCAGTAGAGGGCTTAGATTTTCTAATGCACTTTTTACAAAGAATATGCAACGCATAATTAATAGGTTAAACCATAATTTTTGACTTACCAAAACAGCTGGAAGCAAACATTTCTATAACTGTAGTCCTACCGGTACGTCATCTGTGCGGTTTAATTGGCGTTTCTTTCAAATCCGGACCAGAACTGGTCGGCCGTTTACCTCTGTGCTTCATCGCCTATTATAATTATCCTGCTTATTATTAGCCTTTCTTAGCCTATATTATTATTTGTCAAGAAGCAATCTCGCAACCAAGTTGCCTTACCCTATGTAATCCACTTACCTTATTTTTTCCTGCCTATGTAATATTAAATGTAACAACAAATTATGCTCTTTCCAAGTGGTTTCCAAACTGTGGGTCGCAAAATGAATCTTGGTGGGTCACGAAAAGCAGTGTTCCCTCTACACACAGGTGCAAATCCAGGGATGGATGTATCCCCCCAATAATCAGGCAGCATCCCCCCCAATATTTTTCATCAAAGTGGAAAATTCCCCGTACCATGTATAGTAAGTCTACCCAACCAAAACGCATGAGCAGTGGCTTGTGTACAGGGAAGGGGTAGGGGGTTCAGGGGTCACCCTCCCATTAACAATTTGAAAAGAAATGAAAACCTTTCTTTTTGGAACAATCCGCCTTTTTTCACACAGAGATTGCCAAATTGCTGTCATGTTTTGCTGTGCTATCCATTATCCAACTTGCATATATAATCTTGAGAAACTTTCTGTGTAATGCAACAATACCGGTAGTCCAGCTTTTCTGGTGCGTTGCACTTGAACCAATGACTGACTCAAAGTGCAGGTCTGGACAATGTCAGTGGGAACTGTTATAGCTGAAGTTGTGTTGTAATGTCATTAGCAATTGTTCTCAACGGCTACGGCTGGACAAGACAAAGTTTCAGCTCAGTTGGCATTCTTGGAAGAGAATGGTTGCAACGCAGGCAGATGTTCCGCTTGTGATGTCATAACTTTAAGTTAACCATAATATTTAACCACTACACCATAACAGTTAGCGTAGTAGTTAAAGACATCGCTATTGGCGTCGGAGGTTGGCGTTCATTAGCTCACATTTACAATATTGTATATCCACCTGGGGATTATTAGCCTCCAAGACTGCCCTTGATCCTCTCGAAAAACTGCACAAACGTATTATTAGAAGCTTATCTAAAATCCCATATCTCGCTCATACCAACCCACTATTTTTCAAACTGAACTTGCTAAAAATTAACGATATCTCTCTCTTAGAAATAGCTAAATACATGTTCCATCAAAAAAACAAACCAGATTTATTTCATAATCTTCATCTAACAACCCTCATACATAATCACAACACCAGACTATCATCAAAACACTACTATTTCATTCCAAGAAAGAGAACAGAAAATGGAAAAAAGTTATTTTCTTTTGTTGGTGGTAAAATATGGGAGAAGGTACCTGAGGAATTAAAGCAATGCTCTTTCTATCAATTTAGAGAAAGGTTGAAACTTTATCTGATCAGTAAGTATTCATGGATTCTATTCATATCATTCATGGTGGTCACGGTTCTGGTACAGTTCACAGCAAAATTAACCTAATTCGTATAACCAATTTACACACATATACATGAAATTTAAAACTCTGAACATTGTGCATAAGTTCGTTTGCTTGTTTTTTTTGTTTTTATTATTTTTCATAATGTGTGTTTTATTATTTTTTGTAGACTACTTTTTAGCTTTATATGTTGCAACAAAACAAAACCGTAATTTATTTTTCAACGTACCATTGTTATTTTTTCCTTATATGTAGGCAGATAAGGTGGTGGCTGACTGAGAAGACCGTATGGTCATATTCGTCATCTCCTTGTGCTTCATTTTATATGTGTATCAGTATGTGCATTTACATTTGCTAAAACTATTGCACAAAATAAACCATGATTGATTGATTGATTGATTTATTCAGTTGTTAAGCTCGCAGGCCATTCATGTGGAAGACCTGGGTTGTAATTCCTAGGCCAGTCAAATTGGCACAGTGTTCCAACGACTTGCCACTGCTGCGACGTTTCTAAGTTTTCCTGGTGCTAAGTCGGGTGATGGGCCCCAGTGTTGAAGGCAAGGAAAGGAATTGGGAGTCAACAACTCCCCCCCTCTTGACGATTGCAGAAAAAATCTTTTTTGAGACAAACAGATATTTTTTCATGCGGAGCTTGCTGAAATTGCTATCATGTTTCTGTTTTGTCCAGCTTTCTAATTTAATCTTGCAAAACCTTCATTACCACACAATGCAACAATGCCAATGTTGCGAAATAGGAAATTGTATTACGTCGCTGACTGGACGATTGATAAGAATTGTATGACTAAGTGTAGGAATTACTTTGTTCTTAGATCTGACCCCACAAAAAAACTAAGACCTTCTTCACCAAACGAATAATCGACCCAGCTTAACTCACTTAGCCACGGTACTCACCTACTACTTTTCAATAAACACAAGCTCCACTGCTCACTTCAGTAACAAAATACAACAAGGGCTATACCCTTCAGCATACAACAATATTGCTTACTTTATGCTTGCTAAATCTACACTTGAATGACTACGCACGAATATTTATACCTATTTCGTCGTCCAGTTTTAATCCGGTTTTTCCTCGTGTTTGAAGGTGGCCGGATGCACCTCATTCCTTCAGCAATCGCTCCCACTCCCTCTCTCCATCTCGCGCAATCTGTGGCTTCCTCCACCCCCAACCCAATCTTGTTTATATTCTCCTTGACTTGTTTCTTCCATGTTTACTTCGGCCGTCCTCGCTTTCGTGGTCCATTCACTTCAAACATCATTGCCTTCTTCAAAATGCTCTCCTCATCCCTCCTAACTACATGTCCATACCATCTTACTCCATTCGCTTTAGCCATTTTATCTAAAGTTTCCTTCAGACCCAGCATTTTCATGAGCTCCTCAGTATTCTTTCTATCCACTAGTTTTATTCCACACATTGATCTCACCATAGCTCTTTCAGTTCTTCTCAAAATTACCATCTAATTTTCCCTCAAACACCATGTCTCACTTCCATGTAACATTGCTGATCTTACACAACTACGATACACCATTCCTTTCATTTTCAAAAAAAACCTCCCAAGTAACAACTCTTCACATTCTCTAAATTTCATCCATCCGATCCTTACTCTTGCAGTCACTGCAGTTTCACACCCACCACTAGCATTCAGCCTATCTCCAAAATAACAAAAACCCTTCATAGTCGTTACTTCATCACACAACACCTCCACTGGTTCTTCCTTTCCGTCTCCAATATCTTCACATTTTTTACATACAAACTGTTGTGTAAAACTGCAAGATACCTTTTTCATTTTGGTGCATCTCGCATGAATCCCCTTCTTACAGAGCATGCACCACACCGCGTTAGACATAACTCTTATTCCACATATTCCACATGGATCCACCCTGCTACGCACAACCTCCCCTTCTGCACCACTCACCATCATCTTATTCTTTCTAATATCTATTCTCAATCCCTTGCTTTCCAATGCATCTCTCCACCTTTGGAATCTCTCCCTTAGATCCTCCAAATTTTCGTTCATCAGCACAAGATCATCCGCGTACAAAATTTCATTCAATAGTCCCTCTCTTGCATGTTCTGACACTGCATCAACCACAATAGCAAATATCAATGGTGATAGCCAGACCCTTGATACACACCAACCCTTACCCCAAATTCCTCCGAAAAACCCGATCCAACTCTGACTTTCGTCCTTGAACCCTCATACAAGCTCATTACTGCTTTCACCAACACTTCTGGCAAGCTTTTCTTTCTTAATGCCCATTTCATCACTTTTCTGGGAACCCTATCAAACGCTTTTTCCAAGTCCACAAAACACATGTACAGCTTTTTCTCTTTTCCACAAAACTCCTCTTGCATCCTTCTCAAAATAAACAAAGCATTAGTCGTGCCCTTCTCAGGCATAAAGCCAAATTGCATGTCATCAACCTTCACTAATTCTCTTAGTCGAGAGACGCACTCTCTCGACTATCTTCATTGCATGCTCAGCAGCTTTACTCCTCTATATGCTCCACAATCCATCACATCTCCCTTTCCTTAAAAGATTGGAACAACAACACTTGTTTTCCATTCATTCGGCATACCTTTTCCATCCAGAACTCTCTGACACAGCTTCTTTAGTACTCCCACACCAAAGTTCCCGCTCGCCATTATCATATCCATATTTACTTCAGAGGGACCAGCTGCTTTTCCCAATTTCATCTTATAGCCTTAATCACCTCCTCATAAGTGACTTCTTCAACTGGTCCTTCAACCATATCTGCTTCTGCCATCTGATCCCATTCGTTTTCCACATTCATGATCTTTTCCATATGATCCTTCCATAATTTTCCACGATCTTTTTCACTAACCACAAGTCTCCCATCTTTATCCTTCATGCAACCTCCACCATTTATGTCCTTTCCATCCCTTCTCATGAACTTCACTAACTTAAAAACATCGTTTGATTTGTTATATAGCAATTTCATCTCCTCTTCAGCCGCCTGCTTCATGGCTTTTGCAACCACTTTCCTTGTCCGATTTCTTGCTTTTCTATAATTACTTTTATTTTCCGCTGATTGATTCTTGCACCATGTTTTAAATGCTTTCTTTTTCCGAGCTATCGCTTCTTTTACTTGCTCGTTCCACCACCATGTGTTTCCCTGATCTCTTCTCCCTTTCGTCTTTCCACACAAATCATCACAAGCCTTTAAAACACCATTCTTGTAGGACTCCCACAAATCCACTGTATTTATACTCTAAATTTAAGTTTGAAAACGTTCTATAACATTCTTAGAAAGAAACAAGAAGAGAAACTATATGACATGCAAAAATTCACTCCAAACTGAAGTAAATACGATTGTGACGTCACAAGCACAAATTTTGACCCAATATCTGTCCATAATATTCACGAAACAAATACGTCAGTAGAAAATTATGACTTCTTAATGCAACCTTACGAAACAATCCCACGAATAAAACTTCAGAAAACAACGCATTGGTCTAGAACCTTTTAAAGTAAAGCATTTAAAACAAAACATTAAACAGTTCTATCGTTACACTCCCCCCTCGTTAAAAATATTATCCAACAGTAAACATGATACACAAAAATGATATCACTTATTTATACTTCACACAACAAATTTTAAATACGGCACAAACTAACAATTTTCAGAATCAACCACTAAGCGACTTAAATAGTCTGCTACAACATTGTGTTTGCCAGGAATGTTCTTCACGGTATAGTCGTACTCCTGTAGTGCCAATGCCCATCGCATAATTTGATCGTTTCAAAGCTTGGCATTCTATAGAAAAGTGAGGGATTGATGGTCAGTCTATAAAACGAATGGCTTACCGGCCACATACAGACGAAATTTCGATACTCCCCACACAATGGCCAAGCACTCCTTCTCGATGGTGGAATACTTCTGCTCTGCGGATGTCAGTTACTTGCTTCCATATGCAATTGGAAAAAATCTGCATAAGCGCAGCCCCAAGTTCGCACTTTAACGCATCGGTATGCAAAATAAAAGTCTAGTAGTGATCTAGCAGATGCAGAATGGGCCTATGCACCAGGCTTTCGCATAGGGTCACAAATGTCTTTTCTTGAGCATCTTCCCATCTCACACTTTCTTGCAATCCTTTTTTTGTCAAGTCACTTGGTGGTGTTGCAATTGCCGCGAATGATGGCATGTGGTCGCAGTAGTAGTTGACAGGACCCAAGAACAATTGAACCTCCTTTTTTGTGGTGTCTTCGCACTGTGTATCTTCTCCAAGTTATTGTCGTTGATGGAGATGCAATTTCCTCGGATGGAATGTCCTAAAAACTCGACAGATTGCGAGTCAAGTTTGCACAAGTCGAATAACTAATCCTGCTTGTCTTAGTTTTTCCAAAAGTTAATCAAACACCTGCAAATGAGTAGCCCAGTCCTTTGTGTAGACAATCAGATCGTCTATATAGCACTCGACATCGTCCATGTCTGCACTCGACATCGTCCATGAAGTAGCTTCCTCATGTCACGAACCAACGTTGCTCCAGAGTTCATCATTTCGAACAGCATACACAGGAATTCATAACAGTCATCTAGGGTCACAAATGCGGTCTTGTGTATATCCTCCTCAGCGACCGGTATTTGCCAATATCTTTACTCAAATCTATTGTCGAATAATATTGGCACTTTCCTAACTTCCCAAACAAGTCCTCAGTCGTAGTCATTGGCGCTGGATCTGCGACAATAACTAGGTTGAGCTTTTGGTAGTTGACGCACATCCTGTTAGAACCATCTTCTTGACAGCAACCAGCGGAGAAGCATAGGGCAAGCTTGATTCTCTCATGATTCCAGTATGCATCATGTTCTTTATCTCTTCTTGAATCTCACCTCTCTTGGCATAACGCAAAGGATGATAAGGCTTGCACTTAATTGGGCAATCGTCAGTAAGATCAATCTTAGTCAGTTAGTTAGTTGCATATTTATCCTCCTATCACGAAAAAGTGATCAAAGCGCTATATAAGCTCGCTTAGGAGTTGCCAGCCATCTGTCTACCATGCCAAGATGGGGGAATCCCGCGAAGTACCTTTCCCAACGGCTTAACAAGTAAACTTGCCGGCTAGTTTTCCACACTGTCCCTTTAATGCTGAACGTCAAGCAGGGAAGCTGTGAATACCAATTTTATAGTCATTGGCTTGACCGGACTCGGAATCAAACCTGAGTCTACAGCTCAAGAGACAGACACTCTATACCACTCGGCCATCTGATCTGAGCTCTTATGCTCAATCACGGTGACCTTTCCTCGAATTTCCGTAAAGATTTCCTCATACCTTCTTAGAACTTCCGTAACTTTGTTCCGCTGTTCACCATTTAATTCTGCCTCAATGCACACATCTTGGATGCTTTCCTTCGATTGGAATGTCACCAGCCCCAGCAAGTCCTCCTCATTAACACTGACCTTCTCAGCGACATCCCTCTTTACTCCTACCAAATTTGTCCCTACTTGCCCAACTGCAGCCCCCTGAGAATGGGCCCCCTTGGACGCACTGGACACATCTGCAGCCAACTTGGGTTTTGTCCCCGAGACTCCCCTGGGTTATCCCTCTGCCCTGGCGTTGCTGTCTCTTCAATCCTATCTCTCTCCACTTAAGGCTTTAACATGTTGATATGGTACGTCTTTGCCTTCTTATTGACTTCGACCTGGTAATTGTTGCCCCATTTGGTTCCCTTGATCTCAAACGGACCTTTCCATTAAAAGAAGCTTGTTTTGGTCAGTGGGAAGTAACACCAAGACTTTTCCTACCGCCTAAAAACTTCGTTTCTTTGCTTTCTGATTGTACAAGTTTTTGATGCTTCCTTGGTTCTTTTCTAGTTCGGCTTGAGCTAACTTCATTGTCTTGTCCAACCTTTTCTGCAGTTCGAGGACATATTGGTAGCTTGTAACTTTTGGAACTTTTTCCTCAGACCATAACTTTATCAAAAATCTGGACAGGGCCTCGTATCGTCCTTCCATACAGTAGGTCAAAAGGTGACAACCCTGTGGCTTCTTGCCGTGCCTCTCTTTAAGCGAACAAGAGGAGATTGATGAAACAATGCCACTGACGTGGTTGCTCGTGGCATAACCTCCTCAACATCCGTTTCAAGGTTGCATTGAATTTCTCCACTAATCCGTTGCAAGCGTGATGGTAAGGGGAAGTCGTAAGTCTCCTGATGGAGTGTAATCTAGATGCCTCTTTCATGCAGTCCGATAAACTGGGTTCCAAGGTCGCTCAGAACTTCCTCCAGTACTCCAACCCAACTGTACATGTCTAACAACGCTTTTGCTACCGTCTCTGTAGCGATGTTCTTCAGCGGAACAGCTTCTGGGTATCTTGTTGCATAGTCCACTAAGGTCAGGATGTACCTGTGCCCTTTGTCGCTAGCCAGCGCTATAGGTCCCACTAGATCTATTGCCACTCTCTTGAAAGGTTGATCAATCGATGGCATGTCCCTTAAAGGTGCTTGTGGCACTGAGCCTCTGGCGACAGTTTTCTGGTAAACATCACAAGATCGACAGAAACTGGTAACATCCTCGTGCAAACCTGGCCAAAAGAAATTCATATGAATTCGATCCTCTGTCTTCTTCACCCCCAAGTGTCCTCCGAAAAAAGAGTCATGAGCCACTTTTATCACTCTTTCTCTTAAAGATTGCGGAACCAAGATCTGCTTATGGGGGTCTCTGGCGACATCCTTCCTTTGACGTATGGGGTACCAAATTTCTTGCTTCTCATATGAGACCACATATCCCTTCCTGGTCTCAGTTCCTTTCAATTGTTTTAACTTCTGCAAGGTGAGGTCTTTCTTCTGCATGTTGATGAGATTTTCTTGTTAATTGACTTCTTATTCGTCACTTCTTTCATTTTAAGTGACGAATAAGTTTGGGGTTCTTGTTTGGCAGACATGCTTTGCTAGGACATTCCACTGCTCTATGGCCTCTGCCATCACACGTACATTGCTCTACAGTAGACAAAGCATTTAAAACAACACATATTAAACAGTTATGATATTAAAACCAGTTAGTCCAACTTTTCTGATGTGTTTTGTTTGAACTGCATTTTTGTCATTGATGCTGCTGTAAAGCAATTAGTAAGCAGGTGTTTCCTAAACTGCGGTGTATCTGCAGTAACTATAGTTACATACGAAGTTTTTTTTTTAAATCAAATGAACACTTCACAGTAGGGTGTGTCTTGTGCCCTCCAAAAATTGAAAACTTTTCAGATACCTTCAAGACTGCTTCCAAATGTTTTACCATTAGTACTGAACCACTTGGATAAATATGGGCGATTTTGAAGGAGATCTTATGCTAGCACATCCTACAATTTTTATGCGGTTTTAATGGTTTTTACCGTTTTTTGTTGTTAAATCATGTTGACATAACGGTTTCATAGCATCAGTTTTTGAAATCAACACGAATTCATTTTACTAGCACTGCCACCAAAAATTCTTAATTCATTAGTTTAGCAAGCGGGACTTTTAAACAATTGATAGTCTAAGAGATACATGGACTAAAAGAAAGCCGCAAATTACTTCAAAATGTTTTGAAAAAAATCGAGTTATGGTCATCTTTTCCTTTCAGACAATTAGCTTGGGACGAGCAGACCAAAGAAGAGGGCTACCCAGTTTCAATTGCGAGCTTACACACGCTGCAGTCACGTGACCAGTGTAGATTGCAGTGGTATCAAATACCACACTGACTATTCGGTCCATACATTTCCATCTATCTAAAAGGAGCTTAACTTTTTTAGAGATTAATTTTCCAGCTGTCTTGCTGCATTTAGTGGGAAGAGCTGCAACATCAAGCAATTTGTGAGTGTAATATCCAGAAACTAAAATTGGTAGCCTGTCTTGGCCTTTTGTCGCTCAATTATGGTGCTCAAGAAGCCAAAAGTATAAGTCGCTGAACTCGTAGTTCGAACTTCGTAACCAACAACTCCAGGATCTGCCACAGCATCATATGGAATAAATACTTGAGCCAGTTTTCACTGTCCTTCTATGCTTTCGTCTTGGTGTGATGTCTTCCAGAAGCGGTTCTGGGGCAAATATCTCAAGCGCCTAATTTAGTGTCACTTTGAGATATGATATTTCTGGAAAATGTCGGCCCTATTTCTTTCAGTAGTTCATTATGGTCCACAGTTTTTTTTTTATATACAAGTAGTCTCAGCTTCTAGCAGGGTCCGTTTTCGAAATTTCTCCTGTCGCTCTTCTTTTTCGTTCCTGCGTTGAATCATTTTTTGTCTTTTCGTATCCAAACTACCAACAGAGAAAGTTCTGTGAGCCTTCATGTTTTTAAGAAATTCTTCATCCTCTTTCTAAAGTTTTTCTTTTGGATCCCAACATGCCAGAGTGATATTGCGAAGCCGGAATTGCTAATCTTCCACTCGGTTTTTATGGTGACCTGAGCTCGTTGTTTTTCCGAAACTCGTTTAACGTTTGTATTCATCACACAACTTCAACATTTTTTACATATCCCATCATCAGATAACAGTGGAATACCTGGTTTGGTACCACCGTTCCCTATAAGTTTTTGGCAAGTGCGAATTTGCCCAAATATAGACTTCAATAAAAAATTTGCTTTAAAATTTAGGGGGGTTTAAAGAAAGTTTGTTGCAATTTTTGCCTCAAGAATGAGTTCTAGAGTATATATATAACTTCTGTTTTGCACTAAAATATTGAACACTTTTATTCAAATTCGGATAATAATCACCATTTCAGACGGCAATCTTAAAGAAAAATTGGAAAATTTTGCCCCAAAATTTCTGATTTTTTTCAAATTTCGCACCTTTGAGGGAACAGTGTTTGGTATATAGCCTACTTCCTTAATGAGACTAAGAGTGCTTTTAGCACTAGTCCAATTGACAGATTTATGTTGACCGAGTAATCTACATGTATATTTAAGGGCCTTTTCATAGAAACACTCAAAAAAGCTCTAAGTATTAATTTTTGCTCTTCTGATTGCAACCGGTTTTCAGGAATTCTACTATCGCATTCAGTCACATTAGTTCGATAAAAATAAAAAGAAAAATGCCACATTAGTTTTTATTGCAAAACTACTTCGAGATGTACTCATTTATAAAGAAATTTAGCTGAAAAATATTTTTTGTCGATAGTGCATCTTTTTCAGCAAAAACAGGTTTACAAGCTGGTATAAGTATAATCACTTAAACTTGTCCTATAGCAAAAACAAGACATAGGCATTAATTTTATTCGTATGGAACATGGCATAGAATCCATGGTATGGACTACAAAGATACGGATAACTACGGTTTAGGTGAATTTCAAAATGGAATATGGGCTACAAAGTAAATAACCACCAGTATCGGATTATTTTCATTAATTTGTGAAAATAAACAGCAAATGTGCTAGCATAGGATGTTGTTTGTTTTTGCTGAAACTTTACAAAAAGTCTTAGATATGAAGATAGAACAACATCACACTTTCTTAGATGAATCTAGAAAGGTAGGGGCATATGGAACACCCTACTTCACAGTATTTGTTTTATTGAACTCGCTGTAATACCGAAGCATGGTAGCAAGTGGTGGAGCCTGACCCCACAGCTTAGCACCTAAGCAACGCATCTCCGAAGAAACGTTGCAGCGGGGGCAAGTCATTGGCTACATTGTGTCAAATTTGACCAACCTGGAATTGAAGCTCAGACTTTTGCATTAATAGCGGCATCATTAACACTGCGCTAGTGTGCTGTAACCGACCAGTTTGTTAAAAAATTAATAAAATATAAAATTCTAAATTGACAGTGCCCCAGGTGTTAAAAATAAAGAAAAATACTGCCCAAGAAGACCAGACCAATGAAAGATGTGGAAAGGCCCCGGGGCGAAACAGAGGGGGGGAAGCAAAATTGTTTTTACGTATGGAGCTGGAGTGCTTCCTTTCCCAGACACCCCGATTATTTGTTTCAGAGTATCTGATAATATCAACGCTGTGATTTGGGTGAAAAATGCTTAGATAATATCAACGCTACTTTTGACCTTAATCGCATCCTCTCGCGTAATTTATGTTAAAAATGCTTCGATAGACAGGGCACCAGGGCAGTTTTTTCTCATGCTTCACTATCTTCACTTTTCAGGACAGTTTAGGAGAAATTGCCCCCTTTATGATGAGTGCATAATAATTGTTTATATCAAGGTTTAGATGCGTTGTTTATATCAATGTTGGTGCTTGAAAAAACATTTTTTTGGATTGCCTGATTGATTTCTTCGTCTTTATCCTCCTATCGCGAAATAGGTGGCAGAGGCGCCAGGCTTAGGACGAATCCAGACTCGCTTAGGAGTTGCTTTTATTTCGGCGTTTTTCGATTAAATTTTGCTTCTGACTTCTTTAATTTGCTGCTTGCCGGATTCCACCAAGCAGATATAATCATCGTGAAGCATCTATCCAAGGACGCAACAACAAGGCTTGGTTGGGAGTTGAACGTTAACCTTGCGATCATAGTCGTCGTGAAACTGACGCTCCATACCCTTGATCCATGCTGCTTGTTTCACCCCCCTGGCTACATCCTGTTTGTGACGTTGCAAAAGCTCATCTATTTCAGTCAGTTAACCTTCCTATGGCCCAAAAATGAGGTCAACTACAATTTTTTCCGTAACCTTTTATCCATGGCATGACAGCTTGAGTTTCTGTGAAACCTTTCCTTATAAGTATCAAGCAAAAGTGTGAATGAAATATGTTAATTGTTTCCTTCGTTATGGCATTACATAGCTTAATCATGGTTAGCTACAATTGCGCAATAATTTAGACTAAATACATTACAATCTGATGCACCTTAATCTTTCTGAACTACTGTAATTGTAGCATCCTTACCTAGTCACGATGTAACGTCATTAACTCCATCATTGAAAAATTCTGCGTACGCCACTGCGCATGAGTGCAAATTATGTGGATAGTGTAGCGCAAATCAGTTCTGTCGGCATGCAGCAGAAGCATAGGCGCATGGAGGGGGCATGGTGCCATGCCCCCCTCTTCGACCCTGTAATAATGTGCCAAAACTTAACTTTCAGTCTATTTCAAACTAATAATGGTTGCAGCCTTTCTTCACTTATTTTAGCCAAGCTTCTGCTTTTAGACATCTGCTGAAAAAATATTTCTGTGTTGTCCATGGTGGCTAACTCACTGCATGCCCCTTTTCGATAAAAAAAGGTGCTAAAATGAGTGTTTTTTATGTGTAAATTGTAAAAATGTGTTGGCGGCTGGGGGCTTAGCCCCCAGATTCTCTTAGCCTCTGGCTGCTGGGGGGGTTCACCCACAGAACCCCAGTTGTGCCCCTCCCCCCGTCAAATTCTGGGTGCACCACTGAGCAGAAGGAATGGACTAAAACAAAAACTAGTTGTGCTAGCAATTGAATCGCCAATTTTCATTCTCCCAAGTATCGCAAAATGATCAATTTTGCTAAATCACCCCCCCCCCCCCAATGCTCAACATGGGTTTGCATCCATGCCTCATTTTAAGAAAAATGCTCACATCTAACAACAAAATTTGGACAAAAATGCAAGCTAATTTTAAAAATTTTGGGTACCTAAGCTGATCAAGCACCCCTTTGTTTTTTTTTTCACTTAATTAGGGAACAAAGAACTTTTTGTTTTAAGATTAGGACGAAACGGTGGGTCGTCATAAGCTGTTGTTTTAAAAAGTGAGTCCCAACTCTTTGGGAACCACTGCTTTATTTATTTCGTTACATTTTTTCAATGCAAGCAGCCTAGCTCTATCCCCTACCCTTACCTCACCTTCACCGTTCACCTATTGACCTATGCTATACTTCTTCGAATTCTTCCATTTTGGCCACAGATATTGACTTGAAAAAGAAGCTTTGGCATTCACCCTCGAAACTTTTGCACTCTCATTAGTTTTACTTCTTTTACCTGCCCGAACCTCCTTTTGACTTTCAATTCTAAAAGCAGCCTTTTCCTAAAATCAAAAAATTGTCTGGTGGTACAGAACTTGAGAATAGCTATAAAAAAAGCTGTTTTTGCGTTAGGCTTCAAGAAATCCTCTGTCATAACTCTTTGAGAGCTTTGAGAAAAGCTGTTGTCCAAGTAACTCTTTTTGAGTAGCTTTGAAAAAAGCTGTTGTCCCAGAAGCTTGGGTAATCGCATCAAAGTGGAATTGAGAAAGCAAGGTCTGGCGATTCATAAATATCAGTTTCGTACGGCAGCGAAGCGGTAGTTACATCAACGAATCCAATCAAGTGAGGGCACTTCTGATTGGACAAGTCGTGCGAACCTAAAATCTACTTGAACAGTTTAAGAGTATAGACAAGCTCTTTCTGTTTGCATAGAATTGGGTCGCCGTACTTTGATGTAGCTTGCTTCGAGCAGACTAAGATGGAAAGGGTTGCGCGCAGTGTCCAGATTAGAGAACTGATCATCGTTGTAATTGGCAGCACATTGGTCATTTTCTAATAAGTGTTGTCCAATTGCCAAGTCACATTCTGGAGCTAGTTGTTTTCGCTTTCATGCTCGGTTGGGTTGCACTCGCTGAGAGGCTGTGTGCTGTCATAGCCATTTTGGAACATGCTGCTTAATGCGGTCTTGGAAGTCGTTGAGCTGTTCTATCTACGAACCGACTGTCACAGTGGCACCTATACTCATAGATGACAGAACTCTTTTGAATGGCAGGTAGAACATCCTTCCGACTAGCAGGCTGCATTTGTCTGGAGACAAATACAGTCCATAAAGCTACGGATCCATAACAGTTTTCAACAGCATTGATACCCTGAGAATTTTGTTCTTAAACAAATATGCAAGAAGATCACGCAGTTTTCACGCCCCAAGCGGTTTGGCCCTGATAAGTGTCCTGTCTACCTTCGAGTCACCTACACTGGCAAGGCGGCACTGACACTACAATGGAACCTCCGAATCGCTGTTGAAAACTGTTACAGATCCGTGGCTTTACTGACTATATTTGTCTCCAGACAAATGCTGCCTGCTAGTCGGAAGGATGTTCTACCTGCCATTCAAAAGAGTTCCGTCATCTATGAGTATAAGTGCCACTGTGACAGTCGGTACGTAGATAGAACAGCTCAACGACTTCAACACCGCATCAAGCAGCATGTTCCAAAATGGCTACGACAGCACACAGCCTCCCAGCGAGTGCAACCCAACCGAGCGTGCAAGCGAAAACAACCCACTCCAGAATGTGACTCGGCAATTGGACAACACTTATTAGAAAATGACCAATGTGCTGCCAATTACAACGATGATCAGTTCTCTAATCTGGACACTGCGCGCAACCCTTTCCATCTTAGTCTGCTCGAAGCAAGCTACATCAAAGTACGGCGACCCAATTCTATGCAAACAGAAAGAGCTTGTCTATACTCTTAAACTGTTCAAGTAGATTTTAGGTTCGCACGACTTGTCCAGTCAGAAGTGCCCACTCTCGATTGAATTTGTTGATGTAACTACCGCTTCGCTGCCGTACGAAACTGATATTTATGAATCGCCAGACCTTGCTTTCTCGTTTCCACTTTGACGCAATTACCCACTGAAGAGTGCGTCACGAAAAGCTTCTGGGACAACAGCTTTTTTCAAAGCTACTCAAAAAGAGTTACTTGGACAACAGCTTTTCTCAAAGCTCTCAAAGAGTTATGACAGAGGGTTTCTTGAAGCCTAACGCGAAAACAGCTTTTTTCAAAGCTATTCTCAAAATCAAAAAAGTTCAGTGTCTGTACTGCGTATCTAAGCTGATCAATACGGACTTGTGCAAAAGCAAAAGGTAAATACTTGTGCAAAAGCAAAAAGGTAAATACGGACTTGTGCAAAAGATGTCTTACAAGAATGGTTCAAAAATACATTCGAAAGGAAAAGTAAATAAAAAACGTTGTTGCTATGGCACTATGCCAAAATTATAAGAAAAAATCATGCTGCAGCTATTCGCCAACACTAATAAGTTTGCTCTTAAAGTTTTTTGTAAAAATCTGATTTAGACCATCAAGGACATAGACTTTGGCAAATTTGACATGAAAAATGGATTCTTTGACCCCAAAAGTCCTTTACACGAAATTTTTTGACGTTTAGCTTTACTAAAACAGCAATTATAACAAATTTTGGTAAATGTGTCAGTAAAATCTTCCTCTTGTGGCTAAAATTTCCAATTTTGATAACTCGACAACATATTTAAAAAAAAAATTTTTTTATTGGTTTTGTATTATCGTAAGCCTTAAGATAAAGTACAATTTAGTTAATTTCTAAATGCATGGTTACAAAAATAGTTTCAATTTTCAATTAAGCATGGAATGACCCAGTTGCGACTTTGTGCTGTCTTTTGGGTGATATAGGGTTGTGACTTCGTGCTGTTTTTTGGCTGATTGAGGGTTGTGACCAGTGTTGTAAAGTAACGAAATGCTTTTACTTGAGTAGTTTTTTTTGGTAACGAGTACTTTTATGAGTATTTTTTTTGGGCTACTTTTACGTTTGCTTAAGTACTTTTAGTATGAAGTAACACTACTTGAGTAGTTTTTATTTTAGAATAGTACAAAGTTGTCCTTGAGGTACTAAAATCTTGCTTTGCAAAGTTGCGTGGCATCCAATGTCACTGTTGCCTGTAATTACTGCACGACCGTAACCGCATGACTGCAAACTACAGAAAATCCTTAATATGTTTTTAATAATATATTCATTCCAATTCCATAAACCTGCAGGTCTAGCAGCAAAACTACTGACTATCGAATTTCTCTTTCAACCTTAATTATGAAAAAAAGCAAATTGCAAAGCTAAAATTGAAGTGATATCAGAATTAAGCAGGTTTCTGCTTCTGATTTAATGCTTATTTATTCATAGATTTATCCTTCCTTGCGATAAAGGCGCTATAACGAGATCGCTTAGGAGTTTCGAGCCACCTGTCTGCCACTCCGAGATGGAGAAATCTCGCTAAGCATGGTTCTGAATGGCACAACAAATGAACTTGCCGGCTTGTTCTTCACGCTGTCGCCTTTGATGCTAAGCGTCACGCAGGAAAGCCACAAATACCTACTTTTACACCTCCGATGCCCGAGTGGTAAGAGTGTCTGCCTCAGGAGCTGTAGATACGGGTTTGATTTCGAGTCGGGTCAAACCAATGACTTTAAAATTGGTATTCACAGCTTTCCTGTTTGACGTTCAGCATTACAGGGACAGTGTGGAGAACAAGCCGGCAAGTTTACTTATTGTGCCGTTGGAAAGAGCACTTAGTGGGATTCCCCCATCTTGGTGTGGTAGACAGATGGCCGGCAACTTCCAAGTGAGTTCCTTATAGCACATTGATCGCTTTCGCGTGATAGGAAGATAAATATGCCACTAATGCGAATGAATACAATTTCAAGTCATTGGTATAACCCCACTCTGAATCGAACCCCGAATCTACCATTCCAGAACAGACGCTTTATCCACTCGGCCATGTGAGAGGTCATAATTTCTTTAGGTTTACCATTTTGCCACCTTCAACACAAGTCGTCATCAGCAAGTGTGCAGTTGTAACGATTTAGAACGCTATACTTTTAATTGAGTAGTTTTTAAATGACTACTTTTTTACTTTTACTTGAGTGCTTTTTTTAGTCAATACTTTCTACTTTATTTCGAGTAGTTTTGCCGTCAGTAACAATACTTTTACTTAAGTACAGTTTCAAAATACTTTTTACACCACTGGTTGCACAGAGAACTGTTTTCAAGTAAGTATTGTAAGACATTTAACTCAAACCCGAAGACCAATTTACTGTAGGTAAACTCGCCTCTTTTGTCATGTCCTAAAATTTAATTGGGCTAATGTAATTTCAGATGCATGTCCAGGAATAATACATCCTAAAGGGTCAGCTCGTTCTTGCACAAATATGGCATTTGTTGACATGAATTGGCTTTGTTAGCTTTTACAGTCGTCAAACTTAAGCAATCATGACTGCTGATATGAGTCGATGTTTGAGTTAATGTGATAGTCAAATCAGCTTAATGCAGATCTGAAATAGTCTGGTGTTAATGTATTGTCATGAGCATTGTTCACCAGAACAAAATTGTAAACGATTTGCAAATTATTGCTCACATGCAACTAAACGTTTCGGTAATCAGTATTGAGTTGGTCAATTTTTTTTCCAGCTCACATTACCAGCACATTGAACCTTATCAACACTACTGCACTTTCACCATGGCGACAGCATGATCTGTCGCCTTGGGATTATGACATGACAAGTGATTTGAGCCGTAACACAGTAGCATCCAAGCGAAGTGCTGGAAGTTTGTTCAACATTCCCTCATCAGGTAAGTTATTTTACAATAAAATTTGGAAATAGAAACACTTTTAGAATTAAAGAAAAAGGTTTCATGAGAGTAAATTTTAGATTTAGTTCTATGTAATGCCCTAAGTGCAAAGGGTTAAATGTATATGTAGTACTGCGATCACTAACCAATTCGACAAATTAGTACAGTAGCCATGTGCAAAGACAGCAGTAGTGCAAGACACATTGGTCTATGGTTCTCAAATCTATGGGTCTCAATCTATGGGTCACCCATGGTTCTCAATCTATGGGTCGTGACCCGAAGTTGGGTCACCTGAAAATTCTTTTGGGTCGTTTGTTTAACATCTATGAAAAGTGAAACTTGTAGAATGCAATAATATAATAAACGCGATGTCGATTCATAGTAATCAACCTTTGTTGCATTTCTGTTAACGAAAAACTCCCGCAGTGAAGTTTTGGGCTTCTGGAGACCACAAAGTTGTAAAACGCTTTGAATGGTTGCAATAGTAGACTGGCAGCTGAGATTAGGGGTTAGCATACCTTTTCTAGATACCAATAACCAAGTATATTGCGACATACTCCGTCAAAAACAATCGGCGAAAAATGATTTTTGCTGGGTCAGGTTGGATGCGTTTGGCCATAATTGGGGCCCAAAGACCCCCCAAAAACGCTAGCATACCTTTTCTAGATACCACATGAAACCTAGTGGAAACGAAAACTTACACCAGATCACAAAATGGTATCTGACAGAAACTTTTTCGGCTGCTTTACCCCTGCGGAAGCCTCCAAAGTTTGAGTGATGACGTCACAAAAGTATGCTAGCATACCTTTTCTAGGTACCACATGAAACTTGGTGCAAACAAAAGCTTACATTACACTGATTACGAAATGGTATGTGACAGATACTTTTTTGGCTGCTTTACCCCGGCAGAAGCTCCCAAAGTTTGAATTATGATGTCACAGCAAAAATATCGTGACTAAAATCACATGATATTCTCTGCAAACAAAAGCTTACATTGCACTGATTACGAAATGGTATGTAACAGAAATTTTTTCGGCTGCTTCCGACAGAAGCCCCCAAAGTTTGAGTGATGACATCACAGCGAAATTATTTTGACTAAGAATCGCATGAAACATAGTGCACGAAAACTTACATTTTACTGATTCCAAAATAGTGACAGAAAATTTTTCGGCTGCTTTACTCCCAGCAGAAGACCCCGAAGTTCGAATTATGACGTCAAGGCGAAAGTATTTTGACTAAGAATCGCATGAAACTCATTGCAAACGAAAGCTTACATTGCATAGATCACGAAACCATAGGCTAAATGACATACCTGTTTGCGGTTGCATGAAATACGTAAATTGTCACGTCTTTACTTCAGAAATTATGGAAACCTGCAAAGAATTTTTTGGGATTAAGTTGCAGTAACAAAACGAACAGTAATGATTCAGTGTATTGGCATAAAGAAAAACAACTGTGCGAAATAAAAAGGTATTAGTTCAAAACACTGGAAAGAAACACATTGTCACTGACAAAAAGAACAGTAGTAATTTGGTATATTGGCATCAAGAAAAACAGCTTCCAAAATAAGAAGATATTAACTCAAGAATTGGAAAACACAGTATCGTTAACAAAAAGAACTGTATTAATTCGGTATATTGGCATAAAGAAAAAAAGCTGCGCAAAATGATAAATTATTAGCCCAAAAACTGCAAGAAATCAGAGTATATTTTCTTGCCTGTGCTGTGACATGGATGCTGATCACCAAGCATTGCTTTTGCACTCGGAAGTACGATGGTTGTCACGGGGTCGTGTACTGAAGCGTGTTTGTGATCTGCTAGATAAAGTTGTCATTTTTTTGAGAAAACAGCATTTTGTGGCAGTAGTTGATGCAAATTTATCAATGGAAGGTGCTGGTTTTACAGTAATTGACTATGCTGCTAAAGTTGCTGCTTACTACAAAAAACTCGTTCTCTAGAGAAGCTACACAGCTCGATGTCAGTACGATATGTTCCATGAACTAACAAAGTATATTTCCGGCAGTGAAGTTGATATTATGCAAACCATGATTGGACACCTGAAACAGCTTGCCCAAAAGTTTGTAGACTATGCCTACTAATGAAAACGATTGGATAATTGATCCATTTGCTGGCACGGATTTGTCTCAACTTTCACTTTTTGTTGCTGAAGAGCATAATGACAGAACTAAAAAATCGCACTTCATTTGCGTCCTTCAAAGAAAAGCACTTGAAAGATTCTGCAAATTTCCACTTTTGGGCTTCCATGCACAATACGTATCCAACAGTTCCAAGATTTGTAAACAAAACTGATTCCATTTGCGACAAATTGGCTTTGTGAGGCTGGATTTAGTGCATATTGAAAACCAAGCATCGAAATCAGTTGGAAGTTGAAGCTGACTTGCGATTGTGCCTAAGTAGAGTATCGCCACGATGTCTAAAAGCTCACTGACAGAAAGCAAGCACAAATTTCTCATCAGTGTGGTTTTGTAAAGATGTTCTGTGAAAAGTTGTTTGTACTATTATCAATACAGTTTTGTAGTTTTTAATTCACTATGCATCAGAATATACATGGGTCGCAAAATTTTACACATTGATTTTTTCATTAAAATTGGGTCGCTTTGGAAAAAGGTTGAGAACCACTGGTCTAAACAGTGCACAGTTTTATGCTCAGAAAAATGTTATTCGTTCTTTTGCAATGGTAGAGGTAACAGCAGTCTAAATTGCAGCGAATTTAGTTGTTGGTCTAAATCGGATTAAACTTCAAAGGGTAAAAAATTAGTTGGTCTACGTCAGTAAGCTGCTGCAATATTTACTGTAGCTCAAAAATGAATCTTGAGAAGAAAATTGATCTTGTACTGCAAAAATTGAGTTCAATTGAAAAAAGAATGGACAGCTTCCACCAAAAATTGGGTGACTTAAGCCTAAGATTGGAAGAATTAGAAGCCAAATGCGACAACAGAAATGATGAAGTCGAAAATGTGCTGTCAGCTTAAGTTGACTTAACAACCTTTCAGCAGCTGAAAGATAAACTTACAGCCCTCAAAAACTTTAAATCTAACTATGAAAAGGCGCAAATTATGCAAGAGTCATATGACAAAAGGCTAAACATACTCATTCATGGAATTAAAGAAAACAGCGATAGCCCTTGGGAAAAACACGAGGAATCATTGGACAAATTTCACGTTTTTTTGAAAAATGACTTGCAAATTGAAGACCCCGATGCAGTTGAAGTAGTCGACATTCATAGATTGCCTCACCACCTGGTACAAAGATTTGGAAGAAACGTTGTTAGACCAATAATCGTATAACTACTCACCATGCAAGATAAAACCTTAATATTCAATTCTGCGAAACACCTAAAAGCCTACAACAGCAAACGCATAAGCGAAGACGCCACTTCACCACACATCTTCATCACAGAGCATTTGCCAAACAAATTCCAAGAACAACGCAAACGCCTCCTACCGGTTTTCAAAGACGCGAAACGTAGACAACAAAAGACATATTGGAAGGCTATAGACGAAAATTATGTGCTTTTTGTGAATGGCAAGAAAGTTAAAGCGTCTGAATAATGCAAGGTAGCCTACTTATACATTATTGACTTTTTTTTGTTTTTCTTTATAGACTTCACTATTACATGATTTCCTGAGCTGATTAGTTGATCTCAAACCGGTTCAAATTTACCACAAACGGTAATGGATATATTATAAATGGATGGTTACATATGAATAAGTAACAACCCGGTATCGATTGGTTTTAGTAGACTATGATGGTTTAAATCTACGTCCTTAATCGATAATAACTTAGCGCTTTCGCAGAATCTCGTTATTTCTGCCGTTTTTTCTCGGAAGGTAACAGCTACAATTGTTATGTTTTTGAGATAATCTAGGTTTTGTGTTTTTCACAATTGTGCAAAATTCTGATTGTCACTTTTTTTATAACGTTATAAGAAACCATGAGAAATCTCTTTTGTGATTTTGCGATATCATAAAAAGACATGATAATTACAATGGTGGTTACACTCATGAACAAAAATTTAAGACCACTTGAATTTATTACGAGTTTCTGGGCACAAGGCAATAGTTTTATTTACTTTATGAAAATTGTTTTTATTTCGCACCCAATTAATCATAAACATATGGAAGACAGTACGTCACAGTTTAAACAATCACATATAAAAAGATAATCTGATTCTCAATATTTAAGTCGCCTTCTCTGTTTGTGATCACAGCTTTTATCATTCTTCTTGGTATATATACTTTCGATCAAACTTTGGCGGTACTCTTTGGGTATTTCTTTTACTCAGACTTCCTTTATTGCTTTTATCAACTCTGCGCCATGGTTGCTTTAACGGCGCTTTATTTTTTTCATGTTGGTCCACAAATTGTCAATGGGATTTGAATCAGGACTGTTTCCTGGCCACTTCAGGAGGTCAAGTTGTTGCTACCCAGCAAATTTTTGCAACTTAGAAACTGTGGCAATGGGTGCCATACTGCAAAAGTATTGAACAATTGTAAACTTGCAGGTGAAGTTTTATCTACTCTGAAAGCATTTGCTTGTATTTTGGCTCATTGACAATCGTTCCTGGAGGCAGGAAACTTGAGAGGAGCAACGCAATTTTTGGACATAGCCCCCTAAACCATCTGACTAAGAGGCTGTTCTACTGTTGGTATGATGCATCTCTCATCAAAACGTTTTCCAGTTGGTCTACGGACGTGTCTCTATCTAACCACAAACTGTTAGAAGGTAATTCGTCGGAAACAAGCCATTTTACTCATTGCTGGGCAGTCCAACGTTGATGATTATTAGCAAACTGTAGACCCTTGACTTTCATAGCCACAGTAAGCTTTGTTTTTTGGCCGGTTTGTATGACTTCAGATAAAATTCTTGGAATAATTGCCTGGAAACAGTCGTTTCGACAACCTCTGCGCACCAACTTGGCCCTAATTTTCTTTATTGAACTCGTGGGTGACCTCACAATTATCCTCATCACGTTATCTTCTTGTGCAGTGATGACATGCGGTCTTGCCATTCTTGTCTTATCGGTAAAGAAGTCATCCTGTTGATACCTCGTAATCGCTTGACATACTGCTGTCTTGCTGCGCCCCATTATGAGCAGATATTTGCCTTTCAGATAGATTTTAGCCGAGTAAGGCAACTATCTGAGCCCTCTGAACCTCGCTTAGAGGCTTTTTCTTTCCCAATTCAGGCTTCAAAATAATCAAGAAATAGCAAAAAAAAAACAACTAAGAAATGTGAACAGAAGCAAAAATTGGCGCAAAATGAAATGAAAAAAACAAACGTACAATGTAACAAATAAACTATGCCTGATGCAATCACATGTTAAAAGTTGAAAATCGCCACTTTTGCGTAGTGGTCTTAAAGTTTTGTTCGTGACTGTGTTACCAGCAAAAAAATTTTTTGCAAAAACATAGTGAAAGATTTTTTTGCGGGTAGTTATTACCCCTTTAATCATTACGAAAGTAAATAAGGTATGAGTTTGACTTTACACAGATGATGAAACATCAATTTTTGAGTCGAAAACTCTAAAAAAACATTTTTAAAAAATTTGTGATTGGTGCTTTTTGAGAGGGAACGGCAGATTTGTACATAGGCCTAAGTAGTAAAATAATAGCTGTAGGCTAGGCTAGTCACCTCTTGAGAATGGTTCTTCTACATTAGTGTGCCCTTACAAGCAGCAGCAGTCGCAGGTACGTATTCAATTAAGCACCCAAAATGAACTAGAAGTGGTGGATCGTGTCTGGTACTTGCCACCTACTATTTTGCAATTTTATGCGATCAACTCGGTTTATTTACTTCTCATTCCTTCCTAGTGATACAGCAGTATACGATTCTAAGGTGCTGACACAAACAAGGGCGACCGTTCAAATACGATTCTTCTTAAACTTCCTCTTCGTACAATAATGCCAGCACATTGCCACTGTCATTCATTACTGTATAACTGCCTGTTGTTTTACTTCTATTGATTTACCTTATTTACGTGAAGGCATAATCCGGCCATGTTCTTGTTTTTTTTTGTTTATGCACTTGTTATGTATTTTTACTGGTTTGTGATGTGTTAACTGCTAATTTTGGCCTTGATTCAATACGTTCCTAAGTTCTATATGCATTCGGGCTTATGGAACTCTGCAGAAAGCTGTGAACCTGATGTGATACCCACCGCTTCTGCGCTTAATTTTTTGTTCTCTTAGACGCTTCACGTAATGTTTTCTGTCTTAGCTCGATTGCATCCGCATACCTTCTAATTGATCTTAACTACGCTTGCATGTATTTTGTGACCCACTATGCACAGATTGATCATCGTCTTTAAAGCAGACCTAATAACTGATTTGCTGTATTTTTCTTCTGTCCTTCGTTAGACTGTAATTTAGCGTGCACGCAGAATATGGCGCCTGTCTCTGACAAGGAGTTAGATGAATTCCTTGGTGCTAGTCAAGCTGCCGCCCTGCGATCAAATGATTACTGTCCCAGAGAACTGTGTTCTTTATTACTTAATGCTTAATTACTTACTTAAGTTCTTAATTACTTACTTAATTCAATCACAACAAACATTAAAATTGGCTAATATACCAACCCAACCGCTAGCTCTCTAAATTTTGACGATAATCGCTCCTTGGTCCTTTTGCATGTTTACATTCGCTCACTTCATAAAAATTTTGATTCACTGTACGAGTTTTTAGTCACTTTATTTTTTAGTTCGGACATAATCTGTCTAACCGAAACTCGACTTAGAGACGAAGTGTTAATTAATATCAATCTCCCTCTTTACAAGTTTATTCACGTTGATAGTGCAACTGCGGCTGGTGGTGTGGCGATATACGATTCAAACAAGCTTCAATTCGAGGTTTGTCTCAATCAACATGTACTAAAACTCTCCGAAAACAACAGTAACAACAGTAAATCGAAATTTATAGTTGGCGTGGTTTATCGTCATTCCGACCAAACCAAAGTTGACGACTTTTTAGCTGGTTTTTCTACCTGCCTCACAAATCTCTCCAACTCAAAAAAAGTTTATTATGTTCTAGGTGACTTTAATATTAGCATTCTACAAGATAACCGGTCAAACTCTGCCACTGAATACATCAACCTTATTGTAAGTCATGGCGCCGTGCCAGTAATAACCATTCCGACGAGAGTAACTTCAAATTCGTCCACTCTAATTGATCAAATCATCACTAATAACATCGAGCTTGATGTAAATCTCGCGGTGATTGAAGCAGATATATTGGACCATTTCCCTGTCCTTTGTATAATTACTAAACCCCGACCTCAACAAACCTACTAATCAAAAAGATAATATAGAATTATATAGAGACAATTTTTTTTTTCGCGTAGATTCCTTCTGTAAAAATCTTGAAGCTAATTTAATCAATGTATTTTCACAACAGCCTGAATTAAATAACGACAACTTCAACGAAATGTTTGAAGTTTTTTCTACTATGGTTCTAAGTACCATCAATGGATACGCCACTTTAAAACCTTTGTCAAGAAAACAAAAAAACTTTTAAGTAAGCCTTGGCTAACTAAAGGACTATTAACTTCTATCAAGAAGAAAAGATCAATGTTTAAAACTCATTTTTTGAGCGATGATGATGATAAAATAATCTTTAATAATAAATATGTTAATAAGCGGACTAAGCTCAAAGCGCTATCCAAAAAAGGTTACTTTTCTTCAGCAATAATGATACCCAAAAAGTCCCCTGTAAATTATGGAACGTCATTCGTTCTGTACTTCCTGCCTCCAAGACTGTGCTTCTGCCATTCTGCTTTCTTTGAAAATAAATGGGCATACTATTACTAATGATTAAGCAATATCTGAGCGTTTCAATGAATTTTTTTGTTCCATTGGTGCTAGCTTAGCCGACAAGTTTAACCAATCTGCACCAAATTCATTATCCCAATATCTTGAACAACGTGTCTCTCCAATAATTTATTTAGATGTCCCCAATCTTTCTGAAATCATTAACACAATACAAGCACTTAGTCTGAACAAAGCGATAGGACATGACAATATTCCACCTTACTATCTTTGCATTGCCTCATCCATCCTAGCCCCCTACCTTCAGATTTTTATCGATTTCTGTTTTACCAAAGGCGTCTTTCCTGAAACATGCACAATTGCTAAAATTGTACCAATATTCAAAAAAGGTGAATGTGAGACCCTTCTAGCTACCGCCCCATTTCTATTCTAACATGTTTTTGTAAGATCCTTGAACAAATAATACATAAACGTTTGATTAGCTTTTTTGATAAGCATGGCATTATTCAACACACTCAGTATGGCTTCCTACGTAATGTATCGACCAACCACGCTCTTGTAGATGTAGTTACTCAATCATTTGAAAACATTAATAATAACATGTATACTGGTTTAATCTTCTTTGACCTCACAAAAGCATTTGACACTGTCAATCATGAATTACTACTCCACAAATTAGACCATTATGGTATCTGAGGCCAATCAAACAATCTTCTGTGTGCATTTTTAAAAAGAAAACAATATGTCAGTATCAACGGCAGTAACTCCTCCCTACTAACCAACGGCCATGGGGTCGCCGAGAGTTCTACTCAGGGGCCTCTTTTGTTCTTGATCTACATTAGCGATTTGCCACATTCCGTTAACTGCATTCCCAGGTTATTCGCATATGATACATGCTTAGTTTTCTCGGCTCCTACCCCAACCCAATTAAGTGCAATTATGAACAAAGACCTTGACAATATTTCAAAGTGGCTCTATTCAAACAAACTTACTGTTAACCCCTCCAAATCTAATGCTCTAATTATTCCTCCCAAACTTAATAAACCCCCACCCATGATTGATCTCTCATTGAACAACTCATCTATTCTCATAAGTAACAGTGCCAAGTATTTGGGGGTGACTATAGACAGCCTTCTAAAGTTTGACAAACACATCTCCATTGAACATAAAATTTCTAGAGCAATAGGTATTCAAACTGCGCCATTTCTTACCCACTAATGCAAAAAGCTAATCGTTCTTCAAAACAAAGCAATCAAACTAATCGGTGGTGGCTTACCAAGAGACAGGGCTACACCCTTTTATTATGCACTAAATATACTTAAACTCTCCGACTTATTCAAACTTGAAATAGGGAAATTTGTCCACGTGCACTTTAATAATAAATTACTGTTCACTCTATCCGACTATTTTTCCTTAACCAGCGTCATGTCTCAAAAAAACACAAGATCTACTCTATCCTGAACCAACTGTTTATATAATCCTTGCTTCCGGACTTACCATTTACAAAAATGCATAAGGTACCAAGGAGTGAAAATTTGGAATGATATACCCCCAGAAATCCAAACCACCTCGCCTATTTTATTCAAAAAACACTTGATTGAATTTTAGGTTTAGAACGACCAATAAGTTTATGGTGTATTGTTAGATTCTTTTTTAATTATTAATTTATCATCCAGCTCTGGTTGATAAGGAATCTATTCAAAAATTTTCAAATAACGACTTTAGGGTGGCAGCTGACTAGATGATCGGAAGGTCCTCTCGCCGTCTCCCTGTGGTCTTATATTTTTTCTTTTTGTCTTCGTATTTCTTATGTTTGTGTTTTGATGTTACTGCAAATAAATATCGATTGATTAATTAGGCTCTTGAAGTGGTTGGAATCAATTTTGATGTCATTGTACTAGTGTGGCAATGGTTTCTGCACAGTCTACAGCAATAAGGAAACGAAGACAGTATATGTCTACAGCAGTAAGGATACAAAGAAGAAATCGCTTCTTGAAATGAAAAACTTAGCACTGAAAAATTACTGCAATATACCGTTCTGGAAAAAAGTTTAGAAAGGTTTTTTTAAAAGCCGAAAAAACGCAGCGATGACACACTTTTATATTTTTTCTATTATTGAACGTAACAAAACTTGAAACAAACACCAGACAATCTAAGCATCTCCAACATGGTTCAAATGTTAGTAGTTCCACTAGTATTGGTGTGGTAACCCTTGTTTTTATGAACTTTCTGAATGTGCTAGGAATGGAAATTGTAAGGTTTTTGCAGACATTTTGATCAATATCTTTGCACCAAATCTCTTTAATGGTTTGATTTAGCTCATCCAAAGTTGTCGGATTTGATGTGGAAACTTTCATTTTGATCAGTGTCGATAAATTTTCAATGCGATCAAGGTCAGGAGAATTTCCTGGCCATTTGATCACTCTGACATTTTTGGTTTGAAACCAATTCGTGACTGACTTGGCCTTATGACATGTTGCAGAGTTTTGTTGGAATGTTGTGCATTGTGAATGTTCATGAAACTCGGTGGATAACCATCTAGGACGCTAATATATATACCGTGAGTCATTCATTGTTTGTCCTCATGGCAGGAAGTTAAGACCACCTCGGCCTTGGCTAGAAAAACACCCCCACACCATGTCAGAGTGCTCAAATGGCCAAGAAATTTTCATGACCTTAATCCCATTGAAAATTTATGGTCACTGATCAAAAAGAAAGTTTCTACATCAAATCCAACAACTTTGGATGAGCTAAATCAAACCATTAAAGAAATTTGGTGCAAAGATATTGATCAAAATGTCTTGCAAAAACCTTACAGATTCTATACTAGCTGCATTCAAATTGTTGATAAAAACAAGGGTTACCACACCAATACTAGTGCAACTACTATAATTTGAACCATGTTGGAACTGCCTGGATTGCCTGGTGTTATCAATTGAGAATGGTCTACGTGTAAGCTTAGTACCCGCAGTCTCGTACCTTTGCCTTATACATTTTACTATTTCTATTTTATGCTCCACACTAACTTTGATGCTGAGCGCGAAGCAGAGTGGCTATGGATATCATTTTTTGTCTTTGATATCACTTGGCTGAGTATCAAATCCAGTTTCGCATTCGCAACTAAGTGCAAGCTCAAATTACCAGGCGGAGTTGCTGGACAAACTGCAAATAAATTACGTGACTTTCTCGTAAAGGAAAGATAAAAAGCGTAAGTCAATTTTACGTACCAAGCTTCTGATAAAGTCACCAGGATGTCTTTCTATAAAAGAAAAACTTTTAAGAGTAGCTTAAAGAGCAGGCATGGGCAAACTACGGCTCGATGGCCAAATCCGGCCCGCCAGTCCTTTTATTGTTCTAGAGGTTTGTGATAACCAACATCATTTCTTCGAAGGTGAAGCCAACTACTGTAAGTTTGTTTTGTTCTGGATCGAATAGCTGTACTTCATACTGCATTTATAGTCAACAGCTATTATTGCGCAGCCCTGATCAATGCCAAATTAATTAGTCAAAACGTCAGAAAACTTTTGGTTAGATAAGATTTTTCCAGTTTTTTTTATGTTCTAACTTTTTTCTTTTCCCATAAGAACATAACTGTGACTTTAATTTACTTTAATCACACTGCTATTTTCATGCATAGCTTTCTTTAATTGCTGTTTGCAACAGAGTTTACTTGTCTTCCAATTCTAGAAGTATTGTTTGAACTCCAGACAATGTTTAAATTGGTTACCATTTAATACAGGGCTGACGCCAAGGGGACCTACCCCCCAATCAACAAACTTGGTCCCCTTAACAGCGAGCGTTTTTTTGAAAACAGCTGCTTTTGTGCATAATTTGGCCAAACTTTGGGCAATTATTTCAAAATTTTCCTCCCCCCTGATTAACGCCTGGCCCCCTTAAGTTGACGGCTTGGGTGCCCACTCTAATTTAAGCTGATGACAGTATGGATACTCTACAAAAAATTGTACAAATGTAGAACACTACATTAAAATGAACTGTGTTGCTACATTCACTGCAGTGAACACAAAACAGAAAAGTAGTAGCACAAAACTTACTGCAGATGTGATTAGCAAGCTTGCTCACGACACATTGTTCCAGGAACATTAACCTTTTTTGCGGTTTGTAGATGAGTTGAATGTTTAACTGGCAAAAATGGAAAAAACGAATCGATAGAGCTTTTTGGTTTCTAAAAAAATAATTGAGTCAAAAAATTAATAATTAAGCAAAATGAAAAAATAATCACTGTAGATGATGTAAAAAATGCAAACATCATTTTCAAAACATGAGACGCTTTTTTGAGCAGTTTTCTTACAATAACATTCAAAACATGAGTAGTTTCTTCACAATAACATTCAAATAAATGCACTAAAATGCTGTGCAATTTAATCCAAAATCTCATCTTTATTAGACTAGCGGTATTATGCCGAAGAGTGTAATGAATGGCAGGGCTCGTCTTCGTAGCTTTGGCACCTGGATAACCCAGCTTCAAAGTCTGAAGAAATATCGCAGCAGCGGCGAGTCACTGGCAAGGTTGGAAACTTGGCTACTTGGCGTTAGAACTTGGCTACTTGGCGTGAGGGTGTCAGTTTCAGTTTCGGTGTGTTGAAACCCAGATGGCAGGTTTCAGTTTTGATTTGGTTTCACGGCTGTTGAAAAATCGGTTCCAGTTTCAGTTTCGCTTATGCACAGTTTCGGTTTCTGTTTCATCAAAAAAAGCTATTGTATTTTGAATAGGGATTGTTTAAATACTCTACTTATTGACGTTTTTGTTTTATTACGAGGATAAGTAGCAGCTCAGATGGCCGAGTGAGGAGAGCAATTGCTTCAGAATTTGTCGACTTGGGTATAATTTTGAGTCCGGTCAAACCAAGGACTCAAAAATTAGTATTCGCAGCTTCTCTACTGGACGCTCAGCATTAAAGAAACTGAACTGGTAATGATGGTGATGACAATTTTTATAACCCAAAACCTTAGAAAATTTTGAACAGGTTTTAGTTTTGGTTTCGGTTTTGACATTTCAAAAAAAAAGTTTGGGTTCAAGTTTAGGTTTTCAAAAGTTTAGCTAAGTAGGTGTCAGTTTCAGTTTCGGTGTCCAAAATTTTCTTTAAAACCGGGTGTTGATTTCCCCGACAGATTTTTGTAAATAGTGTGTGTGCCGCAACGTGCCATTTCTCTGTTGTGATGTCATAATGTGGTTGCTTTGGCTCTTTGTGTTTTGCTTGCCTGTTCGTGTCACATGTACGAATGTCTGTTTTTGAGTGAAGTTGAGTTTGGTAAAACTGGAAAGGTACCCGGTGCTGGTTTCGTCCTACTACAACGGACTTGTGTGCCGTTTTTTTGTTTTTTTGTAGCCACCATTTGGCGTGTTTGTTTGGTCAAAGAAATTTTGGTAAGTGGTTCTAATAACCATACGTTCACGAATAGTCTGTTGAAATTGTAAATAACTTGGTTCGCTTAAAGCTGCTTCTTAGTGTAGGCCTAGAAATCGTTAATGTCTGTGTAAATTTCTGAGTTTCTGCATAAGTTACTGGTTGTGTTTGTTACGCAGAAACTGTCGTCGAGTTTGTGATTTTGTGGTTTACGTTTTTTCGCCGTCGCGTGTTCAAATTTCCAATACATTTTTTTTTCCAAATGCTGTTACCCAGAAGCGTCCTGACCGAACAACGCTGATTCTGCGGCTAACATCGTTTCAAAATTTCTATTTTTTGGACTTACCTACTGGATACTGGTTGATTTGGATTTTCTGGTTAGTGTCGTTTTTTTGTGCTTTGGGTTTTGGAGACAACTGGTTCTCTGCCCAGTTAAAGTTTGAAGCTTGTTTAGTGTTTAGCTGCGTGCGTGGAAAGTTATGACGCACAAACTTGTGACTGTGATGCAACATACACTTATTTGATCCGACAAAGACTGACGGAACAGTGGTTCGAACCTTTGAGTGAAATATTAAAATATTACTGTGGTTGTTAATTTTGAACTTGTGCTTGTTGATTAATATCTTTGTTGTGTAGGCTTAGAGATTATTATGTCGAATTTATGGCGAGCCCCAGTCATGATTGTTTGCTCACTGAGCAAGTGATGGCTAAATTAAAAGCCCTTAAGGCTAATTATGTAGCAACTGAGCAGGTGATGTTTGATATCGAAAATGTGGCTCAAGTGCGTGCGAGATTACGAGAAATTAATTCTGAGTTCGATATTTTGATGTGCTTATGTACGTTCGTTGACGTGGACGAAACTATGCCCGGTAGCACTTCCCACAAAGTCGATTTTGTTAAAGGGAAGGAAGATTTTATGCACAGGGTTGAGGCGTGGCTTGCATGTGTGGAGCTTCCTGGCGAGAATGCGTTGTGTGAGCCTGAGTCTGCTAGTGGCAGTGTACATGTTGCGAGGTGTGGTTCTGACGCTGGTGTTGGTGTTTGCGGTAGGCCATCTGATATGGCTACTGGGTCAAGTGCTGGTGTCAGGTCTCAAGGTGTGCACGTTGTGAGGTGTGGTTCTGACGTTGGTGTTGGTGTTTGCGGTAGGCCATCTGATATGGCTACTGGGTCACGTGCTGGTGTCAGGTCTCAAGGTGTGCACGTTGTGAGGTGTGGTTCTGACGTTGGTGTTGGTGTTTGCGGTAGGCCATCTGATATAGCTACTGGGTCACGTGCTGGTGTCAGGTCTGAAGGTGCGCATGATGCGAGGTGCAGCTCTGATGTTGGCGTGGATGTGAGAAATAGACGATCTGACGTAGCATCTGTGCTGCGGGCTGGTGTTAGCCTTTGTGATAGGCCGTCTAATATGAGTTCTGTTCCTCGTAGTAGCGTTGGTTCTGGTAGTACGTCAAGTGTTTCTTCGCGGAGTTCTCATGCTAGCCGTATAAAGGAGTCAAGAGTGAAAGTGCAACTGGCCCAGCTGGCTCTTCACCACGAAGAAGAAAGGCAAAGAAAAGAAGAGGAAGCCTGTCGTAGGGAAGAAGCTAGGAAAGAGGAGAAAAGAAAGCAAGCAAAACGTGAGAAGCAGCGACAGTTGGAAATGGCTAATGCAGAACTTAATGCCTGGGAGACTGAGTCGACGTGCGCTGCAGAGCTATTCTCAAAGGATGTAGCCATAACTTCTCATGACCTTGTTGGAGAGTCCACTGCTGCGCACTCGACTCGCGACATTTTAGCTGCCTCTGTGTTCAAGTCCAGCAACAATAATCAAAGAAATGCACAAGTTGAAACAAATAGTAAGCCATTGGTTGGAGCAGAACATGGTCGAGCATCCCCATATTTCTGTAATAAGTATGGTGATGTGGGAGAGATTGGGCCACTAAGGAGCCTGAAAATGGAACAAGTTTTTGGTTTTAAAGGCTCGCAATAATGACAAGGCACGATGCAGCAGCCTAAGCAGGAAAGATTCGCTGGACATGAGCCTTGCATTGACCAGCCTCGAGAAGTCAATTACCCTTATCGTGGCACCCGTGTCCCTCAAGTTACGCCGCCTGCTGCCTTCGCATCTGGTATTCCCTATTCTGAAGTGGGGGAAAGATTTTTGCCGAAGCCTGCAGTCGAAAAGTTTGACGGAGACCCTCTTGATTATTGGGCTTTCGTCAATCGTTTTAAAGTCCATATTGCGGACAGAGTTTACAGTGATGACCTCAAGTTGGTCTACCTGCTGCAGCACTGCAGCAAGCGAGTTTATGAAAGGATCTAACACTATGCCGGTGGTCCAGATAAGCGTCACTGTTATAAAATGGTTTGGACCGAGCTTTACCAATGTTACGGACAGCCTCATATCATTAGTTCTCACTGTGAACAGCGTTTGCAGGAGCTCCCCAAGGTTAGCCAATATGATCCTGATAACTTGGAGAGGATGGCTGTGCTGATGAAAAGATGCATAGCAGCCCTGGACGAATATCCTGAATACACGACAATGAACACTGTTGGTTTTATTTCCTTGTTAGCAGAAAAGTTGCCTCTTGACCTTCGTCGTAAATGGGTCTCCCAAGCTCTGAAGATTCAGAATACGTCTAGATGTTTGGCCCACTTTTCTGATTTTGCTGATTTCATAATCAGTGAGTCGTTAGAGGCGAATTCTACCTTCTGTAAAGCCATATTTTCTTCCAAATCGAGCAGATACGATGGACAAGGTGCTAAACCAAGGCGCGGCGCAGCACTTGCCGCGACTGTGCCAAAGGAAACGACTGCTCCAGATGCGGCTAAGGCTACAACGAGCTCCAGTAAGATCAGGGAGGAACCGAAGAAAGAAATTACTTCAGCTGGCTGCTATTGCTGCGGTCAACAGCATAAGCTGACTCAGTGCAATGAGTTCGTCAAGGAGAGGAGGTTCGTAGCTCGCGATAAGCACCTGTGCTATCACTGTTTATGCCCAGGACATGGAATCAAGGATTGTCGAAGTAAAATCACATGTGAGGTGGAATCATGCAAAAGCAGTGGGCATCATACTCTTTTGCATAAGGAATCAGCTCTTGTTGGAGCCAGTGATGGTGCTAATGGCGGATTCTCTGGCAATATGGTTCGGGTGAGTAGTGAGCTTGGGGGTGCTGCAAGTCGTCCACGAGGTGGCGCAGCTTTGGATATATTGCCTGTTCGAGTTAGTGGGGGAGACGTTGAAGTTGTGACATATGCTCTCCTAGACTCTGGGTCTTCAATGTCGTTCTGTGAAAGTGCTTTGATTGACGAACTAGGACTCTGGGGAAGCGGCAATGTTGCAGAAACCCTCTTGGAGACACTCACTACCGAACAGCCGAAATTACTGAAATCTGAAGCATTTTCGCTAGATGTGAAACCACTGGATAGTAGTCATCAGCTTAAGATTAGCAATGTTGTGATGATCGACAAAATACCGGTGAGCCCAGCCAACAGAAACGTTGCTCATGATCTTGATCAGTTTGAGCATCTTTGTGGGGTTACGTTGCCTGAGATTTACAACGCAACCGTCACGTTGCTGATAGGCAATGACAATTACCTGGCACATTTTCCTCTCGAAAGCCATACCAAGGACAGTTTAGAGTTGGAGGGACCCGTTGCCATCAAGACTCCACTGGGATGGATCTTGAAAGGGCCGGACAATTCACTTGGAATGCCGTTGTCGCGGAGCTTCTTGCTGAATACCGGTCAGATGCCCTTGGGTAATGCGGACAACGTTTTGGTTACCGAGGAAGGTGAAGTGATTTCTCCTTAAGCGGCATAAGCGCATTGGATGTGGATAACCTCATGAATTGGATTAAGAGCAACCAGGAAGCCCAAGATTTTGGAATAAAATACTCAGCTGAAGATGTGGTTGCCTATGATTGCATGAATAGCAACATCGCGTTCAAGGATGGGCATTTCGAGCTTCCACTGCTGTGGAAGGATGTGTCGGTTGAATTTCCGGAAAGCATAAGCATGGCAAGAAAAAGATTGGATGCAGTTAAACGTCGATTTCTCCGCGATAATGGCTTGAAGGAGATGTATTGTCAGCAAATGGAGTCTGTTTTAAAACATGGCTATGCTGAAGAAGTGCCGAAGGATGAATGGGAGTCAAGTAACCGTGTTTGGTATATCCCACATCACCCGGTAATTAATCCAAACAAGCCTGGAAAGGTCAGGATTGTCTACGACTGTGCCGCCAGAAGCCACGGTATTAGCCTAAATGAGAAACTCTTGAAAGGACCTGATCTTATGAATCAATTACTAGGCGTGTTGTTGCGCTTCCGCAGGGATCGAGTTGCCATAGTCGCGGATATCGAGAGCATGTTCTACCAAGTCCGTTGTACGCCAAAGGATCGAGACTCGTTATGATTTCTTTGGTGGCCCAACGGAGACCTGAATGCTGAACCGACTCATTTTAGGATGAATGTACACCTTTTCAGCTCAAAATCGTCTCCAAGTTGTGCTGCCTTTGCTCTTTTAGAGACAACCAAATGTTTTGGCTAGTACTACCCTTGCAATGCGTGTGAAGTAATCAAAACAGGATTTTACGTCGATGACTGTTTGGTGGCAGTTCGCAATGAGATGGAAGCAATTCAACTGGTAAGGGATCTAGAGGGATTGCTCGCACGTGGAGGATTCAACCTTACTAAGTGGATTTCAAACAGTCCTGCCGTGATGAAAAACATCAAGCCAGAAAGACGAGCAAAAGGGCTTGCTCAGGTCGAACTTGGAGACGCTTCTGAGGAGAGAGTGCTTGGTATGAGATGGAACGTTCTGGAGGATAACTTTCAATTCAACGTGAAGATTCCAGAAAGACCACCGACAAGAAGAGGGCTGTTGGCAGTAACAAATGCTGTGTTCGATCCCTTTGGTCTGGTATGCCCCGTGGTACTGGAAGCGCGTCTCATATTTCGAAGTGAGTGCCAGCGAAAGATTGGCTGGGATGAGCCTGTGCCAGCAGCAGAAGCAATCAAGTGGGATAAATGGAAAAACAGCCTGTGTGCATTGAATGATTTGAAACTTCCTAGATGCTTCAAAGGCTCAGCTACAGCCAAAGACATGCATTTGCGGATGCATCTACTGTTGCGCAAGGTGCAGTGTGCTATTTGCGCTACATCGATTGCAATCAACAAGTGTACTGCTCATTAATAATGGCCAAGTCATTGCTCGCCGGTTCAGGAAACCACACAGTGCCTAGGCTGGAACTGGAAGCTGCACTCGACGTAGTGAAGTTGGTTAAAGTGGTTCGGAGTGAACTCGAATTGGGTGCATGTCCCTGCATCTACTGGACCGATTCCACCATTGTTTTACAAAGCCTGCGAGCCGAAAGTAAAAGATTTCCTGTGTTCTCAAGAAACCGCTTGTCCCAGATTGAACGTCAGACTTGTGTCTATGATTTGCACCACGTACCGTCTGGTCTTAACCCTGCAGACTTAGCATCGCGTGGGTGCACAGCGGGTAACTTGGCGACAAGCAAGTTGTGGATCAATGGTCCAGGTTTCTTGCAGGACTCCCCAGAAAGATGGCCGCAATTGCCTTGTTGAAAGGGAGTGATGATGACTCCGAGTCGTACAAGGTGTTTGATCTCCCGAAGAAAGCCTCCGCATCGCTGTTGGCTATGGCTAAAGATGTTGAAACCTCACCCACTGATTACTTCATTGGATACTTTTCTTCCTTGGACAGACTTAAGGTAGCAACTGCTGGCTTGCTTCGTGTTAAAGTATACTGGTTAAATCGCATCAGAGGAGTGGCTCCAGAGCGAAGCATGCAAAGCCCTATTACCGTCGAAGAATTGCAGAATGCTGAGATGGAGTTGATAAAATATGTTCTAAATCGTAGTTTTCTAGATAGGTTTCGAAAAAATGACGTAACCAAGAAGAAGTTGAAGTCGGATGATTTGCTTCCTTTGAACTCGATAGTCGTGGAGGGAGTGTTGAGAGTGGGAGGTCGATTGGGGAAGACGAGCTTACCCTTCTCGGTGAAGCATCCTGTTATAATTCCTTCAAAGCACCCCATAACGGATTTGATTATCCAGCATGGTCATTCTAAGGAATCTGGGCACCAAGGTTTGAATGCTACTTTAAACAACTTGCTGAAGCGTTACTGGGTTTCAAAACCAAAGGCTACAGTTGCAGGGGTGATCCAGCGATGCCTTACTCGCAAGAAAAGAACAGCAAAACCTGAAGTCCAAATCATGGCAGATTTACCACAGGCAAGGATTCAAATGTTCGAGACACCCTTCGCCCACACTGGGGTAGATGATTTTGGGCCCTTCCTGATCAAACAGCGTAGGAGCGATGTGAAGCGGTACAGATGCATATTTACATGCATGACCACGCGTGCGGTTCATCTTGAAGTAGCCCCGGACATGACTACTTCTGCTTTCATAAACGCACTGCGAAGATTTGTCGCACGTCATGGTCCAATCCAACATTTGTGTTCCAATAACGGATTCAATTTTGTCGGATCGGAGAAAGTCTTACAGAAGTCGATTCAAGCTTGGAATCAAAGACAAATCCATCAACATCTTCGTCAACAAGGAATCCAGTGGACGTTCAATCCTCCAGGTGCCAGCCATATGGGTGGCGCCTGGGAGCGTATGATCAGGCTGGTAAGACAAATTTTGACAAGCTTGCTTCCAGGAAAAAATCTTAACGATGACAGTTTGCACACTCTTCTTCTAGAAGTTGAGGCTATGATAAATTCTAGACCACTGACTGACGTCTCCGCCAAGACAGACGATACTCTACCATTGACGCCCAATCATCTGTTGAAAATGGATCCATCCATTGGGCTTCCACCGACCTTGACAGCATTGAGTGACGTCTATGCGCGCGGAAGATATAGAGTGGTACAGTACGTGGCGGACGAATTTTGGAGGAGATGAGTGGAGGAGTATCCAAGGATTTTGTTTAACAGGAGAAAATGGAATGAACGTAGAGACAACATCGCCCTGGATGACATTGTTTTGATTGTAGATACCTTTTTGCCACGAGGCTAGTGGCCGATGGGTCGTGTGGTCAAACTTTACCCTGATTCTGTGGGAGTGGTTAGAATAGTACATGTCAAATCTTCTACTGGAGTCTTAAAAAGGCCAATAAGCAAGCTATGTGTCATTGTCAAAGCTGACCGTAAAGAAAAACCAGATGATGAAATTTTACCTGCTGAAATTCTTGATGATGCACCTACTGATGCTGCCACCCTCAATGCCACCGCAGGAGAAGACGCGGCCAGGTAACTCGACGAAGTTATGGCCTTTTTTGCAACCTTGCTTTGTTTTGTTTTGCAGGTTCGATTCCGAATGAAAGAAAAGGACCAAGACCATTGATTTTAGTTGATTCGTTGTGTGATCGAGTGTTCGCTCGTCAATTCGTGTTCGTTAAGCCAACGTTGCAGATATGGTAACTATGAGCACAAGGAGTTACTCCACAACTTTTCGTGGAAATCATTACTAGGAAAAGTTCACTGTGTGCAGTGTGCCTTTTGGGGGGAGTATGTTGATTTCCCCGACAGATTTTTGTAAATAGTGTGTGTGCCGCAACGTGCCATTTCTCTGTTGTGATGTCATAATGTGGTTGCTTTGGCTCTTTGTGTTTTGCTTGCCTGTTTGTGTCACGTGTACGAATGTCTGTTTTTGAGTGAAGTTGAGTTTGGTAAAACTGGAAAGGTACCCGGTGCTGGTTTCGTCCTACTGCAACGGACTTGTGTGCCGTTTTTTTGTTTTTTTGTAGCCACCATTTGGCGTGTTTGTTTGGTCAAAGAAATTTTGGTAAGTGGTTCTAATAACCATACGTTCACGAATAGTCTGTTGAATTGTAAATAACTTAGTTCGCTTAAAGCTGCTTCTTAGTGTAGGCCTAGAAATCGTTAATGTCTGTGTAAATTTCTGAGTTTCTGCATAAGTTACTGGTTGTGTTTGTTACGCAGAAACTGTCGTCGAGTTTGTGATTTTGTGGTTTACGTTTTTTCGCCGTCGCGTGTTCAAATTTCCAATACATTTTTTTTTCCAAATGCTGTTACCCAGAAGCGTCCTGACTGAACAACGCTGATTCTGCGGCTAGCATCGGGTTTTCAGGTTTAGGTGTGGGATTCCACCCTTGGTCACTGGCGACACTGCATCTAATTTAACCGGCCCAGGGTGCGTCATTCAGATCTCCCGCGCTGATAGTGATGTCTTAACAACTGAGCGAATTGGCCAATAATTAAAAAAATTAAGTATCAATAATCTTAAGTGAGCTAAAAAAGCCCAAGTACCACTAATTTAAGTCAATTCAAATAACGATGAATTTTGCAAAACATTACTTTGACATAGCTTGGAGCCAAAGGATTTATTAATACATTGGCTCCAAGTATTATCCTAAAAACTATCGTCCCATTCTATTATGGATTTAGTCTCTTCAGCTGTGCAACGAACTCTTGACAAGAAGCCTCAACAATAATTGACAAGAAGCCTCAACAACAATAATTCCACCCTCAACAATAATTGCCTCAATCTAAAACTGTTTCTTCAGATAGAAAAATGCCAGATTAACTCTAGTTGTTATAGGTGGTATAGACGCGTTTCGAGCTTATTAGCTCTCATCAGTATACCATAATAACCAACGCGACACTAGACTAGCCATGAATGGTTAGCCTAGCAACAGCACAACTATTTATTGGACTCCGTAAGCTGATGTTGATTATGAAGTCATAAAAGTTGGATTATGCCAACAAAGATAGTCAAGCAATGCTAACTTGATGTTCGACTTCAACTCAGGTTGTCCAATGGTTCGTGGTTCCAAATTGAGCTCCTTGCAGTAGGCACTTAATACTACAGTGCGAAAAGATGCAGCCAAACCATACGATGTAATCAACCAACCCTTCCCCAGGTGGAAATGGGAGAGATAGGTTGTCATTCTCCAATTCTTCAAACATCGGTACCACAAAATAAAAGCATCTCAGAATCTTTCAAAGGTATCTTCTTCGTGGTGGACCACGTAAACTATATGGCAACTCACCGTTAGGATTCAACGTTCAATTGATCATCGCTTGAGCCTCAATGTGGTGCACTGGAAAAACTTGTGGGAGGCTTGAATATTAACGCCTCAGAAACAACATCTTGATGGCTTTAAATCACCATAAGATGCATTAGACTCCTATGATGTATAAGATAAGTGGGAACTTATTTCGGCCTTGGTCCTTCCATCTGTCTTGGAAGAGATGCCCCGCCAAACGACGACGGCGACGATGTATAAGATGTATTAGACTATTAGACTCCTATGCCTTAATTATACATCATTCAAGTGGCTGAAAATCTTAATTTTAAAACCTATCATAGTGGCGATGAATGCAAGATTCCTAGTCTTCCTTCAAATCGTATTACAACTGTAAACACTAGGTCAGTTTTAAATGAAATGTCACGATTTTTAACTATAAATTTTATGATGTCATAAGAAACCATTACAATTATAAAAGTAGTTATCACCACCAAAAAAATTGTTGACAAAAAATTAGCAAAAGTTTTTTTTCTGCGTGTAGTTATTACCCCTTAATATTTACGGAACTAAATAAGGTATGAGTTAAATTTTTACACATGTGATGAAACTTCAATTTTCGAGTCGAAATCTGTAAAAAAAGAATTTTTGCACAATTTTGGATTATCTTAGGAGAAAAAACGGCAGATTTGTATACTGCTTAATTTTGGTTTGTGCTATCTATTGATTCAAGTGTGTGCAACTGCTATGCTTGCTTAATTTTTCTTGCTACTCATCATCATCCAGTTTTAATCCGGTTTTTCCTTGTGTTCGAAGGTGGCCGGATGCACCTCATTCCTTCAGCAATCGCTCCCACTCCCTCTCTCCATCTTGCATGATCTGTAGCTTCCTCAACCCAATCTTCTTTGTATTCTCTTCGACTTGTTTCTTCCATGTTTGCTTTGGCCGTCCTCGCTTTCGTGGTCCATTCACTTCAAACATCATTGCCTTCTTCAAAATGCTCTCCTTATCCCTCCTAACCACATGTCCATACCATCTTCCTCCATTTGCTTTAGTCATTTTATCTAAAGTTTCCTTCAGACCCAGCATTTTCATGAGCTCCTCAGTATTTCTATCCACTAGTTTTACTCCTCACATTGATCTCACCATAGCTCTTTTCGTTCTTCTCAAAATTACCATCTAATTTTCCCTCAAACACCATGTCTCACTTCCATGTAACATTGCTGATCTTACACAACTACAATACACCTTCCCTTTCATTTTCAAAGAAAACCTTCTCCCAAGTAACAACTCTTCGCATTCTCTAAATTTCATTCATCCGATCCTTACTCTTGCAGTCACTGCAGTTTCACACCCACCACTAGTATTCAGCCTATCTCCAAAATAACAAAAACCCTTCATAGTCGTTACTTCATCACACAACACCTCCACTGGTTCTTCCTTTCCGTCTCTAATATCTTCACATTTTTTACATACAAACTGTTGTGCAAAACTGCAAGATACCTTTTTCATTTTGGTGCATCTCGCATGAATCCACTTCTTACAGAGCGTGCACCACACCGCGTTAGACATAACTCTTTTTCCGCATATTCCACATGGATCCACCCTGCTACACACAACCTCCCCTTCTGCACCACTCACCATCATCTTATTCTTTCTAATATCTATTCTCAATCCCTTGCTTTCCAATGCATCTCTCCACCTTTGGAATCTCTCCCTTAGATCCTCCAAATTTTCGTTCATCAGCACAAGATCATCCGCGTACAAAATTTCATTCAATAGTCCCTCTCTTGCATGTTCTGACACTGCATCAACCACAATAGCAAATATCAATGGTGATAGCACAGACCCTTGATACACACCAACCCTTACCCCAAATTCCTCCGAAAAACCCGATCCAACTCTGACTTTCGTCCTTGAACCCTCATACAAGCTCATTACTGCTTTCACCAACACTTCTGGCAAGCTTTTCTTTCTTAATGCCCATTTCATCACTTTTCTGGGAACCCTATCAAACGCTTTTTCCAAGTCCACAAAACACATGTACAGCTTTTTCTCTTTTCCACAAAACTCCTCTTGCATCCTTCTCAAAATAAACAAAGCATCAGTCGTGCCCTTCCCAGGCATAGAGCCAAATTGCATGTCATCAACCTTCACTAATTCTCTTATTCTCTTCTCTAGCACTCTCTCGACTATCTTCATTGCATGCTCAGCAGCTTTACTCCTCTATATACTCCACAATCCATCACATCTCCCTTTCCTTAAAAGATTGGAACAACAACACTTGTTTTCCATTCTTCTGGCATGCCTTTTCCATGCATACTCTGGCATACTCATACAATTCATAAATTTTGCAGAGAAAGCTGAAAGAGAAAACAATTCTACGTTAGTAGGCTTGATTTTCAAATTGGAAAAGAGTCAACTATTGTTTTTAGCGCTATTGATAAATTAGTTGCCTTATTTTAAAACTTTCGAGAAAGCTGAAAGAAAAAGCGATTCTATATTAGTAGATAGTAGTATCTGAAAATCAAGCGAAGAGTAATGGCCTATAGGGTCATTCCACCTCAAATCACCCAAAAATAATGGAATTTGAAACCCCACCTTCTCCGATTTCAATGAAATTTGGTACATAGGTATTTCATGGCACCGGCCGATAGCTCAGCTACTAAGTGCACGCTTTCAGTGTGGGAGGTCTGGGGGTTGGATTCCCAGACCGGTCAAATTGGCACAGTGTCGCCAGCGGCTCGCCACCGCTGCGACGTTTTTTCGGAGCTGTGTAGCTCCTGTGTTAAGCCACGGAGATGGGCCCCGCCACTCGTTACACGGTTTGGCGTAATATCGCAAGCATAATAAAGATTTGATTTGACGTTTCATAGCCAGAAAAGCCAAAATTTCAAGTTTTGTCTTCATCGAACCTACGGTTTCCGAGATATTGCTATGACAATTTTTTGCTTTTTTGCAAAAATGGGAGTGGCCGCCAGACTTCAATTGACTATATCTTCGTGAGCGTAGGTCCAATTTTCAAAAACCAAGTATTTCTGAAAAGCTGAAGACGCAAGAAATCTAAATATGACATTTTTTAATGAATTTGGGTATTTTTAGGGAGGATGACCTTTTGACCTTTAGTTTGATCTTGAAATTGATCCTGTGGGACACGCCTCACGACGTTGACCCAATTATATAAAAATTTTGGAGGTTTTTTTTCCTATAGCTGAGAAAATTGGGATTGAGCAGAGCCTTCCCTGACAAATTCTAGGTAGTAATGCACACAAATGTCTGCAAAATTTACACTGTGTCTACTACCCTCGTTTATTTATTCAATTTAGGATTTTCAGATTGGACTAGATCAGAGACGTGCAACATATGGCCTGCAGGCCACAGCATGGCCCGCGGTACCTGTTAACATGGCCCGCTACAGACTTCATACTTAGTAGCCTATTAATTTAAAAACTTTTTCTGAATTGTAACGGCATCATTGGCATCTTTGACTAACAGTGTAAGTCTATAAGACTACATCACACTGCGATTTAATTCCGTCTACAGCAGGCTACTATGACGACCCCCCATTTATGCAGCATAATGTGCATTGTATGAAAATTGCCTTGTTCTGGTAGTGATGCTGTATTACGTGATCTTACTTTATGTTTGCTGGTTATTATCGGAGCTGTAGCCACCGGGGGACTATCGTGGGCTAACCCCCCCATTATTTATTTTAGCCCCCCCAAAATTATTTATGTCGAAGTGATAGCGGTATATAAACCAATGGTTTATAATTGTTTTTTTTTTGAAGATATCTGCTTCAATCAATGTCAATTTTCACCGTCAAGCAGATTGATGTCTGAGTGTTGTGCATAAACGCTGCAACACAGTTACCGAAATTTGTAAATTTGTGTTATGAAAACACAACCACTGGTTATAATCAACCGCAATTGAATACTGTGCTGTTAACTTCGCTGTAAGACACGTTTTGTTTTTGTTGTTGTTTTCTGCCCTTATTTGATTGACACATTTTATTTCCGCTTAGGGTTGTTGTAAGTTTTGCATCATTATCGAACTACTCATTGTTCGAACAACTCATTGTTCGATGGTCTGTTAAGTTCATGAAGACTGCACTAGTCCATCATTATAGCACCCATCATGCTATGAAACAATTATTTCATTACAAGAAAACGAACTGAAATTAGTAGAAAATCTCTGGCATATCTGGGACCAAAAATTTGGCAAGATGTACCGAACGAGTTTAAATTCTTTTCTTACTTGAAATTCAAAATCAATTTAAATCACATCTAATTGTCTCTTATTAAGCTTAGTCCAAAATTTGTAATTGGCATACGAAGCAATCAGATTGCATTAATGGAAAAACTGACATGAACTTATTAACTGTTGTCGCATGGTCTACTATGTACATATTGATTTGTTGTGTTTTCACTTTGCCTTGGTTTGTTTATCTGTAGAAATGCTTTCGTTTTGATAAAAAAGTTAAATGTTGTGATTAAATGAGTTGACAGCTGGCTCGATGACCATTTGGTCTTTCGCTGTCACTTCACCATGTAACCAGACTGAATCCTTCAACATTGTCGTTTGCTTAATATGGTGCGTGGTGAATAAACTATACTGATACTGGCCCCCAGTATCACTATACTTGTAGGTTGTGGCCCATTGCGTTAAACAGTTGCACGCCCCTGGACTAGATATTCATTGAATATATGTATTCAGTGTCAAGTTGAAGTCTAATGAAATGTTACAAGATAAGCTGTTATTGCTAACAGATAATGAAGAAAAGTTCATATTGTCTATGTACCGGTAGTCATTCCATCATCCCCACCTGGTCCATTTTCCACTCCTTAGCTGGTGGCTAAATTGAACAATGCTTACAAACTTATGCTATGTCTTGAGGAGTCGGTACAAGTACGGTAAAATTCAGTAAAAAAACAACCAATCAAGCTGTAGATTAATGGAATATTGTATCTGTATGTCGAGTCTTCATACCACTAGTCACCGAACCACAATTGCTATCACTCTCTGAACATCACAATGGTGTAGGCCAGGTAATACCAACGGTGAGGTATGTACGAAAGACAAGTGAAATACATCAAATCAGTGAAAAAAAAATTATTAGATACACTAGCTTGTGCTTATTTGAGACTGTGATTCTGAGACTGTAAACTGATTGATGGTTGTATGTGGTGGTGATTCCACAATGAGAGCAAAAAGTTTTGTAATTTGACTGTTTAAACATCTTGAACATTGCCACTAGCAGTGATAAGCCAAACATAATTTACACAAGGTAGGTCTGCATATCTTTAGGGATAGTTTTGTCAAATATTAACAATACTATTTTTTGGTTTGTTTGCAAAAAGTAGTCTTTAGTTACTCCTTAGCAACTGTATGACATGTTTTAGCAACCAAACGATGTCATCAGATGTATTTCATTGCATGGTTAGTTCTATTCAATCCCAAGTTTCTCAGCTATGGGAAAGTAAACCCCTCCAAAATTATTATATGTTGTAGCTGACATGTGGGGCTACATTTTTCATGATTGAGTTAACACTGTAGGGCGTGTCCCACATGGTCAATTTCAAGGTCAAAAGGTCATCCTCCCTAAAAGTACCCAAATTCACCAAAAATGCTATATTTAGATTCCTTGCGTCCTCAGCTTTCCAGAAATACTTGGTTTTTGAAAATATGACCTGCGGTTACGAAGATATAGTCAATTAAAGTTTGGCGGCCACTCCCATTTTTGCAAAAAAGTGAAAACTTGTCATGACGTTATCTCGGAAATGGTTGGTCCGACGATGACGAAATTTAAATTTTTGGCTTTTTTGGCCATGAAATTCCCATGCACCAAATTTCATTGAAATTGGAAAGGGTGGAGTTTCTTCACTCATTGGGTGATCTGAGATGGAATGACCTTATAGTGAGATCTGGCATCCATGCGAATTTAGCATTGTAAAATAATGTCTAATAAATTGAATAAAATAATAATATTTAATATAGTTGCAAGATACAGCAACCAAAATATCTGATGCATTACTTCAATTTATTTACAGTCTATGCATTATTTACAAAATCTAACACAAACGTTTTCGGCACTACATTGGCCCTCGTCAGATATATCTTGGATAGTCAATGTTAACTTTAATTACATGAAGAAAAAACTGATTGAAAAATATTAACTACTGCTGATGCATATTGTTGGTGCTAGGCTACAATCCTCCATTGAAAGTGCTATGTAAGTTGTACACTGGTTTGAAGCAGCAATTGTGATGGAAAAATTAAACAATTATTATGGAATTAAACGAATACAATATGTATTAATACGGTACACATTAATATAGATGAACATTGCAATAACCCTTTTCAATTTGCAAATTTTATTTAAAAAGGCGTTAAAGACTGGGAGAATGTGAAGCAATTTTTTTTTTAAAAAGGCGTTAAATGACTGGGAGAATGTTTCTTGATTAACAGCACTTCATGAATTTTGGCATCGTAATCGGAATCGCATTTGCGAATAATTTTGAATGAGTCTGATTCAATTTTGGTTTTTGAGCAGATGTTACATGACTGGATATGGTCCTTAATGGAACTTTTTTGCTTACTACTAAAATGCAGGTGCTCCATTCTTGTGCGCAGATGTCGAGAAGACATACCAATGTATGTCTATATAATATATCAAACGTAATATTTAATAAGTTATTTACAGTTTGCCTTTTTGAATAATGTGGAAGCGTCATATTTTTTGCGCATCCGCTTCCATTAAAATATGACCGTTTTCGCTTCCATATCCCTGTTAGCGTCGAGACTTTCCAACGTCAAGTCGTCCCAACAACGAGTTGGTCACGCCAAGTCGTCTCACGTCAAATCTGTCTTGTCGAAAAGTCCTGCCCCGGGTTGTACAACAACGCATTATGTTTTCAGATTACGGAATTTTTTCAATCCTAGAAATTGTAAAAAAGAACATTTTCATTGTAGATAGAAATATGTTTTGTTGCTGAAAGTAGTATAACTTTAAATTTGAACTAGCCTACTTGCCAAAATTGAGACATTGAAGAGGTTTTTAATGAATCGATACAAATAAATATATGCAGTACACTGTAGATACCACTGCTGACTAGATAAAACGAGACAAATGACCTGTTGCAAAAATTCCAGTTTGCAGTTGTCCAATAAGTAAGGGCTAGAAAAAGGAAAATAGTGAATTGATCAAAGCATCTGTGGTTCAATTGCCATTTGTGCACGACATGCTACTCAGTTCTCATGTAATTGTCTTTTGTAGCAGATTATTTATCTTCTTAACACAAGAATGTGATCAAAATGCTATAATGAGCTGGCCTAGGAGTTGCCAGCTTTTTGTCCACCTTATCATGATAGGGGAATCCCGCTGATTGCCTTTCCCATGACATAATAAGTAATCTTGCCAGCTTGTTCTCCACACTGTCCCTTTGATGCTAAATGTCAAGCCGGGAAGCTGTGCATATCACTTTTAAAGTTATAGGTTTGACCTGACGCAGAATTTAACCTGAATCTACACCTGCAAAGGCAGATGCTCTACTTGCTTGGTCGTCTAAACTGTTAGTGTTCACTGACGCCAATTTAGTTCACTCTAGCTGAACTTTCTTGAAATTGAAATCAAGCATAAAAATTAGAGGAAGCAAAACTTGTGAAGCTCAACTAACTTAAAATAAGGTAAAGTCAAAACATGTTAGCTTGTATGTTATTTCAACTCACAATACCAAAACGAGGTGAGGAGAATGAAACTATGAAAAAGAGGTGTTCAGTTTGAAGGTGAGTGGCAAGTGTAAGACAATAATTTAGTATGGTGTGGTGTGCTTGTACAAAAGTTGACCAAATAGGAAGTAAGACAGTGAACAGTAGCAGGAAGTGACTTAGTTAGCTGGTAGTAGATGGTGCAGTTGTGGAACCGCCTGCTTTTGAACTGTACAATTTTCGGGTTTTGTGAAAATTACATTGCAGACGGATTTTGGATCCATTCCGTCAATACTTCTGCCTTGGCGATTTGGGTGTGATTGAAGGGATAGTTATTAACTTCGGTGTGGTCTTAACATGACCCCGATCTTCAGGTTGCAACAGCACAGCTGCTTGTTAATTTCTCATCTGTCTGAGGTAGTCTCATTTCGGTTTAGAAAACTTAAACCCGTTTGTCAAGTTCAAAAATTACGGATTGTTGTAAATTTTATCCATTACTTTGACTATTCACTGTATTCTACCCTATGTAATGCAATTTCCCCATTTTTTATTGTTCGCAATATCTAGCAGTTGTTGTAATATGATGGGTTACAATAAAAAACTCGTTAATTAAAGAATACAAACTGCAACGATTTACCTTTTCAATCTGTTAGCGTATTTATCATTCTGCTTTACTTAGACTAAAAATATTGTTTTTGCGTTGCATTTACCTAGACCAGTGGTTCTTAACCTTTGTTATTCTGCTACCCACTTTGCAATCTGACATAACCAAATTACTCATTTCCACTCTGTTATAATTTTACACAGAGCTATCAAAACTTGGATCTAAGTCCAATAGTAGAATGAAGACGAATAAAAATACAACGCAATTTATAGCAAAGAAAAAGCAAGCATTTAGCAGTAATCAGCCCAGGTGCTGAAGGCAAAGCAAAGTTTCTACAGGCAGTAACAAAAACGCGAGAGGCAATTAAGGGTTCGAGACTTACTTCGAACTGAGAGTGTATAACACAATCAATATTACAAGTCATTAAACACACATAAATGCAGTTGCGCATCAGGTGAAAAACAAAAAAGGTCATCACGTCTGCAGATGTCCAATTTTTCGCCCAAAATCTAGTGAAGAGCAAAAAAAGATCATCATGTCCGCAGATGTCCAAATTTTCGTCCAAAATCAAGTGAAGAGCAAAAAAAAAGGTCATCATGTCCACAGATGTCCAAATTTTTGCCCAAAACCAAGTGAAAAGCAAAAAGAAGTCATCACAGCCGCAGATGTCCAAATCGCGACCCCCAGGTTGAGAACCACTGGTTTATGACCTATCGTGAACTGTTGTGTTCCAAAACTTCAAATTACCTACCTGAAATTTTTAAATTCCCCACTACTAGATAATTACCCACAGGTTAAGAACCTCTGACCTAGACTCTTCGGTTTGCGTTGGAGCATAACTTTTCTTGCTACCAGCCCCTAGTTATATCAATTTGTTGGCTTGATGGACAAGAAACTGAAACAATTCTTGCATTTTGTAATTTAGAATGCTAGCCTCGTTTGTGATGTCAAAAACCATCGGCGCAGCCAGACACAAAAAGGGGGGACAACTTTTTCATTTGATTTACTGGTACTGAGGTTTCAGTCAGGCCTATCAGTTTATGTTGAAGAATATGTGATTTGATTCCATTGTTGCCCTATTAAAGTTTGTTATGCCTATGCAGCAATGGAACTGTTAATGCTCAAGTGTTGATCAAGGTATACCGATACTTTTTTTAATAACTGTGCTCTGATATCTCCAAGAAGCAGCTTTTAATTGCCTGCTTTTTTTCTTGTACCACTGACTGCCTCGCGTTGTGTTTATTGCAGTGGCAGGTGTAATGTTTAATGTAAACATGGCTTTCGTCGCTGACGTCAACATACTGGAGCAGTGCTCTCAGACTGCAGCTATCAATCGCACCCGTAAAACGGATTCTTGCTTGGTTTTGAAGTTCTGAGTTAAGATCTAGACTGAAGCAGTTGGCGTAGCAGATGATCGCTTGCTTCATCTATGCACTAAACTTTTTTTAAGAACAAAGCATTCTCTTGGCTTTTGGGGAAAATATATCATCTTCAGTTCCTTATTCAAATAGAATGTTTAAATAAGGACTTGAGGACGAGGGGTAGGCCTAATTGAGCTTTGTTCTCTCAAGTTACAAAAAGTAATTCTTTGAGAAAAAGTCTCTATTGCGTACCACTTTTTTTAGAATAAAAAAAGAAACGATTTGCATCTTTTTGTTTTCAGTCAATAAAAATTTTTTGTTGATTGCTGACTAATTACTACTGCGTTATTACGCATTTTAAGCAGGAAGAATGTGACAACGATTGATTATTTGTTGCGTTTAGTTGTGCAAAGTGTTGAGGACAGTCAGTTTAATGCAATGGCAATACAATATGGCAGGTTGTAGACCAGCGGTATTAATTGCATTACAATCCATGTCTGCTTATGAAAATTTTATTCAACTGATTATTCCACAGATCATTTCAACAGCGCAGATGGCCGAGTGGTATGGAGCGTCTGTCTCTTGAGCTGTAGACTCTGGTTTGATTCCGAGTCGGGTCAAACCAATGACTTTAAGATTGGTATTCACTGCTTCCCTGCTTGACGCTCAGCATTAAAGAGACAGTGTGGAGAACAAGCCGGCAAGTTTACTTGTTGTGCCGTTGGGAAAGGCACTTAGCGGGATTTCCCCATCTTGGTGTGGTAGACAGATGGCCGGCAACTCCTAAGTGAGCTCGTGTAGTGCATTGATCGCTTTCTTGTGATAAGAGGATAAATACACAACTAAATAAAAAAAATAAATTCAACAAATAATTCCCTTTCCCCTAGCTTTACTGATGATTTAATCGACGGTCATGCTCAAATAAAATATTATTTCAAACGGGATTCCATTTAATATTTTTTTAAAATCTGTACTTTGAAAAGGGGGGTACTGGTCTCCGTAATCCCTCTCCTTGGCTGCGCTGGTGTCACTAGGGTATTTTGTTTCTCACTTCCAGGCCTGTAAAATTAAAGACGGTCTTGATCACTTTTTATTATGGTTGGTTTAGATGCTCCTCCGGCATGGGATGCGCGATCAATCCCAGATTATGTAAGAGCAAGACCACCAAAGCGGATATCGTATCGACACTCATACACCTCAGGTATGAGCTGCAAGAACTTTTGTATTGTTTTGTGTTTGCGCTTGCTAGATCATAGGTTTGAAACAGATTTAAAAAGTGCCGAAAACATCTTTTAAATTTAGATAGTCTTGAGAAAGACTGCTTTTGAACCAAACATTTTCCTCTCGCTCTCTTCAGAGTTCAACGCGAGAGTAAATTGAGAAGGAAAAGGTGGTCCATATATTATCATCAGCTTCATCAAAAAATCTGCAACATAAAAGGAAAAGGGCTGTGATTGGTTGTTAAAGGACGGACGGATTGTGATTGGTCGAATATGGATGAATTTTAGAATCCAACTGAACTATCGGAGAATTTGCAGCAAGTAGAATTAACTATTTACTGCGAGTTCTATTCACTGCAAATTCTCCAATATTTGAGTTGGATTCTAAAATTCATCCATATTCGACCAATCACAATCTGTCCGTTCTTTAACAATCAATCACAGCCCTTTTCCTTTTTCTCCTGTTATGTTGCAGATTTTTCAATGAAGTTGATGATAATATATAAACCACCTTTTCCTTCGTAATTTTTACTCTCGCGTTGAACTCTAAGAGAGCGAGACGAAAATGTTGGTTCAAAAGCAGTCTTTTTCAAGACTACCTAAATTTAAAAGATGTTTTCAGCGGTTTTTAAATCTGTTTTGAAATTCTGTGCCACCAAAAAGCTTTTCGTATCATAGGTTTGGTAAAAAGGCTTACTTTCTATTGTTTGCCAGTTAGTTCTGTGACAAATAGTCATGGTGTATCAAATCTTTGTTACACTCATTTTCTTTGAATATAATGGTGGACTGATAGGAGATTTTAACTGATTAAATGATGAGTTAGCCTATTTGTGTATGATGGCTGGAAGGGGCAATTGCACGATTGAAGAATTTAAAAGGCTTTTGAAAGAAACAGAAGAAAATATCAGAAGCAACCTCAAAGATGAAATGGAGAAAATATTTAATGCTAAGGGAATAGCATAATCAGCAACAACAAAGAAATGGCTAAATCTCTAAAACTGGAAGTTTTAACTATGAAAAATGAGGGTGAAGAAATCAAACGATCACAACAATATATATCAGAGAAAATTTTAGGAAAATAAGCAAAACTGTAGTGTGCTGAGGAGAGATTGTGATTCTCTACAATCAAAGATGGATACTATTAATCGGGATATGGGTTGTAAGGTGATATTGAGCAGTATGGAAGGAGGGACAATCTAGAATTTTGCGGTTTATTCGAACAGAAAGATGAAAACACAACTGAAATTATCTGCGAATTATGACTCGGGATGAAGTTCACATCGAAAGTCAAAATATATAATATTAGTATTGCGTTGCTTGAATTTCAAGATCTGAGGAAAGCCCAAGCCAAAGATTGTGAAATTTACAAGTAGGCATATTCGGAATAAAGTATTTTCTGCCAAAGGCAAATTCAAATTAGTGGATGTCTCCAAATTCTCAGGAAATAATCATCTATTTGACCAGAAACATTATTATTGCAATACACCCAGCAAGGTGCATCACCTCAAGCTGAAATATCTGTGTGCATCCTAAGACCTAAACCTGCCCAATCTTATTTTCTTCGAGTAGCCTCTTGGAGCATCACGCCCACCATCAGACACTGTAAGAAAGACTCTGTAAGAAACCTCAACCTTTTCAATGTTCTATTTGTTAATGAAAACCTAACCTCTCAAAGAATACGTTTTTACGAACAAGAGGAAGCGAAAAAATGCAAATATTCATTTACATGGACGAAAAACTGATATTTTTGTCAAAAAAAATAAGCAATTAGCGACCCCAAAAATTGTGTGGCATTCTGACATACTGTAGCTAAAATCAAATAGAAAGTGTGGAGTAAGTGCAGGGTTGCCACGTTAGTCTTGAAAGTATGGAAAAGCATGAAAAAATAATGTTACGTTTACCAGGCTGAAAACGTTTGAAAAAAAGTTTTTGATATGTTTGTGTGGAAAATGAAAATATCTTTCCAGACATGATTCCGCATTTTGATAATGGTTGTTTGTACGTTTTTCCCCTTCAGTGTTTGATTTCGACACGTCATTGAGAGTCGATATTCTAAATGATTCCAGGACAAATGGGTCCCAGACAAATAGGTCCTGGACAATTATTTTCCTGACCTAACCCTAATTCTAACCCATTTGTCCTGGTGCTCATTTGTCCTGGGACTCATTTATCTGGGACCCAAATGTCCGAAAAACTTCTGAATATTAACAGCCAGCCATTGTTTGTAGAATGCTGGTTTTGTAGTTTCTTTTGACGTTTAGGTTTTGCAATATTAACATTGGTTGCAATACTCACTTTTCTTTTTGAATATTTGAGGAGCATATTCTTTTTTAATATTTGAGGAGCATAGAATAGTTTGAATATTTGAGAGTGAGATGGAAAGGTGTAGAAGCTCGCTTTTTTGGCGTCAAGGGAAGAAGGTACAAACTATGGTGGTGTGAAAATGATAAAATTGGAGGCGTGGGTATATTGGTAAAAGAACTATGCGAGAAAGTGGTAGAAGTCTGAAGAAGGTGTGACAAAGTCATGGCTGTTGGATTAGTGTTTGAACAAGAGGTGGTGGGAGTAATATGTGCTTATTAGTTAGTTAGTTAGTTGCATATCTATCCTCCTATCACGAGAAAGCAATCAATGCGCTATACGAGCTCGCTTAGGAGTTGCCGGCCATCTGTCTACCACGCCAAGATGGGGGAATCCCGCTAAGTGCCTTTCCCAACGGCACAACAAGTAAACTTGCCGGCTTGTTCTCCACACTGTCTCTTTAATGCTGAGCGTCAAGCAGGGAAGCAGTGAATACCAATCTTAAAGTCATTGGTTTGACCCGACTCGGAATCAAACCAGAGTCTACAGCTCAAGAGACAGACGCTCCATACCACTCGGCCATCTGAACTGTTAATGCACCACACAGCTGTTAATGCAAACTGACTGTGAATAAAAACTCACTTAATGCAAACTGGCTGTTAATAAAAACTCGGCCATCTGAGCTGTTAATGCAAACAATGGTAGAAGTATGCACCAAATAGTGGAAAGCCAGATGCTGAGGAGAGATTTTATGAGGAAGTGGCACGTGAGTGGAGCGTGGCAAACGAAAATGAATTGGTGTTGGGATTGGGAGATTTCAATGGCCATGTTGGGAAATGTGCGGAAGGATTTGAAGGTATACATGGATAGTGTGGAATAGGGAAAAGAAACGCTGATGGAAGATTGTTACTAGATTTCTGTGATTAGAAAGAGTTGTGTGTAGCAAACACTTGGTTTAAGAAGAAGGATAAAAGAAAGGTGGCTAACAGTTCGGGTGGAAATGATACAGAAATAGACTTTGTTCTAGTTGGAAAAGAAAAGAGGAAGTATCTAAGAGATGTGAAAGTTATCCCTGGGGAATTGCAACACAGGCTGATAGTAGTGGATGTGGAGGAGCGGAAATTGAAGAAGTCAGTGAAGAAGAGTAAAATAGTGAGATGGAGGGTGTGGAAGCTAAAGGAAAAAGAGATCAAAAAGAAATTTGAAGAAAGAATCGGAAAATTGGTGGACATTGATTCAAAAGATTTGTGGGGGTCTTATGAGAAGGGAGTTTTGAAGGCTTGTGATGAATTGTATGGAAAGACGAAAGCGACGGGTGATGGAGGAAACACATGATGGTGGAACGAGCAAGTAAAGGATGCGATATATCGGAAAAAGAAAGCGTTTAAGTTGTGGTGCACAAATAGATCTGCGGAAAATAAAAATAAGTATAGGAAGGCCAGAAACGAAACAAAGAAAGCAATTGCGAAAGCCATGAGGCAAGAGGCTGAAGAAGAAATGAATGTGCTATGCACCAAACCAAACGACGTTTTCAAGTTTGTGAAGTTCATGAGAAAGGAGGGAAGGAACATAGATGGTAAAGGTTGCATGAAGGATAAAAATGGAAGACTTGTAGTCAGTGAGAAAGATCGTGGGAAATTATGGAAGGAACACATGGAAAAGATCATGAATGTGGAAAATAAATTGGATCAGATAGCAAAAGTAGATATGGTTGAAGGACCAGTTGAAGGAGTTACTGAATAGGAGGTGATGGAAGCTATGAATAAGATGAAGGTTGGAGCAGCAGCTGGACCCTCAGAAGTAAATATGGATATGATAATAGCCAGTGGAACGTTTGGTGTTGGAGTAATGAAGAAGCTTTATCAGAGAGTGCTTGATAGAGAAGGTATACCAGAAGAAAAAAAGTATGCCAGTGATGATGAAAAAACCGAATTAAAACTGGATTGATGATGATGATGATAAGGAGCATGAAGAAGATGGTCGTTTGCATGGCCAACCAGTGGTGCAGCGAGAAATTTTAAAGGGAGGGGACCATAATTTTCACATTTTTTTCAAGCGTATTTTATTTCAGAACAGATTTGAAGCTGATTTGGAAACAAGAAAAACTCTAGGGGGTCCGGGAGCATGCTCTCGTGGAAGATTTTTGAAAATTTACATGCTGCAATGGCTATTTTAGTGTTTTTTGAATAATTTTCAAGCAAATTTTGTTTAAATTTTTTTACCCTTGTTGTGAGTGCTTCACCAGATATGATGCATTTTGTTCGCACATTTTCGATTATGAGTGCTTAAGACGTAGGCCTAAAACTTATTGCTATCAAAGATGTTTGAAATTATGGAAAAAGTGTATTCATCAAAAAAATTTTGGAAAATGGCTGGTTTGGGGATGCATGCCCCTCATTTCACCCCCTGGATGCGCCCCTGGCAATAAGCTGCAGAAACCATCTAAAGAGTCTGGCATATTTCAGTTACTTCGCGCCATCTCTTTTGTTCTTTGTTACTGAAAGCAGAGTCAAAGGGGAGAGGTATGGCAATGGCACAATGCTCCCCCTCCTAAATACGCTCATGTCGCCAACATGTGGGGTAATTAATGGAAAGATAACATTGCATAGTGCTTAGCTTGTTTTTACAATAACAGTTTCTTCATATGATTTTGATTTATGGTCGTTAGGTTGTTTTGCCGTTTGGGCTTGCCTTCATGTATTTTACACCTGAAGTTCTACACCAATTGGGCTATATAACGCAATGATGCTTGCCTGGATCTTCACTAATGTGTTTCAATAGTGTAAAGTTTCAAAACTACAGTCATCGCCATCTTGAGACTGTATACGTGCGTGGTGTTTCATGGAAGAGGCAGCGTATTGCAAAACTCGCAATGGCTTTGTGACATTGGATTTGTAATTATTTTGGTTGTTGTACAATGTTAAGACTTGTTATCATTGATGTTGTGCCGTTTTATAAGGCACTTACCTTTTTTGTTTCAACGAAGCCACAGGTTTTAAAGTTACGAGTTTGATCTGTGGACTCTCTGTGTTTGTAATTTAGGAGAACCATTTTTGGTAGAAAATGTGCCAAAATACTTTGGTCTTTTACGTTTGGTGGTGTAAATTCTGCATCAACTAAGATAGGCTGCTTTTAACCTGCTGTTTTTAGCACAATCTTCTGTAGTACCGGTAGAAGACACATTGCGTCGAAGCTGAAGGGTACAACATATTATTATGACACGTTGTGTCAAGTAGTAATAGATAGATGGTTCGTTTAGTGAAAGAAATTACTAGTAGGTTATTTTTTCTGGCAAGACTACAAAAGTGATAAGGGTAGGTCAATATTTGAAAAGTTTTTTAGGAAACGTTGAAAATATTTACAGTCTGAGCTAGATTTGGTCGGGTACTCCTCACATTTTAACTAAGTTTTGGACAACTTTGTGAGTGTCACAACCAAAGTTGCCTTGAAAAAATTGTGCATTTATGCAGCCTTATTTCTGCATTTGTATGTATTTTCTGGGTGTAACTGTATATCAAAAGTCATTAGGTTTAAGCTATGTGTTTACCTTAAACACAACTCGCATAATAAAAAAATTAAAGTATTGCATGAATAGCGCCACCTAGTGGCGGTCTAAAATTCAATTCTTTTTATCTTAGCAATGGCTTGTCTGATTTGAAAAAAAAAAAATTTTGTTGGGCTTCATTTTCACGAAAGATCAACATATCAGAAATGTAGCACAATTCGAAATCACATGGTTACTTTTAGTATGATTATTTCTTCCATTTAATTGAATTATAATTGGCAACACCGACTAGCAGTTTTGGTCCAGAATAATTGTCATGCTGATCTTTTACGTTTATGCCGTTGCTGGATTGGCTGATAATTATTTGATTTACTGATTAAATCTGTTTTGATTATTAACGTTATGGTTACAAATTGGAGCAATTAAAGAAACAAAGAACTGTAAGTGCGTGCTAAATTACAGTGGTGCCTACAGTTTATGGTGACTTATGAACCTATCTTCTGGACTAGCCTGCCCTGTGCAGTTGATGGTCAACACTCTACAGTTTATGGTGACCTCCACATCTTCTGGACTAGCCTGCAGTTGATGGCCTACACATAATTTATAAAATTTTGTTGCATTATTATGGAATGCCTCTAAGACGTTGTTTTTCCAAAATAGAATTTTTTTGCTTCAGCGCTTTGATCTTGCTAGTTATTTTAAAAATGTCGCCCCCTTTTCCTTTGTGATGGAACTTTGCAGCATTTTGGTTTTCCTGTTCAGTGCAATAAGCTTTTAATTGTTCTCGAAGTTCAAAAACATGGAAGAGCACTTTTCCTTGGGATAACCACCGCACCTTGGAATGTAAAATAAGTTTCTTGGAAATGGTGTCTATTTCATTATAAAGTTTCGAAAACAGTCTTTGTTTTGTACTTTTCCTGATCGATTTTACAATATCAACAACTTCATGTAGAACATCGTTTAATTCATTTTCTTGGCCATCTACAGCAACAGCATTTAAGTTTCTCTGCAACTAATGCCTCATGGTGAAGAATGAATTTTGACATATTTTGGGGCCAATTGTATTCTTTTAACCATTCTGCAAACCTTGCATAGCTGTGGCGCCATCTACTGTAGCAGATTTCCATTTTGACCAATCTAGCTTTTCTATTTCAAAAAACTCGTTCAGTTTCAAAAAATCGTTTCAGCAGTTGCTCTTAACTAAACTGGTTGACAGAAGAGATAATGTTTAAAAATTCTTTTAGTTTCTATCTCCGGAAATCTACAGTAGTAGTAGTAATTTATTTGCCAATATAGTAAACACTTTGCATTGTTCCTGTTAGGGTGGCTTATAACAGCAACATCATCACTACGTATGTCTTTCTTGATCAAGGGTCAACAAGTTCCTTTTGTGATCAGTCATTAGTTGAAGCACGAGGTGTTATTGGCACTCGGGAAAGCTTGCAACTCAAAACTATTAGTGGATCCACTAAATGCTATGAAACATTGTGCTGCTTAACGATATCTGATTTAAATAATGAAGTTTTGTTTTCTTTAACAAATGTGCGTTTAATCAAAAAAATTCCAATTAAACTGAACATTCTTCCGGTAAGGAAAGATATGTCAAGACTGTGGCATCTTTCGGAGTAAGCGTTTGAAACTCTTCCTAATGCATCAGTTAACTTGCTGATTGGAACAGATTTCTCGGAGTTCTTTCGCTAATGCAGTGCTTTTAAAGGCCCGCGTGGCACCTCGTGCACTATTGAAACCCCAGTTGGATGGTTTTTACTAAATCCCTCTATCTAACCTTCTCATTCCAGCAATTGTGAAGTCAATTTTGTGTGCAGAACGAATGGGCCAGTGCATAAAACTATTGAACGGATGAGGAAATCCGAACTCCAGGTAGAAACTTCTGTTTTTGACACTCCTAACTGAAAGGAAGATCATATTGCATACGAAGCGATGCAATCCTCTGTAAACGAAGTAAATGGCCATTATCAACTTTCATTATTGTGGAAAACTGAGGGTAACTGCATGCAATCGAACAATCTATTTTGGCCCAAAAACGTATGTTTAGTTAGAAAAGGCGTTTGCTTAAAGATGATTTATTGAGACATAAATATGCTGAGGTCATAAACACTTGTGTAACCAAAAATTACGCCAGAGTAGTACAGCAGGAAAAACTGGTAGGCAAGCGGAATATGACTTGGTATCTTCCGCACCACCCAGTAGTAAACCTTCATAAACCCGAAAAGATGCGTGTGGTCTTTGGCTGCGCAGCCAGGTGTAATGGCCGAAGTTTAAATGATGCGCTCATGTCAGGGCCACCTCTGATGAATACTTTGGTGGGCATCCTTATTCGTTTTCGAGCAGAAAGAATAGCTTTGGTGGGAGACATTGAGGCAATGTTCCACCAAGTAAGGGTGGACCCGGCCCATGCCGATGCTCTACGTTTCCTCTGGTGGAAAGATGGTAAATTAAATGAAGAACCAATAATCTACCAAATGCTGGTTCACCTACTTGGTGCAACGTCATCTCCTTGCGCTAACTTTTGTTGGAGGCACACAGCAAACGAGTTTGGTCATTTGTATCATTCTACTGTTTCTAAGGTCGTTCACCGAAACTTTTATGTTGACAACTGTTTGATTTCTCTTCCTTCTGTAGAAGAAGCTGTCTTGGTAAGAACACAGCTTAACGAAATGCTTGCTCGAAGAGGATTTTGCTAAAGCAAATGGATTGCAAACAATGCAAGACTTTTGGATAGTATACTGATAGCTGAACGATCCACTTAGGCAGATTACTCTTTGGATGATTCTGCTAATCAAGTATTACGAGAGCAGTGGATACTGAAGCAACACTGTTTTATTTTCGACATAAATTTATCTCAAAAAGGTGCACCAGAGGGGGTGTTCTCTCAACTGTAGCTAACTTGTATGATCTGCTGGGCTTTGCTGCGCCTGTGACGTTAGAGGCAAAGGCTCTTTTGCAGGCTTTGTGTAAACAAAAACGGGATTGGGATGAAGATATCGGCGAAGTAACGCTGGTTGCATTGGATTGAGCAATTATCTGGTCTTAACAACATTCAGGTACCGAGATGTTTCAAACCAATCACTTTCAGATCTGTCACGTCAATTGAACTTCATTTTGCGGATGCTTCCTCCTTTGCGTATGGCGCACATTCATACTTGAGATTAGCTGATGACGTCGGTAACATTTCTTTATCTTTCATTGCTAGCAAGTCCAGATTGGCTTCTGTTAAATCCGTGTCTATTCCTAGACTTAAATTAACAGCTGCTGTTCTTGCAGTAAGACTGGATGAAATGATAAGAAAAGAGCTTGACTTGTCAATTACATCTTCATTTTTCTGGACCGATTCCACGGCTGTGCTGTATAGCATTAAAAACACCACTAAGCATTTTTGGGTATTTGTGGCCAACCGCTTAGCAAGTATTGAGCGTGAAATGGCTAAAGGGACTGGAATTTTTTTGAGGTCTGAATGCGAATGGCCCGAGCTGAACACTTCTCCAGAGTTATCACCAGAATTTCTCGAAGATATAGGACAAGTTAAAGTATTTAATATTTGTTAACCTTGTGTTTGTGTTTTTGAACGTTTGATAAGCCGTTGCTCTAATATCTACAAACTAAAGCGCGTGATGGCATGGATTCTCAGATATGTATCTGTCATGCGATCCCACTTGAAAGGTAAACCCTTTGAGGCCAAAACTTCGCTCTCTGTGAATGAGTTACAAAGGGCCCAAACTGAATTAATCAAATGTGTGCTGTGCAACCATTTTCCTTATCTCCTTTCAAATAATTCTAAGCAAAAGTTGCCTCACTTCATGCAAAAACTTGATCCAGTTTCTGTCGATGGCGTGATGCGAGTGGGAGGTAGAATCGACAGAGCTTTAGCAGACGTTGATGTAAAACGTCCAATAATCCTCCCCCAACACTCTCACTTTAGAGAATTAATAATTCGACAGAAACACTCAGAAGTTGGCCATGCTGGTACCAGCCACACTTGGGCGTCCGTAAGAAGACGCTTTTGGATCGTGAAAGGAGGAGCAGCTGTGCGCCATTTATCGGACAATGCAAAAAGCACAACGCAGTCCTGGGTAAACAACTCATGGCCGATATGCCATCTTGTAGGTTACAATTCGACCAACCGCCATTTCATAATGGTGGCATAGATTACTTCTAACCATTTTTAGTCAAATAAGGACGAAGCATGGTAAAACGGTATGGCTGTTTATTCTCATGTCCAACTGTCAGAGTAGTGCACATTGAGGTTGCTCATTCACTATCCACAGACTCTTTTCTCAATGCCTTTAGGAGGTTCATTGCCTGAAGGGGTAAGCTTACTCACATGTTCAGCGATAATGGTACTAATTTCGTAGGGGCAGCACGCATCTTAAGGGAACTTTTGCTGAAAATCATTATTGCACCCAACTCCAAATCCAGTGGTCATTCAATCCTCCCCAAGCAAGCCACATGAGAGGGTCTTGGGAGCGCATGATCCGCTCAGTCTGTAAAATCTTAAGAAATCTAGTGTACTCCCAAACTTTAAAAGACGAAGGGTTCCTTACACTAATGACCGAAGTGGAAGAAATTTTAAGCTCCCGACCTTTGGTACCCGTTCTTTTTGACGATCTTGGTGTTGAACTGCTGACTCCCAACTACATAATTTGTTTTAAAAAAATCCTGATTTGCCCCCAGGTCTTTTCCAGGAGAGCGACAGCTATGCTCGCCGAAGATGGGCTCAGATCCAGTATCTCAGCGATCAATTTTGGCGTCGCTAGGTCAGCGAATTTCTACCTAACCTGACACAAAAGCAAAATTGGTGTCAAGTCACTAAAAACTTTCAAGTGAATGACGTTCTTCTTCTTGTGGAAAATATGCAGCAACGGTTTCGGTGGGTCTTAGGAAGGGTGTTAAAAACGTTTCCCGGTAGGCGAGGGCTGGTACGGTCTGTTCTCGTAAAAACCTGGAATAACATTGTTGACAAGCCCATCTCTAAGCTCTGTCTCATTGTTGGCCAACACAACCCGAAATGAATTGCCGCAATGTTTGTTCGTGATCTGCTGAATCATTATCTTACGTACTGTTTAAGAACTTATGTCTTTAAATCTCCAAGTTAAATAATGCAGTTGTGTTATTATATTGCCTTATGTTGTGAATTGCACTTTATTTATGTACAGGGTATATACATTTTTTTGTTATTTATTTGCTTACCCTTGTTTAGTCAGGTTTCCTCCGCTCTTGATGCAGTTGAAATGCCTACCCAGATCGGCATTTGGGGGAAATGTGTAGCGTCGTCATAATCGGTGGTCGACTACAGCCGATTTCGAACCCACTTTCATGTTTTGTCACTCTAGATCACAATGCCCTTGTTACTCTAGGTCACAAGTGTGGCTTATATTTTCGGGAGTCGTCATTTGCCGATTGCTTCTTGAAAGATGTGCGATTAGCTGATTGATTAATTTTGTTTCTTTTAAGTGTTTTACAGCTTCGTACACAGGCAATACAAAGTTGATTTTCGTTAGCCGCAATTGTGATTGTACAACTCATCAGATGGAGTTTGACGTGCTGGTGATAGCAGCGTCTATTTTAGTGGACTTGCAAGTTGCAGTGTAATTAATCTAATTGAATAAGCTTTAGATCTCTTTAAAATTTACAAAACTGCTACTCGATATCAATATGTTAGTGTAGAGTTGCTTGTTGGAACATTTATTGCTCGATGATAATTTAACTTGGAGCCTTTATTGCTCGATATAATAATTTGAGCCTTTATTGCTCGATATTATTATTTATTGGAATTAAAGTTTACGTTTCAATTCACCGTCTGCAAGTACTGTCTAATCCACTTCGATTGTATGAAGTCTTGAGTAACGAATTTAAATGTGATGTTTATCATTTAGTCTCAAGTAACGTAGTTAACCGTAATGTTAAACACTGACTGAGATCTGTATCAATGCTACACTTCTCTCTCTCTCTCTCATTTAAGTTCAAATATATTAAGGTTTAAGTTCTATGTCTTTATTGTTCTCGTTATTTATTTGTGTTTACAACTTTGATAGAAACTGCTCAAAACATTCAAATCGAGTGAGTTGTGTATCGATTTCGCGATAGCAGACAGTTTACTGCGGAATTGTTACAAGCGGGAAAACTAAAACTAAGGGTGCTGACACTAAAATCAATCTCAACTGCCAAGGATTGAAGCTTAAAACATGTTGTTGTACTAACCTAGTATTGTGATGCTACAGCGGTATGACAAAAAAATGAAGACATATAATTGCCATTTTAAAACATTGTGACGTAATAGGCCTAGTGAGTACGTTATGATGTAAATGTAGTAACTTAAAACGCAAACTGATGGCAATGCGATGCGTTACCAAAACAGTAATGCAAATGACAAACTCAACACTCACTGAAGCATAGTCAAGCAATAAATTGAAGGTTCATACGGTATACGAATCCCAAGACAGTAGTTTATACCATGTGTGATAAGGTATATAGACACAAAGGGTTAATGTTTCAAGAATGTGCTAATGTCCCCCTTGCGCCCCCCTTTTGCTTTTTGCCCCCTAGTGTTTCTCTTTTGCTCCCGAGGGGCGAGCGATATCACCCACTTTGAGAAATACTGGTTTAAAATATACTCACAAATTAAGCGTTTTACACTGTTAATCAAAATATTTTTTCAAGGCAGTTTTCTTGCTAATAAGGAACCAAATCACATATCAAGAGTCGCCATACACTCTTTTCAGCTGTGTAAATAATTTTGGTGCTCGCCTGAAGTCGAGCGATGAGCATACGAAAGCCAAACCAACACAAAAAGAAGCAAGGGTGAAGCCAAAAAAAGATTGTTTATATGCTACTCTTCACCACCACCAACTAGTTGCAGATAAACAAGCCATTCGGAAAACCTATCATCTTGAAGCCATGACTTGAGAAACTTGTGACAATTTTGCCGAATGGAATCAAGAAGTAAAACATTTTGTGAATCTTCTAAAGTAAAAAGCCTATACTCTCGGCATCTGTGATATGTGAGTCAGTTTCTATAACGCATCCTAAATTTATAGTTTTCCCCAATATGCAGTCTTGATGGCTTGCGAAAACAATTCCAGTCGTAGTAAACTACATACCGGTAGTAGTTGTAAACTTTCAACATCGTTTTCAACTCTGGCGCTATATCGTGATTTACCCTTGTCTCTATCATAAAGTTTGGTACACGAAACTGAAAAAATGCGAGTGTGATTTTACTAACCTAGTGCAATTTTACTGAGAACAGCTTTATTAGTTCAACTTAATTGTTTCGTAGGACGCACTGATTGCAAAATATCAAGGAAACTTACTCCCACTGGTAGGTTGAGCGTTCTGATCAAAGAAACAACTTTGTATCAGTCCAAAACTCAAAATGTCCATTGATCACTTGACTGTGATTTAAAAAAAAAATTTTGGCAGTACTTACCGTGCAATACGTGCGTAACTTGATTTATAAGATTTGAAAGTATAGGAATTTAAGAGGCCATGCCCAAACATCCTTGCTAGAAGTCAACAGTAAATTCCAATGCAACTACGACGCAAAATATATTCAAGGTTTTCCTTTTTAATATTTTGTAATTTTACTTAAGATTCGGGGGGGCATGGCCCCTTTCCCCATCCAGCTACGCTTATGTGAAGAAGTCGAGAAATGGAAAGAATTATACAACCTCACCCTATACCAGGGGTTCTTGACCTTTTTTGTCTCGTTTACCCCTTGCCGAAAGAAAAAAGTGTAATTTACCCCCAGTGTACCACTACTGCTTTTTCAATACCGAAAATTAAAGTTTTCTTTGTCTTTGATTCAGAAAATTTACCCCTTGGTAGGTAAAATTTACCCCCAGGGGGTAAATTTACTCCCGTTTAAGAAGTAGTAGTAGTGTCTTTTATTTCTGCACCGTCAAAATAAATAAAACACAGCAACATATGATTTCAAATACAAACGGACGCAGAAAAGGGAAGAAGCGACAAAACGATCAACGTTGTGACATGCTAGCGAGAGTGAAACTTAAGAACCCCTGCCTTACACATAAAATTAAGCTGAAAGTTACCACTAAGATGTTAAAATTAAGCTGAAAGTTACCAGTAAGATGTGATCTTGGCGGTATACCCTCTGTATGCCTTTTGCTAATTGTACACCCTACTTACAGCTTGGTATACACTTGATTATACCATACATCCGGTTGACGAGCACTGCCTGAAGTGCAACAGTTGTGATCCAAATGCAACGTTTACAATTTAATACAAATAAATGCAGCATGCAACATATACAATTTACAATTTGATACAAATAATTACTTAATAACAAATGTGTGATCAGTTGTCAGCCATCTTTTTGTAATTATCATTTTGTTTTTAATTGAGGTTGCTTATTACAGCTTATCATCATTCAAGTCCTACTTCTGGTTGTGCATCAATGGCTGGATCTGATATAGATTCATCAGACCTTGCTTTCTTCAGCATGACTGATGACTCGTCGCTATTTGACACTGATTCTTTGTTCTCTGATTCATACGGAGTTCTCGAAACTGATTCTGGGTTTTCTACAAACATTTACAATTTGTTAGCGGAAGGATCAATCAGCTGTAGGTAAGAAATGGCAAATGTGTGAATATACAGTATTTAACTGTATCTCATTTTTGAAACTTTTTGCAGGACTCCCTTCCTCAATGCTGATTGGACGGACTCGGTGAGTGAATTAGACTTTGACTGCAGTGAGCACCAGGGATGGCAGTACGGTACGGTACGGTACGCAAGTACGGTACGGTACGCTCCATTTTTCGGCAAAAAGTACGGTACGCTAGTACGGTACGTAATTATTGCTAAGGTACGGGTACGGTACGTTGGTACGTGTTATAAATATGCGTACTAAACGTACCTTACGTACCGTACCATGTGGTACGGTACGTAACTTGGTATTGAAAAATTTTGTGAACAAGAAGAACAAAGATTTTATTGACGTACAACATTTCCAAAAACAAACATAAGTAAACGGTAACATTACACTCTGTAGCTTCGGAAATATGCACATAGGAGAAGGCGAAGGGAGCAAAGCTCATTTAGGTCGCTGCCACCTGAAGTACAGAAGATCAAAAACCGATGGGACAAAAACACTGAATGATGAATTATATTCACAGCGATACAGAATTGATAAGGTGTAGTACACCATCAGTCCTGGCCAGTGTTGCCAACTTGGCGGAAAATCCGCTAGATTTGGCGGATTTTGCTTCTGTTTAGCGGAAAATTTTTACATTTGGCGTACAGCAGATTTTTTAGCGGATTTCTGCGAAAATGTTGGTAGGCTTTTTTAAACCTGTGAGAATTGTAACGGCGTTTACCGACTTCAGAGTTGATGCACTCTTGAGAATTGTTGTGTTTATGGTTACAGTGGTTTCTACAAGTATGTTGGTTCAATCATGATTCAATATTGCCTATTAGTTTATGCTTTTCAAGTTTAAAAGTTCTTGCAATTTTTTTTTTCTATCTGTACAGCAAGAGTAAAAAAATTCTTGCTGGTATGCTCTTCGTCGTGACTGTTTTAAAATATTTGGTGACCAACAGAATAAATTCAGCACTTTTAGTGAATTTAAATGTTAGCGGATTTTTTAGCGGATTTCAACCATACGTTTAGCGGATTTTAGCGGATTTTGAAGTCTCATTTAGCGGATTTTTGTCATAATAAGTTGGCAACACTGGTCCTGGCGGTAATCTTGAAACTACGGACTTGTAAAAAAAAAAAATAAAAGTAACCGACGAGGTTATTGAAACACAAAGCAGGAATTAAAACACGTAAGTATGCAATTATACAATTTTTAAATGTTACAATTAGATTGTCCCTGAAAATTAATTGGTAATTATAAAAAAAGGTTGTGACAAAAAAAGGTTAATGCTCTTGCAAAACTTTTATGTTATATACAAATAGTTATGGCCAGCAGTCAGTGGACAGAGAACTCCTCTGGGGTCTAGCACAAACAGAGTATTTTTCATTTAGAATATTAATATGCGGCATTACAAATTCACAATAACAGGTCGCGATTATACATGGTATGCATCCACCGTGAATTTCCATTGAGAGAGGATTCTTGAGCACAACAAAAGATGCTACCGGTAAGTCATTGGAGAAGTCTCTTTTGGTCTTTTGGCGTCCCTTTAGTAGTCCTGGCTTCCTTGAAACAGGGCTCGGTAGGGTGCTGAGTGTAGACAACCAATACGCTTATAAGAGAAATTTTACGCAATGCGCATTTCAGTGGACAAGTTTGGACTTGTTCATAACGTTCTACTGTCACCGAGCAGCATTATTTTCTGTCGTAACCTACAGTATTTGGAAAGCAATTAAAAAAAAGAAAAATTCGGCCAATGTTTACTCAGCTTTTACAAAACGTAGGAGCTAGCTGCGGTTCCGATCGCCCACACGAATTGTATCGATCAGTGTGACTGGGATCAGGGGCGGGTCCAAAAATTTTTTTAGAGGGGGGTGTGATTTTATATTAAGTTGAATGTTAACTAAATACTAAGACGTTTAAATTCGAAAACGGCCGTACATAAGCCCTCTGAAAATGTTTTGTATCAGGGGCGTATTCAAAATCTATTTCAGGGAAGGGCACCAAATTTCGTCACTTTTTCAAGCGTAGTTTTTTTCCGGCAGAGTTAATTTCAAGCAACTTAAGTAACAAAAACAACTCTAGGGGGGACCGGGGACATGCTCCCCCGGAAAATTTTCAAAAATTTGCATACTGCAATGGCCATTTTAGCGCTTTTTGTACAATTTTCAGACAAAGGTTGTTCATATTTTTGGTCCCTACTTTTGAGTGCTTCACCAAATACAATGCACTTTGTATTCTACGCACAGTTTTGATTATGCGTGCTTAAGGCGACTAAGACTAAGGCTTATTGTAATGAAGAGGTTCGAAATTATGGAAAAATTTTATTTATCCAAAGCATTGTTGGCAGGTGGGGGGAATGCATCCCCCCCCCCCTAGATCCGTTCCTGACTGGGACATTGCTTTTCCAGACTGATGATAACCGCGCTAGTCAAGGTAGGATGCGATATGTTCTATTCTATTCATACGGTAGAACATCGCGGGCGACTTGGTAGTTTCGAGGACACCACGTTCGTATTGTAGCTGGAAAACTTGTATAGGGTTCAATTTCCGATCAGGTCGCATATTGCAAACTTTAACCTATTTATAGGCATTGCAATAGCACTTAGCTAATTTGGCGTGCATCCAAGAATGGCGGTAGGTAGGTACGGTACGCAATTTTTAGGTACGGTACGTTTTAAGGTACGGTACGGTACGTAATTTTAGGTACGGTACGTTTTAAGGTACGGTACGTTTTAAGCGTACCATTCATTGGTACGGTACGTGGTACGGTACGCTTGTTAAATGTATTCGAAGTACGTTACGTTAGTACGGTACGGTTAAAATTTTGAAGTACGGGTACGTAAATTTTGAACGTAACGTACCGTACTGCCAACCTTGGTGAGCACCAAGAAATTGCAAACTGTGATGCACATTCTGATATTGGTCCTAGTTGTTCTGCACCCACTGAACGAAACAGGTGTGATATCCGCTTTAGTATTTAGTGCGATTTCAGTCAGCAATTCAGCATGCATTGTTTAGGTTGAAGAAACGACAAATTCGTGTTCAGGATGACACCTGCACACAATGCAAAGTAAGTTTAGCACTTACATTCATTTTTATCATGAAACTGTTTATTTTTGTGGTTTATTGTTTTTCTCCATCAACGTGTTAATGAGTATGAAAAACTTATTAAAACAGCATTTAGGAATGTGTGCTTGTTGAAACGAGACATTGTTTTGAAAGGAAGAGGCAATAACGCTTGTCAATAAAATGTTGCTGACTTTGACTCGTTAAATTTATCAAGTCAATCGTGTTGTTGTCTTATCTGCGAACAGCTTTTGCACCCTGGTCAGATTTTACAAGTATAACCAAAAACACTTAACTTTTTAAAATAACGCTAATCCTAACTTTAGAGGAATGGATGTATAATATTAAAACAGCATATAGGAATGAGTCACCTGATAAGATGTATCGTTCTAACTTTTATATGAACTTGCAGTTGTACACATCTTGAGCTTTGTAGTATCAACAAAACAGAAAATAAAGTTGTGATGGGGGTGCAAGCGTTGCTCCCTACCAAAAAAGAAAAAAATTGAGGTAAATCACCATCAAACAACATTTGACCACCGTAAAATTTTGCTTCTTAGTGTGGCAACTTTTTTGCGGGCTCATGAAAATCTGTGATATTCGCCCAATATTGGTACCACCTAAAGCTGTTCATGCCAAAAAAATTGCTTACCAAGCTTCGCTCCAGAATTGGTTAAACTTCGTTTGCAGTACTCTGAAGCATGTGAAGCAGCACCCATAAAAGTTACACTGTCTGAGTAAAAGGCTTGGAAGAAACTTGAAGAATGTTTTTCAAAATGGCTGATATGGTATTTTAGCAAATTTTAGCATTTGCATAGAAAAGGATATCAAAGCTGTATTCTTCGTCTAAGATTTTAATGGTGTCATCCTGAAAGATGAAGATTGAAATTTTTGAATTAGGAGGGAGAATATTTTAGTGATTTGTTAAACCCGATTGATGTTGCATGGGGTCGATATTTGGAAAAGTATGTGATAGGGATGATATCAGACCTGAAATGTTGAAGGCAATGAACGTGTTAGATGTGCGTTGATTGATTCGTGTCTGGCATGTAAGACTGGCCAAGCACCAATAACCATTCACACGATAAGAAACAAGACAAAATTCTCCAATAAAGGAAAGTTTTTCTTATTACCAAAGTAATGCTTTGAAGAAAAAAAAAAAGCTGTGTAGTAAGCTTGAACTCGCAGATGCACCACGAGGGTTTTGTCCTGGTGGAAGATAGTATGGAAGAGAAATAGACCGGATTGTTGTTTTTCAGCAAGTTTTTGAGAAAACATGGAAATATACAACAGAGGTCGATGCGTGTTTTGTAGATTTTGAAAAAGCCTGTGACCACATTGCCCTGAACAAGTTTTTCTTAATGCAAGCACAAATTCCAGGTGAAGCAACATAGCTGTGTTCAACTCCAAACAACATGATGGCAAGGTAGAAAAGTTTTACTGTTCCTCAAAGCTTTTTGTCATCACACTCTTTTTGAGGGATTGTCAGAAATGCAACAGTATTTAAGGAAAGGTAGAGAAAAAAAGCAAAAGAACGCTGATTGGCTGAGCCAAGCAATCACATTCCGGCAATCAGCATGTTAGGGTTAAAAATCTTAATCAAATCAACCAGTCTTTATCATGCAAACAACAATAAAACAGCATATACATACCAACAACAAAAAAAATTAATAAAAAAGATGAGAAAACAACAACTATGAAAACATATTTTTGGCTATAAATGACACAATATACAAAAGAAAATAACTTTGGAAATTTGAATTGGTTTAGAAGCATGCATATAATATAGTTGGTAAATGAGCAAAAGAAAGCCGCATAGGCACCAATTAGGTCTTCTAGTCAAGCGACCGGCCTAGGATGCATCAAATTTTTATCATTTTCTAAAAAAGATATGGCTCAGTGATATTCTTGTTCTCTAGCCAAAAAATGGTGACATGTAAATTTTGGGGGTGATCGGTCACCCCTAGACCCCCTCGCTTTACCTCACCTCTTGCGGCACCTTCAAATATGAAAAGTTGTGTATTGGATTTGTTTTTCAAGATAAGTAGGTCGTTTTTGGTATCAAATTGATCAGCATTCTACCAGCTATCTTACTAAAGCATTTATAACACAAATTATTCCTATTTGATTTTTGCCCTATCTTAAAGCACACCAAAAAGCTCAAGAAATTAAAACACTTTTTGCATTACAAAAAAAAACGAGCTAGCTAATATGAAACATGATGTTGTGATATGTACAGTTTAAGAACCATCACAAAATCAAGAAATATCTTTTATGAAACTGGACAGACATGGAAATTATAATTGTGTAGTGACTAGTGACATACTAAAAATAAGGCACTATCTGATAGATACATTTAGATTTTAGAAAAACGTGATCATTGGGCAGCATTAATTCGCAATGTAGATTGCAGTTGGCAAAATAAAGCTACTTTTGTGGAAAGTTACTTTTATAATTTGGTTTGTCTTTTTTTCTTTCGCAGATCGGGGTAATCTTTGTGTTTTTTTCAACAACCTGTTAAGTGTTGCTCAAACTAGAGCTTTTTCTAGCTTTGTCAGTAAAGTCATATGCCGATTTAACTCCTCTCTTAGCACAGCTATTGACCACGTTTAATCTTTGCACAATGCTTTTTGAAGTGCGCTATGTTTTTCTTGTATTCCCCTCTTCATCTAGAAAGGATGCATCAATGTTGAGAAGGTTAAAAAATACCAGGAATCTGGGCCGATTAAAGATGCAAGGGCTGAAGTGGTATTGAGGACAGGAAATACTGGCTTTCCAAATGTTGCTCCATGTCTGTTTATCGGAAAAGATTTAGAATTATGTCACTGGAAAAGATGTGGGACTATGTTCATAAGCTCTAGTTTGAACAACACTTTGCACTTTACAGGTTGTTGAAAACAACTGCAAAGATTACCCCGATCTGCGAAAAGAAAAACAAACCAAATTATAAAAGTAACTTTGTTTTGCTAACTGCAATCTGTATTGCGAATTAATGCTGCTAAAATTCTAAAATAAATCTATGTCAAGTAAAACTGAAAAACCAGCCTCAGATAAAATTTGCTAAAAAGTATATTAAAAACTGGTAAAAGATAAAATCGATTTCGACCTCAAAGGTCATCGTCAGTCATCTAAAAAAATATATATATATCTCAATAACTAAGTACACTAGAACAATATGTTATACTCAAAACTGAATGCACTGACTGGTCAAAACGTTACACTCAATTTGGTAAAAAAATATGTTTATTATTCTCTCCTATCCCGATGGCTAAATGGTAAAAAGAAGATGGCATTTTGGTCTCCAATGGTTTGGCGTGAACAAAAGGATCATTTTACAGATTGTTACTTTTGTGTGACTAAAATTTCTGGATTTTGAAGAAAACAAAATCATATACCCTAACTGCGCTTCAGTTATAAAGCCTATGCCTCACAACACTAAGCATCCAGTTCCAGACCCTTCAGTTGAAATCATGCCATTTCATTCTGAATCAGAAGCAAGCACTGATGTGGGAACAAGTAGTGCTTCTGAATTTGAAGGTTGTGCCCGCGAAAGAGTAAATTCCGATACTAATTGCCATTTTTTATCCCAAGTAGATTTGCAAGATTTGTCGAGAGATTTGAATTTAGCTGAAGAAAAGTCTGAATTACTTGGATCTAGACTGAAGCAATTGAACTTCTTGCGAAAAGGTGTTAACATTTCATTTTTTCGAAAAAGGCACATTGATTTGGCTTCCTTCTTCAGCCAACGAGATGATGTTTGTTACTGCAATGATATCCATGATCTCATACAGTCTTTGGATCAGCAATATGAACCAAGCGAATGGAGACTTTTGATTGATTCAAATAAAGCCAGTTTGAAAGCTGTGCTGCTACACATTGAAAACAAAAAAAAACTTCAGTTCCAATTGCTTATAGCACCAAGACCAAAGAAACATAACAAAAGGAAGCACCTGTTAGCATGTATCCGCTATGACACTCATCAATGGCATGTCTGTGGAGATCTGAACGTGATTGGACTGTTGCTAGGGTTGCGGATGGGATACACTAAGTACATGTGTTTGTTATGTTTGTGGAACAGTAGGGCAGATGAGGAACATTGCAGTACTCTTGAATGGCCTGCTCGTACCAACCTAACTCCAGGCAGTTTCAATGTGATGCATGTGCCACTTGTCAACCCTAAAAATATTTTTCTACCTCCTCTTCATATCAAGCTTGGCTTGATAAAAAACTTCGTAAAAGCTATGGATCACTTGAGTGAAGGCTTCAAGCACATATGTGAACTTTTTCGTAACAAAACGGAAGCAAAGCTGAAGCAAGGAGTTTTTATTGGACCTGAAATAAGAAAACTATTAAAAGACAAAACTTTAAAGAAAAATTAAATCCAAATAAACTTGCTGCCTGGAATGCATTGGAGTCGGTTGTTCAAAACTTTCTGGGAAAGTACAAAACTGCTAACCACAAAAAAGAGATTAACAAAATGCTTCATGCTTACAAAGAAATGGCGGCACGCATGTCACTTAAAACGCATTTTTTGCATGCTCACCTGGATTTCTTCCCGAAAACAATGGTGATGTTAGTGATGAGCATGGGGAAAGGTTTCACCAAGAAATAAAAATCATCGAAGGAAGATATTACCGTATCACGGAAATGTCAGTCCTGCCATGATGGCCGATTTTTGGTGGTCTCTTTAAAGAGACACAGATGAAGACCACTGCAGAAAGCGAAGATGCCCCCAACACTCTTGATTGGTGGTTTAAGCTTTATTGGTGTTTTACTTTTTTGGCAAAACTTTATTGGTGGTTTACTTTTCATTTAAAATTTAAACCATATTTTTTACTGATTTTGTAGTGTTTGCGAGTGTATTGAACGTTGTTGAAGGGTCTTTGAAACATACTTCATAAGTTTAGTTTTGGCATTTCTGCAACAAAATTATATAATTCGGTAAAGCAAATAGCTTAAAATCCTGACGTGATAGAGCAAAATGGAGTTCAGATTCGGAATCAGCAGCCCAAATTCTATCTAAAATGGATGGTTTGGTCAAAGTAACTTTTGGGTCAATTTTTTTGTGCCGCATTGTTATATACAATAAAGGACCTAAGATTGAACCTTGGTGTACTTCGATTAAAATTTTTTTGTAATTTGAACACACACCATTAATTTTTACAACTTGTTTACGATCAGCCAGATAGTTTTTCATTAGCTGTAGTTTGATGCCTCTAATCCCTTAGTGTTCCAAATTCCAATTTAACCAGAAGTCACTGACGTGAAACGGTATCAAATGTTTTTCAAAGGTCAATGAATGCAAGGGAAGACAATATTTTGTTGTTGAGATTATCATATATCGATGTGGTGATGTGTAGCAATGCGTCTGTAGTAGAGTGTTTTGCGCAAAACCATATTGGTGAGGGTAAAACGCCTTATGTTTATTCAAAAAAGATATTATTCTTGTTTTGATTAATTTTTCTAATATTATGGAAAAACAAGGAAGGACTGAAATAGAACGGTAATTTGAAGTGTAGGGTTTATTGTCGGCTTTGTAAATTGGAGTTATGGCCGCAATTTTTAAAGCACCCGGGAAGAGGCCAAATTCAAAGGAATATGCAAAAAGAATGAGAGATGTGGTGCCAACACATTTGCTGTTACTTTAATAAAATCAGAAGAAATTGCACTATTCTTGGCCATTTTTTACTTTTTAAAGTAGTAATTATAATATATAGAAGATTTTTTTTACTTTTTGGTGGATCTAAAATGATTGAACTCTGAATTCGATTGCGCAAGAAGAATTTGCGTTGACTTGGATCAGTAAGAGCAATTTTGTCTAAAAGCGATTTACCTACATTCGCAAAATAATTATTAAATGTTTCTGCAGCATCAAAACCATTTTCAATTTTTTTACCTTCGTAAACTAGTTTATTAGGCGTATTATTAAAACGACTGTTCTTTTTGCTAGCAGGTAAGATTAAGTGCAAAGTTTCTCAAAGCTTCTTTGGATTGTATTTTTGTTTATTGATTTCATTTTGAAAAAGAAAAATTTTTTTCTGATCTCCTTTATATGGGTTATCTTATTTGCATCTTTTTTATGGTATTCTATCTTAATCCGAAAAAATTTTTATAAAGCTTCTGTTTTTGGCATATGGGCTTAAAAATACCTTTAGTTTTATCCATGGTTTCATCAACAATTGCTTTTGCTTTGTACTCATAGTTTTAAATGTCCTATGAGTATGTATAGTGTGTAAAATGCAATTGATAGAATTATCAAAGTCAGTATTAAAATTATAAGGAGTTATTTCAGACATGAGATTTCTATGAGTTTACAGTTACAGTTTAACAGTTCATTTCAACAATTCAATCCAGAATGGCGAGATATTCTACTACAATGCGTGAGATAATAACACTGACAAACTAAATTGATACAGGAAGCTGCGAGGGGGACCTTGCGATCATCGTGTCTACAGCTACCTTAATAAGCTAAAGGGAGCTTTTGAACGTACAGTATATTTATTTTTGATTTAAATGGCACTCGCAAAAATATTCGTATTAATTTAATAGCTTATGACCAATTATAAAGAAAAACTATCAATATTAAGATAGAAGAAGACGAGAATCGGTTGGGTATCAAAAAGTTGGCGGTCAGGAGTATACATTTATTGAATGGTAGAACTTTAAGTTCGTGTGGAATGGCATTCCAGATATTTGTATCCATGAATTTCAAATTCTTTTGTAGTCTCTGGATCTTGTATATTAGTAAGTAAAGGTTCAGATTGGACGAGGTACGACGCGTTGATCGTGAATGTATGGGGTTGACGGGAGTAAAATGTGAGTTAAGCCATTGAGTTAGGAAGATTGTTACAGGAATATTTATGCACCAATTTAGCTACTTCGTGTGTATATAAATCTTTTATTTTAATGTTTGTAGTTTGTTGTAGAGTGGTGTAATGTATTCCCAACGTTTGCTCTGTGCGATTATTTTGATTGCTTTGTTTTGAAGAGAAATCAGTCATTTAAATTTTTGTCGGTAGTGTTTCCCCAAATTGTGATACCGTACAATAAATGAGGATGAGCCATAGAGTAATACAAGTTGTGTAGAGATGTTGGTGGTGATAAGTGTCGGAGTTTAGACAAAATTCCTACCGATCTTGATAAGTTGGAAGTTAAGATGCTGCAATGTTTGTCAAGGTTGATTTTTGAATCAAGCGTGATGCCTAAGTATTTTACGAAATCTTTAGTAAGCATGGAGGAATTATTAAAATAGACGATTTTTGTGGGTTGACAGTTATTTTATTTGCTGTTGTCCATCAAAGAACGTGATTTAAAATTATGATTTATTAGTGTTCGTAATTCGTTTGGATTGGAACCATGGGTTACAAGGCATGTATCGTCAGCAAACAGTATTGCGGATGAATTTAAAGAGTTTTAAAGGTCGTTAATATGTATCAAAAACAACAGTGGGCCTGGAGTACTTTAAGGAACTTCGTGATGATTAATTGCTGTATAGGAATGGGCGTTCTGGTAAGCAACGTATTGTTCGCGGTCAGTCAAATAGGAACCTAATAGCTTAAGGGCTTCACCACGAATTCCGTAATGTTTGAGTTTGCTTTATAGAATTGAATGGCAAGCAGTGTCAAAAGCTTTTTTGAAGTCAAGTAAAACCACCCCTGCGTAGAGTTGGCTATTAATGTTTTCATACGAGGAAATGAGTACATCCAAAATAGTATCGGATGTGGATATATTGTTTTGAAAGCCATATTGTGGTTTGGACAGCACTGAATGTTTAGCAAAAAAGTTGATTAAACGTTTTTGAAGTAATTTTTCAAAAATTTTGGAAAAACCTGAAAGGATGGATATTGGTCTCGTCGTCGTCGTTTGGCGGGGCATTTCTTCCAAGACAGATGGAAGGACCAAGGCCGAGGGTTTATCCTTTTACCACCCTGGCCACCAAACTGCTTGGGTCAGATGCTGACTGTAAGGGACTTCAGCCAGCATCTTGTTTCGTCATCCAAAACCATTAGACCAAACATACCTCGGGGTGTCCGATGTATGACACACTGTGAGATGATGTGATCTGCGGTTTGTTCACTGGCACCACACTCACAATGCGCTAGAGGGGCGAGACCCCATTTGTACATGGACGAACAGAAACGTCCAACACCAGAACGTAGACGGTTGAGCTTGACCCAGGCTGCCCTCGGCAGACCCATACCCAAGGGTCTGGAGCTAGCCTTGGGAATGAAAGCGTGGAGTGACAATGCGTTGGCAGAGTACTCCATGTCCCATTTCGTGTTCGTCCACTCGGCTGCACGAACGTCCATCTCAGAAAGATTGTCTAGTAATTTCCGAGCAGCAGGTACAAATGAGCGTCTAGATTTCAATCTCTCCCTACATACGTCCTGTGACTCATGAAACTGGCCATGCAAAATGTGGTCAGGGTCCAGGGAGCTGCGGTTGGCTGGGGAGAGTGTCGCTCTTGGCGGCGAAGCTCAGCTGGCTGGATGCCTGAAAGAACTGGAAGGTAGACCGATGGAGTGGAACGCAGGCACCCAGTGACCATGCGCAAGGCGTCATTTATTACACTGTCGATAAGTCGTATGTGCACGCTGCGACACCAGACTGGTGCGCAGTACTCGGCAGTCGAGTAGACCAGAGACAGGGCAGCTGTGCGTAATGTCTTAGCGCTTGCACCCCAACCTGTTCCAACAAGTCGCCTCAACAGTGAGACGCGAGCACATAACTTCTTGCGCAATGCTTCCAGGTGAGGACGATATGTGAGGGATCTGTCCAGTTTGACCCCAAGATAAGTGGGAACTGGACAGAAAGGTAAGGTCTTACCGATGTTACAGACCTTAAGCTCACGCTTAGCCTCTCGATTGTGGAGGTGAAAGGCCGCCGTCACCGTTTTAGTGTGGCTAAGCTTCAATTGCCAGGTCTGGAGATATTTCAAGAGTGTAGTCATGTCCTGGCTTAGAGTCCTTTCCAACTCCTTCCATTCTCCAGATGTCAGAAGCAGAGGTTTCATATTTCCCAAAGGTTTTCGTCTGACACTTGTTAAGGGAATCGTCAGAATAAAGAATGTAGAGCTGAGACCGCTTATAATAAAAGCGCGAGAGAGAAAAGAGAAATTGTTTCTGATTGGACGAAAAGTGTCGACCAATCAAAAACAGAAGCGCTAGTGAGAGATTTTCAGCGTGTAGACAAACTCCTTTTGCCGGCACAGGATTGGTCGAGAAACTTTGATGTAAGTGGCTTCTAAGGCAGATAGATGGAAAGCCGAGCGACCTTTTGAAAGGACCGAGAATCTGTCATCGCTGTAGTGTAAGGCACAAGATTGATTGGTCAGCAGATGTTGTCCAATTGCCGAGTCGCAAATAGGTTCGTGATTGATCAATTTGCACGAGCGATTGAAGGCCTTGCGATCTTGAGAAACTTGACCAGTTCTCACAGATTTGGGAACGTGTTGCTTAATTCTGTTCTGCAGCCGTTGAGATGTGCGACCCACGTACCGACTGTCGCAGTGGCACGAAAATTCATAGACGATATTGCTCTGTTGAGAAGCAGGAAGCACATCTTTTTTGCTTGTGGGCAGAAGTTTTCTAGTCGTAAAAACGACGCGAGGCTCCACAGAGAAGTAACAGCGTTGAACTGCTGAAGCGACTTGCTTTTCGAACCTCGTCGAAATAGCACCCAACCATGGAAGATGTAGATAAACAGGACATTTCTTCGGTCTGTATGACGGTGGTCTGCGGAAGTTTCGTATCTTCTTGGTAATGGAAGAGTTGACCACGTGGTCGGGATAGCCATTTTCAGCCATGATGGAACAGATGTTGTCTAATTCGCTCGAGAGTTTATCTTTGGAGCAGATCATCAGAGCACGATGGACTAGAGTGTTAATGAGGCTGATTTTCTGCTTCCTCGGGTTAAAAGAATTCCAACGTAGGTATTGTCCTGTAAATGTAGGCTTTCTGTAGACGGAAGTGATGAATTCAGTATCATGTTTCTCAACGAGAACATCAAGAAACGGAAGACAGTTGTCACACTCTTTTTCAAACGTGAAGTGTAGAGAAGGATGAAGAGAGTTGAGGTGACAGAAAAACTCTTCACAATCTGCTTCATTGTTAAACGCTACAAAGGTATCATCAACGTAGCGATGGTAAAGAAGAGGTTTCTTCACGTTTTTAAACAGCTTAGATTCACAAAAACCTACAAAGATGTTGGCAAGAGCTGGTCCCAAAGGCGATCCCATAGCTACGCCGTCAATTTGCTTGTGCATAATATTGTTAAAACTGAATTCAACTGAGCACGTGGCAGTTTGCATCAATTCAACAAAAATATTACGCGGGAAGGGAGGAGGTGTGAGAACACTGTTGTACAGAGCGTCTGCGCAGATTTCAATAGTCTCTGCGAGGGGGACATTAGTAAAAAGGCTGGAAACGTCAAAAGAACAGAGAAAGACAGAAGGAGGTGAGAGGCCAGAGTTAAAAGGGTGTCAACGAAAGTAAAAGAATCGCTGATGCAGTAGGTAAAGGGAGAGCACGGGATCAAGAACAGATGTGAGCCATTTAGCCAGTTGATGCTGCGATGAGCCAACCATCGAGAGGATAGGGCGTAGTGGTATATCCTTCTTATGCGTCTTCGGAAGACCGTACATCCGTGGGCTTAGGGAGCTTGTGGGTATACTCACCAGTCATCATACTCACCAGTCGGCTAGTCATCATACTCACCAGTCATCATATTCACCATCGAGAGGATAGGGCGTAGTGGTATATCCTTCTTATGCGTCTTCGGAAGACCGTACATCCGTGGTCTTAGGGAGCCTGTGGGTATACTCACCAGTCGGCTGACCAACGCACTCACTGCAACATCATACTCACCAGTCGGCTGACCAATGCGACGCCCTTCGGGCAAAGCTGAGTGATTTAGCTCATGCGTATCGCGGCAGCCCCATTGACATTGGGAATTTTCTTATGAAAAAAGAGTGTTTTCAGGCTATCAAGGCATTACGATCTAATGATGACATCCTCATCACGAAGCCCGACAAAGGATCCGGCGTAGTCATCATGAACAAGACAGACTACATTTTTAAAATGGAGTCCATCCTTCATGATGAGTCCAAATTCAAGGTCCTTGGCCCAGTCCATTCCAACGACAATACAGCCAAACTGGAGTCTCGATTACAATGTCGGTTATTGAAGCTTCATAAGGACGACCTCTTACCACCTGGAGTTTATGAAGCTATTCGACCCACAGGCTCCCTAAGACCACGGATGTACGGTCTTCCGAAGACGCATAAGAAGGATATACCACTACGCCCTATCCTCTCGATGGTTGACTCATCCCAGCATCAACTGGCTAAATGGCTCACATCTGTTCTTGATCCCGTGCTCTCCCTTTACTTACTGCATCAGTGATTCTTTTACTTTCGTTGACACCCTTTTAACTCTGGCCTCTCACCTCCTTCTGTCTTTCTCTGTTCTTTTGACGTTTCCAGCCTTTTTACTAATGTCCCCCTCGCAGAGACTATTGAAATCTGCGCAGACGCTCTGTACAACAGTGTTCTCACACCTCCTCCCTTCCCGCGTAATATTTTTGTTGAATTGATGCAAACTGCCACGTGCTCAGTTGAATTCAGTTTTAACAATATTATGCACAAGCAAATTGACGGCGTAGCTATGGGATCGCCTTTGGGACCAGCTCTTGCCAACATCTTTGTAGGTTTTTGTGAATCTAAGCTGTTTAAAAACGTGAAGAAACCTCTTCTTTACCATCGCTACGTTGATGATACCTTTGTAGCGTTTAACAATGAAGCAGATTGTGAAGAGTTTTTCTGTCACCTCAACTCTCTTCATCCTTCTCTACACTTCACGTTTGAAAAAGAGTGTGACAACTGTCTTCCGTTTCTTGATGTTCTCGTTGAGAAACATGATACTGAATTCATCACTTCCGTCTATAGAAAGCCTACATTTACAGGACAATACCTACGTTGGAATTCTTTTAACCCGAGGAAGCAGAAAATCAGCCTCATTAACACTCTAGTCCATCGTGCTCTGATGATCTGCTCCAAAGATAAACTCTCGAGCGAATTAGACAACATCTGTTCCATCATGGCTGAAAATGGCTATCCCGACCACGTGGTCAACTCTTCCATTACCAAGAAGATACGAAACTTCCGCAGACCACCGTCATACAGACCGAAGAAATGTCCTGTTTATCTACATCTTCCATGGTTGGGTGCTATTTCGACGAGGTTCGAAAAGCAAGTCGCTTCAGCAGTTCAACGCTGTTACTTCTCTGTGGAGCCTCGCGTCGTTTTTACGACTAGAAAACTTCTGCCCACAAGCAAAAAAGATGTGCTTCCTGCTTCTCAACAGAGCAATATCGTCTATGAATTTTCGTGCCACTGCGACAGTCGGTACGTGGGTCGCACATCTCAACGGCTGCAGAACAGAATTAAGCAACACGTTCCCAAATCTGTGAGAACTGGTCAAGTTTCTCAAGATCGCAAGGCCTTCAATCGCTCGTGCAAATTGATCAATCACGAACCTATTTGCGACTCGGCAATTGGACAACATCTGCTGACCAATCAATCTTGTGCCTTACACTACAGCGATGACAGATTCTCGGTCCTTTCAAAAGGTCGCTCGGCTTTCCATCTATCTGCCTTAGAAGCCACTTACATCAAAGTTTCTCGACCAATCCTGTGCCGGCAAAAGGAGTTTGTCTACACGCTGAAAATCTCTCACTAGCGCTTCTGTTTTTGATTGGTCGACACTTTTCGTCCAATCAGAAACGATTTCTCTTTTCTCTCTCGCGCTTTTATTATAAGCGGTCTCAGCTCTACATTCTTTATTCTGACGATTCCCTTGACAAGTGTCAGACGAAAAGCTTCGGGAAATATGAAACCTCTGTTTCTGGCTATCTTCAAGTTCTGTACCACCAACCAACTGTTCTCCAGATGTATGAAGTATCGCCAGGTCGTCGGCATAGGCGAACTTCTCGGAGGTTATGGAGGGGATATCATATGTATAGAGTGTTGAAAAGTAGGGGGGCCAGGATCGATCCCTGGGGGACGCCATTTCTCAGGCGTTGTAACCTGCTAGGCTTGCTGTCGCCAGTTGTAAGGGTGAAGCTTCTGTTGCGGATCAGCTCCATAATCATACGAACCATGTGCTTGTCCGGCAGAAGTCGCAACAGCTTGTAGGTGAGGCCATGGTGCCAGACAGTGTCATAGGCAGCTGTCAGGTCGATGAAGACGGCACCGGCCTTCTTTTTCGCTGCAAATGCATTCTCAATGCTTTGCGTGAGCAAAGTGACTTGATCCACGGTGGATCTTCTGCGTCGAAAACCCGCCTGTTCCCGTGGGAGCAGAGGGTCAATAAGAGGTTCAACGTGGGCGTAGATAAGTCGCTCGAGAATCTTATAGGGAACACAGAGCAAGGAGATTGGACGATAGCTCCTTGGGTCCTCTACCGGTTTCGAAGGTTTTAGGACCGCTACTACTAGCGCTCTTCTCCAGATCTTAGGAATTTTGAGGTGGTGCAGGCAGGAAGATAGGAAGCCACGTAGCCAAGATTTTAAGCCGGCTCCAGCATGGATTATTAGCTCCGGACAAATGGAATCAGGTCCAGGAGCTTTGCCTGGTTTTAAATGTTGGAGGGCAGCAGCGAACTCTCGATGGGAGAAGCTCCCGGAGACATTCGCAGGATGTAATGGCTCAGCCCTCCAAAGGTCAGACACTTCCTGTAAAACGAGCCAAGATGAGCGTCGATTCACACCTTCGTATTTCCCGTTTTTAACCAGTTGAGAAGCAATAGCATCAGCTGAAACGGGACATTGACAAGGGGATTGTCGTGACCTACCAGTCAAGTTGTTTATAGTATTCCATGCCAGCCGGCTGGAGTGTGAAAAGTCAATGTTGCGGACCGTCTCTGACCAGCGATTTTTCCGCTTCCCGTCGAGCCTTGTGAGTAGGGCTGTAGCAGTCCTATTCGAATCAGGGCCCCCAGGTGACTGCAGGAAATGCTGATAGAGTTCTTCACACTCCGCATCCCAGCAAGGTATGTGGTTTGATCGTCGACCACTAGAGATGCATTTCTTCGCCGCAGTGCTTATTACCTTGCAAAAGCACTGGTAAAGCTGATCGATGTTCTGAGATTCAGGTGGCAGTATACTCTTGGCCAGTTTGTTGGTTAGGTTAGAATACTCTTGGCCAGTTTGTTGGTGAGGTTAGAATAGTGGTCCCAGTTGGCCTTGCGGAAGTTCCATCGCTTTACAGGCTTGCTCGGTTTTGGATGAGCAAGTTTGGGTGGACTTACAAGCGAGGGTCGGTGTTGTGACCTTGGGAAGTTTCCTAAGATACGTCGGTCAGGTAAGCGACTGTCCAAATCGACACTGGCAAATGCAAGATCTGGGTTGGTGTCTGTTTTCCAGCGGCCAGAGTGGAAACTGGCGGCCTCCTTGGGGCTATATAGCAGGGTGAAGTTGTTGGCACTGGCCCAGCCAGCCAGGCATTCACCATCTGGATTGTTGTTATCATAACCCCAGTCAACATGGTGGCAGTTGAAGTCGCCAGCATAGAGGCAGGGATGGGGGAATGCTGGAAGATCAGATGCTTGCATCCGTGTTGGAGGTTTTGTAGACGTTGACTATTTTATAGTTATCAACATCCACGCACACCCACTCGATCTCCGATGTTAATGGAGACTGGTCGATTAGGATCCACTTCAGACGCTCATGGACAAACGTAGCAAGACCATGTTTCCTGCTCAAGGAAAACCCAGCTAGATGGTAGCTCGGAAGATCTAACCTTTCTGCCGAGGTGCAATGGGTTTCCTGTAAGAGGATGACGAGTGCCTCACACTGTATCACAAGATGATGCAACACGCTCATCTTGCTTGCAGTGAGGCCTTCGATGTTCAGTTGGAAAATGCTGGGCCTTTGGAACTTGTTGACGGTGCACCAAAGATGCGCATCGCCCCGTCCTGAAAAGGACGTTTGCCACTGCCCAGCTTGAACATCGTTAGGTGTCCCGCCGTTAAGGCAGATTCGGTTTCTGTCAGCCAGATTAAATAGCGTAGACAGAGTAACGCTCCGGGCTACGGGAAAGCATCTGCCATCCGGAGTGACATGGAGTGATATAGGCCGATATTGGTCTGTAGTTGGTTAATTTGTTGGTTTTACCATATTTAAGTAAGGGAGTAATTTTTGCTATTTTCAAACTTCTTGGAAAAATTCCTAAATGAAAAGCTGTATCGAAAAAAAAGCAAAGTGCTCGCGCTAAAGTACTAGAAGCTATATGTAGGAAATAAGGTAATATGTTATCATGGCCTAACGCTTTGTGTAAATTTAAGGAGTTAAGTTGATTGCTTCATTGACTTGTGGAGGTTCCATATAAACTGAGTCACTTATTATATTTTGTAGATAATTTTTAAACAGGCTATTGTCGTCTGAATTGAAGTTGTCTGCTAGTTTTTTACCCACTTAAAAAAAATGATTAAATGAGTTTAAAATGGCATCTTTATCAGTTATTTTGTTACCATTAGCATCTACTGAACTGTGAAATATTTTAGCCTGCTTTCCTGGGAGTAATGAACGGGAACGCAGGATTTCCCAAGTCTTTTTAGGATTGTTTTTATTATTTTCTAATTCTTCTGCGAAATGTTTCTTTTTTGCCATGGTTTTGATTTTTGTCAATTTATTTGAATACTTTTTGTGTTTGCATTTCATAACCTGGTCGCCTAGTATGTAATGAGATTTGTGCATTTTATTTTTGTGGCGAATAGATGTAAGGATGCCTTTGGTAATCCACGGTTTGTTTTTTAGTTTTCTTTATTTGCGATAAAGACGTTTAATCGGGGAGTGACTTTCAGTTACATTTTGAACCACGATTATAAAGGCGTCAAATGATTCGTTCAGATGGTCGAGTGGTATAGAGCGTCTGCTTCTGGATCGGTAGACTGGGGATTCAATTCCGAGTCCGGTCAAACCAATGACTTTAAAATTGTTATTCACAGCTTTCCTGCTTGACGTTCAGCATTTAAGGGACAGTGTGGAGAACAAGCCGGCAAGTTTACTTGTTGTGCCGTTGGGAAAGGCACTTAACGGAATTCCCCCATCTTAGTGTGATAGACAGATGGCCGGCAACTCCTAAGCGAGCTCGTATAGTGCATTGATTGCTTTCTCGTGATAGGAGGATAAATATGCCAGTAATAGAAAATCGGTCACCAAATGAAATTAAAAATTAAAAAACCCCAAGAGGCTGTTTCGCCGTGAGGCTCTTCAGGGGGGACGCTAAAAACTATAAATGGTAAAATCTTATTCAACGGAACAGCTCAGATGGTCGAGTGGTATAGAGTGTCTGTCTCTTGAGCTGTAGACTCAGGTTTGATTCCGAGTCGGGTCAAACCAATGACTTTAAAAATTGGTATTCACAGCTTCCCTGCTTGACGCTCAGCATTGAAGGGACAGTGTGGAGAACAAGCCGGCAAGTTTACTTGTTGTACCGTTGGGAAAGGCACTTAGCGGGATTCCCCCATCTTGGTTTGGTAGACAGATGGCTGGCAACTCCTAAGCGAGCTCGTATAGCACAATGATCGCTTTCTCGTGATAGGAGCATAAATATGCAACTAACTAACTAATTAATAAGATTTTTGAATAAGATTTTACCATTTATAGTTTTTGGCGTCGCCCCTGAAGAGCCTCACGGCGAAACAGCCTGTTGGGGATTTTTAATTTCATTTGGTGACCGATTTTCTGTTTATGCTCTGGCATGTGCCATTGAGCTCTCTGTTTGGTGCAACAGTCAAACCACGTTTATATGCCGGTAATATATAATAATAATGTAACAATTCATTTAAGTTAGATTCTGTTAGTTCATCTAAGTTGTCAAAAAATTAATGATCGATTCAGATGAGAACAGTAAGATTCTGGGTTGACATTAGATTTAACACGAAAGACACTTATAGGAATGTATTTTTTTAAATTTTGTTGAATAAACGCTAACATTGCAAAATGTGATGTAATGATCAGAAAGTTTATCGTCGCAACAAATTACTCCCTGACTTAAAGGGTGATTTGTATCATTGGTAATCATATGGTCTATGATAGAAGAGGACGTTACAGTTATTCGAGTTGAAATTGTAATTATGGGAAAGGAAGCACTACTGATTAAATGGTTAATATAATTTAAACTTCCTACTTTTTTTCTGAGGAGAAATGTCAATGTTGAAGTCGCCGAGAAGATAAAATGTATTGTCAGATTTAGTTATTTTATTTATGGTGTTTTGCAAGGCCTCAAAAAATTTTTTTATGGATGAGGTGCTGGAATTGAGGTGTCAATAAATCGCACCAAGAATAAATTGCGTCGAGTTTTTATCATTTAGTAATAGTTTAACCCATAGTTCTTAACAGCCAGTTAATTTCATGTCAAGGTCACGTTCAATCTCGAATTTATATTGTGTAGAAATATATATAGCAACTCCCCCTGCGTTGGTTGGTGAATCGGCGTGGATTAAATCATAATTTGCTATAGAGACATTGATCAATGTTATACCTTTTAATCGCGTCTTTTATACACAAACGATGTCTGGGGAGAAAGGTAGAGAGGTTTAGAATTCGTGAAGGGCATGAAAGTTATCAAGTTTATTTAGTGATCGAATATATTAACATGAAGAAGAGATGTTGTTTTATGATTGTTGGTGACGTTGGTCATGGTGGAATTAAGACTGAAAGGTATATAAAAATAACAACAGTCGCCAATGTTACTAACCATAAAATTGAACGCAAGATTGCCTGAATGTGAGTTTTCGGTTTCGTGATTTGAATTTCATTGACTAGTTTTAAGAAGGTCAAGCAGCATCCTGTTTACTGACAATTCATTGCATGAATTCATGAGATTTCAGCAAGCAATGTGTCAGCCAGATAAAATCTCAACAAGCAGCATGAAAACAAAAACAATAGTACGAGTACTCATAGAAATTCAGAGCATGAACCAGCAGGGGTTGCTTTGCAGTTGCAGTTTAAGTGCTGGTAGTTGCAAAACAGTAATTAATTAAATAAAAAGCGTGCATGACAGCAACTTTACCATCACGAGGGCTCGAAATCAAGGATGGAATCCCACACCTAAACCTAAACCTGAAAACCCGGTTTTAAAGAAAATTTTGGCAACCCAAACTGAAACTGACACACACCTACTTAGCCAAATTTTTGAAAACCTAAACCTGGACCAAAACCGTTTTTTCTTGAAACGTCAGAACCGAAACTGAAACTAAAACCTATTCAAAATTTTCTAAGGTTTTGGGTTTTAAAAATTGTCATCACCATCATTACCAGCACAGTTCCTTTAATGCTGAGCGTCACATAGAGAAGTTGTTTTTTTTGAGTCTTTGGTTTCACCGGACTCGGAATTATACCCAAGTCGACAACTTTTGAAGATCTCCTCACTCGGCCATCTGACCTGCAATTTATCATCGTAATAAAACAAAAATGCCAAGAAGTAGAGCATTTAAATAATTCGTATTCAAAATAAAATAGCTTTCTTGGATGAAACTTAAATCGAAACTGAAACCCAGAAACTGAAGCTGTGCGTAAGCAAAACTGAAACCGAAACTGGAACCTATTTTGCAACAGCGGTGAAACCAAATCGAAACTGAAACCTGACATCTGGATTTCAACACACCAAAACTAACGCCAAGTAGCCAGGTTTCCACCCTTGCTCGAAATACAATTCAAATCATGAAGCAAATTTATAAGAGATTTGCATAATAAACCAATTGATTTTTAACAAATTCTTATAGCTACTAAATTGACAATGGGACACTTTTATGCCGGATCATATTCCTGTAATACCAGAATGAAAGTTCAAAACTGTTTTACTCAAATGGTAAATGTTTCACATTGTCTATAAATATACAATATTTGCTGTCAACTGCTTTCCAGATAGTTTTTTTCTTCTGTTGTTTTGCCTCTTTAAACTTAAGCAGAAGCGACGTTTTCTGTTTTTGAAATGCTGTTGGCAAGTGGTTACTGACATACACGTATGTCTTTCTCGTCCTTTCCGTAATCGGTTGTAAAATTTTAGGTTACTTAGGTAGTCCAGTATTCTTTTTTTCTTAAAACACATCCGAAAGTTTGATGATTATAGGACGATTAACTTTTTCTCCTTTATTAAATATTGGATTCTGAGGTAATCAATGAATATCAACCAGGTTCGACGCGTGAGTGTCCAGCTGAAGACCTTCCCTCGTAAATTAGTCAAAAGTTGTTTGGTTTCCCAAGCGTTCGTTCTTTTAAACCGTATTTAAGTTTTTTTTTAATGTACTTTGAAGATGGCATCACATTTTGATTTTGTAGGTCTGTCACATCGGCTTTATTGTCCAGGCTTTCCTCTATTTTCGAAAATTTCTGTTCCACGTCTTCAAGTGTCGCATCATAATGCTCAAACTTTTTTTCAATGTCATCCAATCTACCATTTATGCAATCAAGTTTGTCCATAATCTTGTCTAGCTTTGCTTCAATGTTCATCTTTTACTGATTCACTTTGTTACTTCTCAGCCAAATACTGCGATCAACCTGCTGTCACCGCTAAGAATTTCTATCTCGCAAAAGTACGTCAGCACGCCCCAGAATGCTTAACACAGAATAAGATTCCAAATTTACTAAAGCAACGAAATTGTGTTTAAGGACATTTCTTGATTTTGTTGTTCTTGATGTGCGGTTGATTATGGTTAGAATAATTAATAATTGCGAATGTTAAAAAATGCACTGAGATTTGGTATTTAATTACTCCAGGTATGACATTCAGCATTTTTTCGTTAGTAATAACATGGTCATTGGCCAAGTAAAGTTTCAGTTTGGTGAGTTATGCAAGTCGCAGTGGTTATTGCTGAAATTGAGTTGTTGCTTTTTATGATCGTCTGATAAGTTTTTGTGATGTTTTCTTAATAATTATTACTTAATAAATTAATGTTCATATCGCCAAGAATAAAAGATTTTTTGCATGTCTGGTTTAATCCACCAAACAATTGTTAATTTGTTCTAAAAAATCCTCCACGTTGTTTTGAGAGGGATGCCTATAGATAATAAATTTTGCTGTTTCATCAGTGGCAAGACGACATTAGAAAAAGAGTTAAGCAAATAATTTATTGCTAATACCCTGAAGTTGATTTGTACTGTTGATTTGCCATGGTGCCAATTAATTATACAGTAGCAAGTATGACTCATTAACAAATAATGCAGACCGGTATTTAAGGACGTTAATTGAGACGAAGTTTGACTCGAATCGCGGCACCCAGGGTATCACACAGTTTACTCATAAGAACTCGCATATGCTCGTTCCACGAAAGATTTTTATGAATTATTGTTCCTAACACTTGCACTGAAGACACTTTTTTAATTGGAATGTTTCTAATTCTTAAATTTAGATTGCTGGGGGGAGACTTTTAGTAAGCACTCCTGAAATACTCACACTTAGTTTTGTTTGCATTTATCAAGAGCTTTTAGGCAGCCTGCCAATTATCAATGTTACAGAGTTCTCAAGCCTTTTATTCAATAGCTATTGAGCCGTTTTGCCACTGATAAAAACAGTTGTATCATTCGCAAACAATAACTAGTTTCATGTTTCAGGCAATTAGGGAAGTCATTAACACAAATCATGAATACTAAAGAGTCGAGGATTGAGCTCTGAGGTTCCAATAAGTTTATGGCGTTAATATTGGAAGAAGCAGCGCCATTGTAACAAACCTGTTGAGTGCATCCAAAAAAAACGCAGTGGGAAACTGTTAAATGACTGTTTAAAGTCTTTGATTCAAGCAGCCATCCTCTAGAAGAATGTCACACAAAAGAGGAGCAATGAAACTTCTCCACCTTGTCATCATTAGATTTTGTACCACAAATTACTCATGTTTTAAACTAAATTAATCCTTGCAGAAAAAAAAGTGTTAAAACTAATGAACAATGCAAAGCAGAGATCAAAAGCTCGCAGAACAAAACAGAGTCAAGGCTTGAAACCAATGCAAAGACAAAACCAAGCGCAGAATAGCCTCTCATCCCCTCAACCAAAAAGGAAATTCTGTGACATGTACATTGTTTTTTGTAGGGTAGAGATCAGAAGTTGAGATCGTGAAAAGTCGTTCTTCATTCACGTAGATTTCATAGAGTTCACTTTAGTTAATTTGGTCTTGTGCTACTAAATTTATAATCCATCTTGAGTTGTTTAACGGAGAAGCCACGGAATGGTCGTGTAGTTGAGAAACATCATTGAATTGCAATCCTTCATGAGCTGGTATTGCAAAATGCAGATAATTTCCTTTCTCAAAAGTTAGAGATTGAGTAGGATTTGCAGTTTATGAACATTGCGTTGACAATAGATGTGGCAGGATTTGAGACTAAAACAATTGCGTTGTCTGAGTAGTAGTAGTGTCTTTTATTTCTGCATCACCGAATTATGAAGAACTCAGCAATATGGGATTTCAAATTCAAGCCGACACGGAAAAGGGAGGAAGCAACAAAACGATTAATGTTCTGACATGCTAGCGAGAATGAAATTTGAAGATGAGGAAATTAGTAGGCATGGTTGCAACACCCGAGAGCTATTAACAAAACTTGCCGCTCCATCTGCTTGCGCTATCTGTGGCAAAGGTTCAGAAACACGAGCAAATAGCTTTAATTGTGGATGTTCTTTCCAGAATTCTTGACCTAGTTTGTTTCCCATTGGAATTTCATGTGTGCCTAGTCTCAGTTCTGAAAGTCATAATACTTGTTTCATTCTAAGCATGTTTTCAAAATTGGATCACCACTTTTGTTAATTCATGCTTTTTGGCTGACTTATTTGATTGTAGCTTCATGCAAGCACGAATTCTGGAAGAAGCAACTGAACTGTGTTCAACTTAAAACATGCTGACGTTATCATCAGTCTTTGTAAAGACCTGCAGTTTGCATCAAACTCTTCTTAAGTTTGTTCAATCTTATTGAGAAGTCAGGTGCTAGACATAGTCCACAAATAGACTAGAGAAAAACAGTCTTTAAAAAAGCGCCCATGGGGTTGCGTAGAAGGTGATTTTCAAGTGCGACTTTTCGGTCTGCACGCAGCCCTTTACTGTTCTTCCTGTGGTTATCAGTAATCATTTAAAGGGAATTAAGTAAACAGTACCATAAGCTGCCTTAACATTTCCAGTGGTAGCCTGGTTCTGGACCACGACCTGGAATGGTAAAGAAATAAAGGATGGACACTTGGAGCAAGAAAGGCGCAGTTTTTGCAATCTTTGTACTCAATGTCAAGGCCAGTACCACCAACATACAGATCCCTAGTCAGCTTGGGCTAATTTCAATTGCTTGTGAAACGGTATTGCTCAAACATGCTCAAATGATGAGTGGTTACTTTTGTGACTTGTAATCGTGGCACCGAGAAACAACTTGCGCACTATATCATTGTTGGATGTCCAATTTGCCATGCCCCTATTGAGCTGTGCGTCTGCACAACCTTGAAGACAAAACTACGTGGCTTCTTAATTCGTTCTAAAATGTTTAATTTGTCAAGTCCAGCGCAGTAAAAGATATACTCGTTGCTCCAGAACCAACCAACAAACTCCTGTAAAAAGAAAAAACAAATATCGTTGTGCACAAATTTGGAATAATTTGCCGCGCCCTTTACAAAATTAGAAAACACAAGTTTTTGACAAATATTTACCCATACGCTGCGGTCATCAAAAAACTATTGCATGATTTGCTGAAGCATGTTGCAAGTTTGTGGTACCCATCTGTGCTGCTGAGCGTGAAGTAACACAGTAAAACAGCTCAGATGGCCGAGTGGTATAGAGCGTCTGTCTCTTGAGCTGTAGACTCAGGTTTGATTCCGAGTCAGGTCAAACTAATGACTTTAAAATTGGTATTCATAGCTTCCCTGCTTGACACTCAGCAATAAAGGGACAGTGTGGAGAACAAGCCGGCAAGTTTACTTATGTCGTTGGGAAAGGTACTTAGCGGGATTCCCCCATCTTGGTGTGGTAGACAGATGGCCGGCAACTCTTAAGCGAGCTTGTATAGCGCATTGATTGCTTTCTCGTGATAGGAGGATAAATATGCATCTAACTAGCTTTGATTGAAGAGTGATGTTGCAGCCAAGCGGTGGGTCACTGGCAGCTCTTTGCTTTTGGCACTTGCAATTAAACACATTTAACAAGCTCGTTTTAGGGAGTTACCACCCACCTACTCACTAGGGTTATGATTTTTTTTTTAAATGCCTGGTGTCTTAAATGATGAACTTTTATATATTAGTAATGAATATCATTTTTATTTTGCCTAACTTTGCGAAAACCTGGTGCACTTTATGTAAAAAAAATTGTACAATTTGCGAAAATGCATGATTTTATTCAGATATTTAAATTACTGTTTACAAACTTCACGTGTAGATATTTGTCATGTTTTGACTTCTTGATAATATCTTGACTTCTCGTTCGGCTACCACATTTGATCTTGCTACTTCAGTTACAGATGGGGCATCAACCCAATGCGTCTAAAAACATTTTAGTGCCTTGGGACATGCTAGTTGAGTGATAGCACTTAAAAGATCTTGGTATGTTGACATTTTGTGATGCTGGTTGCTAAACCAAGCTTCTGCCCACTCAGCAGCTATGAAATCACAGATTTTTTCCATCTTTTGTCGCTGATCTGGAAGCAAGAAATAGGCTATGAGTGCAAAAGTTGCTCTCGAATTCCACCTTGCATTGTGAAGTGATGGAAGTTTTCGCCACCTGATCTTTGGAGGTAATTCCGACGCTTTGAAAACATTGTATGCTTCGCACAGTTCAAACAGGAACTTGTAGTCATCTCTCCATGTCAGGTTTTCAACTTCAGGCGTCTCTTTCACCCCACTGTAATCAACTTGCAACTTTTCATAGTCGCTTAGAATGTCTTCAACAAAACCGTAGTTGATATCTGGTTTCTCGGATGCCGTTGGAAAATACCAATCAAGGACATGACGAAGAATGAGGTCTAACACATGGTTTTGGCATCCAATGTATTGAGGCTTCTGAAATCCTTTACCTTCAAATTCCCTTTGCAACCAAACAAGAACTCCGTTTTTTCTTCCTGTATTGACCAATGTAGTATCACAAACAAATCATTTTTATGCTGGACCAAGCTTCAAATTCATCAAGAGTTTTCTTAATAGCATCAAATATGCATTCTGAAGAGCCACTAGCACAGCAGACAGCTGATAAGTTGATGCTTCTGGTGGGGCTTGTAAGACATATCACTTGATACTCTTTTTTCTCAATTCGTTTTCCATCAAAGTGTAGACAAAAGTTATGTTCGTTCTGTTAAATATGCTTAATAGTTTTTGCTTTGTTTTTCCCATTCTCAATGACTCTCCTCCATATTGCAGTCTGCGATGGAGTTGGCAATCTCACACCGTCATCTGCTAAGCTTGTGCAAACTCGAGAAGCTTGTCTTGTAGATAATGAAAATTTCGAAACCAGACCAGATGCAGATTTGGCACTTTCGTATTTTCGTTTTTGAACTGGATCTTCAACAGCATACTCAGAACTGGAACTATCAGTACATTCTGAAGTAGAATTATCGAAAAACAGATTTAAATCAGCAGTTGTGCTACCGTGACTTACTTCTGCAGCCACTCCAGGCCGTTTTGATGGATGAATAGAAGATTTGAGTGCAATTTTTTATGTTGTGTAACCGATGCTACCCTGCGATTCCACTTGCACTTTGTAGAGATCTTTATCTTCTTTCAAAAAAATCAAATCAAATCTTCATTATACTCGTATTACGCTGAAGCGTGTAACAAGTGGCGGGGCCCATCTCCGCGGCTTAGCGCCAGGGCTACACAGCTCCGAAGAAACGTCGCAATGATGGCGAGCCGTTGGCGACACTGTGCCGATTTGACCAGTCCGGGAATCGAACCCCAGACCTCCCGCACCGAGAGCGTGCGCTTAGCAACTGAGCTAACGGCTTTGCATAACCAAAATCCGTCAATTTTTGTAAAATCAAACACATTTTCAAGATCTTTTTCAAATTTTTTGACTTTTTTTTGATAGCTGATGTACCCATTCACCAACTGGGATACTTTAGCATGGATTTGTTGTTTTGAAACATTCGGAAAATTTAGCTTTTGCCGTAGACTTAACAATTCACCCACAATTTCTGCTATTCTTTTGGTTTTATCTTTCATTCCATCCTGAAATAGCCCCAAATATCTTCCAACGACTTTCTTTTTCTTCGGCATTCTGCATAGTTCAACCAGAGCACTCATCAATGGAATTTCTTCCCTCCTCTTTACTTTATCGTTCAAATTTGATGTCGATTTACTGGAACTTTTGTCTATCACAGTTTTTGATAGTTTTGACATGTTAGCAAGTAAATCTCTCGTAACTAGCTACCGGTAGTACAAATATAATAACTGAGCTTATAGCAGACGCAAATACGGTGATAATGATAACTTTACAAAATATCTGTAATATGATAGAACAAATTTATTGTAAAACAAAGATTCAGTAAGTTAACTGCAGAGCCAGATTTGTTTCTAAACTAAAAATACCGCGGTTTTGTAAAATCAAATGTAATGCTGCAAAACTTTGTGTTTAAATCTACATACCTTAAACTTAGCCGTCTGCCTTCCAGCAGAACCATCACCCTGCTGGCAGAACCTCATACTTCTGATATATCTACCATACAGCTTAAAAGTTGAGTGTTTGAAACTCTTCCCGCAATCTAAACGGCTTAAGTATTGAACTGCACTGCCAATAGGCCTATTTTCTTTTTCCTTCAACAGCTTTTCCGGGATGCACACTGGTACAGTAAACTGCTATTACAATCACAAACTAAAAAGATTTATCTGGCAGCGTAGGTGCTATCCTCCTTTCAAAGCATAAAGGACTCGTTTAGCATAGATTCGTTTAAAAACGCTTGATTGACATTTGAAAATAAGCCAAAAAGCTGAAATTTTTCAGAGTAATGGGTGCGTTAGGTTTTTCTTGCCTAGAAGCAAAATATTTGCATAATACTAAGTAGTATTAGCAAGTTCATCGGTTGCATACCCAGGGTTTTGAATTTTTTAAAAAAGTTCATAACATCATAAGCCTACTACTCACCTCTCTGAAGTTAAAAAATTTTATTCAGTATATTTCTCCATGACACACAAGTGAACTTGTTAATGTTAGCTCATGATGCACAAGTGAACATGATACACAAAAAAGTCAGTCTGGAAAAAAAAAGTAATCAGTTATTAGTCTGAAAAGTGCTGAACATAGAGTTGAAAAGCTGTTAATGCCACATTTAAGTCTTTGCTTCGACCCAATTTATAATTGAAACATGAGTGTACTAGTTAAAATGCTAGTGATGTAGCCGCTTGATTATCTGATTTTATCCATTTTGTTAAAATTCTACTAGTTAAAATGCTAGTGATGTAGCCGCTTGATTATCTGATTGTATCCATTTTGTTAAAATTTTGTTTTCACTTGTTTGTTGCAATTTGATTTCTTTTTCTTTGCTAGTAATTGTTGTTGTTTTTTTTCGTACATTTGTGTTAACATTATAAGCTTGGTGCATGAGATGCTGTACACACACAAGGCCTGAACCTCTCGCTGCAGTTCATGCAGCATTTCAGTTGATAAAATCTCTTTTTTCAAAAATTGATTTGGATGAAAGATGCGAAATAAGAGTTGAGCTTTGCAATGATAATGTCATAGCATGCAGTTAATATTTGTTTTTAATGTGTTTAATAAGTTACTAAAATTGTCTTAATTTTTCAAATGACATGTGGACATTTATTGCAGCATATTGGTCCAACTGTCTTGGACAGCCACAACGTTGATGTTGTTAGCAAGGAAGTTGGCATCAAAACTACAGAGATTGCTCGTAATACCTCTGAAGTAAGAACCTCAGATATTTCTTGTGTTCATTCCCGTAAATCACTTGACATCGACACTTCATCACCTGCATGCCCCTCCTCATCTTTGCTCATTAAAGCTGACATTGATGTGAAGAGTTTTTTACAAACCAATGATTTGACACCCAATCATAAAATGAATTTAAGGCAAGAAACTCAGTTGAAGCAGCAAAACATTAATGGAATGTTGTCTGATGGGACTCCGTCATCTCCAATGCAGCTGGAAGAACTGGCCTTGCAGGAAGAAAAAACCGTTGTGGACTGTTTGGAATTATCAATGAGATCTCCACAGGTGCACCAAGGACCGGAGCCAGTAGTGACTTGGACGCCTGGAAAAATTATTTCAAGAATAAGTTCGGTGAAGGAAAGAGGGTTGAAGTCTGCTCAAACTTGCCAGGAGAAGGTTCCAAGAGTGACTGCAATGCAGGAAGAAAGACCGCCAGTACTCACACCACATAATCGATCAAAAGAATCAGAGGTTGCTGCTCAAGTACCTCTGAGTGGAGTAGTTGGTGCAGCATCTTCATTGATGGGGGTTAGTGGAACATGTGCGGAGCAATTTTATAATCAGCAAAGCAAGGTTCCATTGACGGCTGCTGCAGTTTCTCGTCAAATATCCAGAGTCCCTCTAGAAAATGAATGTGGTTCACTGGAACAGACCTTAGCTTTGAACCTTTCGGAATGGAATAACCTTCCACTGTCGATGAAGCTTGGCCTGGTCGAACAGCTTAGTGATAAGATCAGCAAAACTATGAGTTTGCAGGTGAGTTTGCTCCTCTCTAATTCGATATGCATATTCATGTTTATTGAAGTGTTTGTTAACCAGTATGAAAATTTTTTTAAAAAATCATTGTTTTCTGATGATAGATTTATGTGTTCCTCCATTTAAATGCTGTTCGATTTCTGACCACCTTGGAATATTGAGCACACTAAGAAGTTGGCTTTGCCAACCATTTTGCAGTATTTTGGAATTTGTATTTAGTATTCACTGTTTCAGTGTGCACTTACTTAAGTATATGTTTTGTGAAATATGGAATACTTCGAATATGAGACGGAAGTAGATTAAGGAGGAAAATATAACCACAGTAATTCTCAAACCTTGACGTTTCGACAACATAGATGCATCTGTCATCATCAGCAGTGTGAGCAAGTTCATCGTTTACCAATATACCTAGGGCTGTCCAGGTTTTGGGATATATTTCAGAAACTGTTTTTTTTTTTATTTTACAAAATGCACCACAAACAAAATCACAATTACACAAAATGATTACACATTACACGCAACTGTTATGTGTAATGAAAGTCAATTTTAGAAGTTCAATTTCTTCTTTTTGCAATTCTTTTTTTTTTTTTATTAGAAGATGGAGTAAGCACTTCAAGTTAAATTTTAATGTCTTTTATACAAGGCTCCCAGAGTTCCGGATTTTGCCGGATTTCCGGTATTTTGCACTTGAAATCGGCACCTACCGATATTGTTCCAAAAATGCTTTTTTTTCTAAGAGCACCTACCCCCCTCGCGTGCCATCTGCCAGGATTTTTTGCGTTATGTACTTGACTTTTCTCTGAGTGCGTTTTTATATGAGTAAGAAAATTAACAATTTATTATATGCAGTGTTGTAAAGTCTCATCATGCTGCAGTGAAACTAACCTCACAATTGTAAGATTGTTGACGTCATAAACCATGTTCTCAATAAGTCATAAGCAGCTCGCTCGTTATAGGCCGTAAAAAATTGAAAAAGCATAATTGTGACATCACACAATGTTGCATCGTGGTATGGTCCCTGCGTAACTTTACGTTATTGCACTTACGCCCTACCAACTAGGAAGAGCTTATTTTGAAGGTAGGAAGGTAGTAGGGCTTATGAAAATGATAGTCGAAATTTAGATTCGGTTCGGTTAAAGTGGAATTGATTTGGCTTAGTTCAGTTTAAGTAGAAGTGATCGTAGGCGCACGCAGGGGGGGCACGGTGTTATGCCCCCCGTTGGCCTTGTAATAAGGTGCAAAAACCTAACTTGCAGTCTATAATTTCTCAAACTTATAATGGTTGCAGCCTCCTTTTGCGTATTTTTGCCAAACTTCTGCTTTTAGACATAAGCTGCGAGAATATTTTTGCATTGTTCATTTTGACTGCGCTCACTGCATGCCCTTTTTCAATAAAAAATGTGCTAAAATGATTGTTTTTTTGTGAAAATCCTAAAAATTTGTTGGCGGCTGGGTGCGGAGCCACTTGGCCTCCGGCGGCTGGGACTTTGGCCCCAGAACCCTGATAAAAGCCCCCCCACCTTTGCCAAACCCTGAGTGCGCCACTGGAAAGTGATTGTCACTTGTCAGAGCATTTCCTGTTTGTATGATGCATAAGACATTGTTACTGCAGATTAAACAGTTAAATGCACTAAAAATTACTTTTTTTAGGTAAAAAATGCAAAAATTTTCAGTGGCTGGGGCTGTGCCCCCACACCCCCTTGCCTCCGGCAGCTGTGGCTTCGTCCCCAGGCCCCCAACATAGCCCTCCCGTTGCCACTTTCTGACCACTTATTTTTTCGGCTTTTTCACCATTTTTGGCCGGAGCCTGATTAGTTATCACTCACGTTTGGACGTGTCAGTAGAGGTGGTGATTGAACTTGAAGCAATAATTCTCTCACTTGCAATATAATTTTCATTGTGTATCTCGATTAACTTTTCATAAACTTTGTCACATTTGCCAACTCATTAAATGCTTTAGGAAGCGTAGAATGTGTCGCTTTAATTGTTGCTTGGGATGGTTCTGCTGCCTCATCTAATAAGCTGAATGATTTATTATGGTATAGATAATCCTGCACTTGAGCTGAGCCTAGCCGGAAGCTTTCCAGTTTTCACCTTTATTATTTTTTGAAGTGCTTCATACCATCAGCGTAATCAAGTTTATGCCTGGGCAGGGGTGATGGTTGTCAGTGGTGCACCCAAAAAGGGTTAGGGGCATCGAACCCCTCCCCACCCTTGTGAAACCGAACTCTTGTTTTTAAAGTGAAGTGTCTAAACTGTGCAAGTCCAGTACGTGCTGTTATTTCAAAACAGCTTTGGCAGAATTTGCCCGGCATCATACTGAAGTCAAACCAGCTGGTTGGTGTAGTGGTAAGAGACATTGTTATCAGTGCGGGCAGGGGTGGATCCAGGAGGTGATGTGGATATGCATCCCCCCACCAGCCATTTTTAAACATGTTTTTGATGAATAGCCTACAATTTTTTTATAATTTCGAACCTTTTTGATTACAGTAAGCCTTACGTCCTAACAGCCTAAGCACGCATGATCGAAAATGTACGAACAAAATGCATCATATTTGGTGAAACACGTAGATTGAACGGCAAAAAATTTTAAATTTACCTAAAAATTGTTCAAAAAGTACTAAAATAGCCACTGCAGTATGTAAATTTTCAACAATTTTCCAGGGGAGCATGCCCTCGAACCCTCCTAGAGCCTTTTTTTATTCTCAATATGCTTCAAAATAATTCTGCCTGAAAAAACTTCGCTTGCAACTATGTCAAAATTTGGTGCCCTCTTCCTGAAAAAATTCCTGAATACGCGACAGACATGCAAACATTTTTGATAGGGTTTTTTACGTCTTTTTTGGGTCTAACGTCTGTATTTAGCGTACATTCAGTCTAATTCAAAATTTCACTCCCCCCCACCAAACTTTTCTGGATCCTCTCCTAAGTGCGAGATCGAGTTTTTTTTTTAGAACCCCCCCTTTAAAATATGTTGGGTGCGCCCCTGGTGGGTTGTCGTCATTTGGCAGGGCACCTCTTCCAAGACGGATGGAAAGACCAAGGCTGAGGGTTTATCCTTTTACCACCCTGGCCACCATACTGCTTGGGTCAGATGCTGACTGTAAGGGACTGTAAGGTAAGGGATCTTGTTTCGTCATCCAAAACCATTAGACCAAACATACCTCGGGGTTTCCGATGTATAGGACACTGTAAAATGATGTGGTCTGTGGTTTGTTCACTGGCACCACTGGCAATTCCCTCATAAAGCACAGTTCCCACAGGGTTTAGATTCACCCGAAGTCGGGGTAGTACACCCAAAGTCGTGGTAGTTTCCAGTCTCTCGAACAGATAAGCAACACCTTTACAATTTCAGGCAAAAGTGCAGCAATAAACAGTTATCGCTAATTCTTCAATGGAAATTGACGTCACAAAAGAAACAAAAAAGGTGCCCGTAGATACAAAAGACGTAAGAAATTTATAAAACAACTTGAGGAAAAAACACAGGCCAATTCTACGGTATTGAACAAGTCAAGCTGTGAGTTAACGGATAAACATTTGAAACTATTGCTACACGGTCTCAATTTTGTCCCCACACCTAAATGGACAGAGTCTACTGAAGATCTTGAATGGATTAACCTTTATGTACACCTACGCACGGTCGAGTGGGATGACGTGATTAGCGGGGACGACACTTCTACTTTTCAACAGATTGTACCAAAGAAACTCAAAATTCCCAAATTTAACCGATCGGATCCAAACTTACTTGATGAAAAAATACAAACTTATCGTGAATTAGTTTCAGCAAAATTACGAAATTTAGAACCAGAAACTAAAAGAATTTATCGGTGGAAAAACAATCTTGAATTTTCGACACGTATAGCGTTGAATGAATTACGTAACCTGGTTGCGAACAATCGTGTTGTTATTTGCCGTTCCGACAAAGACGGTAAAGTAATTGTTGTTGACTTTACTGATTACAATCGAATAATGCGTAGAGAACTCCAACAATTTATTCCATTGGTGCACCTTACCTTTGATAATGTTAATAAGTATTTCGAAACAGTTCGCACCAAAACCAATCAGTTAATTATAAATTTACACAAGATTGGAGTGATTGATAATGTTTTTCTCAAGCACATAATTGGTGTCAAAAAGTATGGTAGTGAATATCGTAAAATCCTTGGTGTTATTGCCAAGCACTTTACTTGCAATCAGCCCGCGTATGCCTATCCACTTTTCGCGATCCATAAATTGGATCCTAATGTCCTGCAAACTACACCTATTTTAGACATACCTATTCGTTTGTTACAATCGGCTGGCACTATCACCACATCTCGCATTACTGCATTTATCAAACATCTGCTCAGTCCTATCAGTGTCATTTTCTGTAAGTATAAGTTCAAAGAATATTGCCGCGATAGCAAGGACTGCCTGGAAAGCCTTGCCACTTGGAAACAACACACTTCTTTTAATCCCAATGTGGAAAATTTGTACATAACGGCAGGAGATGTTAAAAGTCTCTATCCAAACATCTCAAGACCTTTGGCTTTGACAGCCATACAGTTTGCCTTGTACAGGTTTACGACAGTCTCTGCTGAGAGTATTGACATCTTGATAGAACTGCTTTCTCTTTGCATGGAAAGCGTTATAGTCCTACATGGTGAATCGTTTTATTCACGCTCCAGTGGCATTGTCACAGGAGACAACCACTCGGTTTCCATCGCCAATTTCACTCTCCACTAAGCGTTGTTACCTGCCGCTGATGTCATTAATACTGCTGTTATTTTTCGATGCTTTATCGATGACATCATTTGGATTTCTCATGGGACAGAAAATACTAAGGCTGTCCAAGATGCAGTAGACCAGGCTCTTAAAGCAATAACCTTGCATTGAGTTTTCGAAGTATCTGTACGGGACCTACAGAACAGGGTAAAAGTCTCGAGTTCCTGGATGTTGACCATGTAATTGACATGTCATTTCCAGCAGGATTTTACACCAATGACTTTCTTAAACCCACAGCTACTGAGAGGACTTTTTTGCACGGCAGATCCCATCACCTGCCGGCCGTTTTTAAGTCGATACTTTTTGTTGAAGCCGTACGATTGAGACGGCTGAATGAGTGTCAGATCCAATACACAAAAAGTCTGGGTCGACTCCAAGCGAAATGTTTAAAATTGCACTTTAATATGGGAATGGTGGATGACATGATTCGAAAGGCCATGACCTGGACTGAACGCTTTGGACCTAATTCCAGTGATCATAACAATAAAAAACGGATAGTTTGGGCTACCGCATTTAAAAATATTTTGTCTCTTTCGGAAAAGGAAAAAGCATTGATTCCTCACGCCACCATCGTCTATAAAAGACCGTTTTCGCTGAACTCAATGATTACCAACTACAAAAAAATTGCTATAACTCAGGAAGAGAAAATGCCACCACTACGCCGACTTCGGGTGAATCGAAATCCTGTGGGAACTGTGCTTTATGAGGGAATTTTGGTGTTCATAGAAAAAATATGGTCAAAAACACTAATACTGTCACCAATCCCCATGGAAAATTTTTGACGCTAAAACAGAACCTCAATTGTAAAAACTATGGAATTTGCGCCGCAAGGTGTCTCTTGTGTGGTCAATTCTATGTTGGCCAGACGATTAATAGGTTTTCCAAGCGATGAGCTGGGCATCGTGCCTCGTGGATAGCTTGCGGCATTTCGGAGAGCAAAATTACTTCCACAGTGGATGACAGCTCGGCTCTTTATGCTCACTTGATCAAATATCACAATACACTTCGTAAAGCTACCACACTTCCGTACTTATTTGATGTAATTTTCTTACAACAAACCAAAAACAAACAAAACCTAGACCTTTATGAAAGCCAATGGATTTATAAACAGTATGCTCAAATTAATATAGCTAAAGGAATTCTACCTACCGTATTTATTCGAGTATAACGCGCAAAATTTTGTACTGATTTTTAATCAAAAATTAAGGGTGCGCGTTATACACGAGTAAATAGGTCGCACAGCACGCTGTTGCCAGATAAATTCCCTATCACGGCTACAGCGCGCAATACGTTGCTTTGAAGACTACCGCTTTCGCTTTGCTGATATTTGTTTACTTGCAGCATTCGCTTCGCGCGAGACTACAAACTCACCATGCGTTGGCTTCCCACTGCATTGAGAAAAGTCAGTTTATTGATTAAAAGGCGGTTGCAGTTTCAACGCAATTACCGTACGATAAGCTTAATGACGTAACAATACAAAATGTTACGATATAAAGGACGGCACAGATAAACGTTCTATTCAGTTTCAGCATTGCCTGTTTTACTGGTACCGGTAATTCAGTGCTTTCAGTGGAAACATTTTTATTTCTATGTGAAAAATATTTTATACTAATTTTCATTCAAAAGTTAGGGATGCGCGTTATACACGGGTGCGCGTTATACTCGAATAAATACGGTAAATATAAATAAGGTTTCTTGGTTTGTGTAGTCACCACTCCGCTTTTCCACCTTGTGCCTGCGCTTGATTGATTTTAGCCTTAGATGCATTGTGGTTCTTAACGGTTTTATTCAAAGTTTAGTTTGTGCATGCCCATTACGTGTTTATAGAACGGTTTTATTCAAAGCTTAGTTTGTGCATGCCCATTACGTGTTTAGTTTACTTTAGCTACAGTTCTCGAACCTTAGATTGATTGAGCGTTGTTTTATTGTGCAGATTAACTGAGGATGACCCACATGGGTCGAAATCGATTTTAGAATAAAGTTTTAAATTATTGACTGATTTTGCTTACCAGCAATATTTCCAACCTTTAGGCCTTGTCTACACTAGAGCGACGCCAAGCTAAGCGACGCGCTGCTGCCCAAAGCGTTGCTGTCTACACTATGTTTTTACTTGCGCCGCTGAGCGAGGCTTTGCGTTGAAGTGACGTAGAAAGTAGCAAAATTTTTCGCGTTCGATTCGCACCCAGGTTTACAAGATGAATTAATTTCGACAAAATGAACTTTTCAGCTCATGCATCTTTTTATCTAACTTTTATTCAAAGCAAAAGCAGCAAAAAAACTTACATAATAGATCATTGGTTGAATTTGCAGTCTGGTTAACACTTAACAGGATCATTTTTAAAAGTCAAAATATCCCATTCAGCTGATGCAATGAAATTTTTGCTTGTCCAATTTTATTTAAATTTGCGAGACAAAACATATTTAAAAAACATATTATAAACGTAGGCCCTATTACCTACAGTACGCTATGTGGTAGCCTGGCAGGTGAATGCATGAGCAGCTGCAGAGCGTATTCTCGCACAAAATTGCAACCTCATAGATCAGGAGTTGGCAAACTTTTCACACGAAAAGCCACATTTAAAAAAAAATTGAAGCCGAGGGCAGTAGTGATTGGAAGAGCAAAAAAAAGTCTACACGCCCTCAGATGTCCCGTCTTCTACGGAGAATCAGTCAAAAGCATAAAAGCTTTTGATTTACGGTAGGAGTTTATATTTCTGTCTGCGGGCCGCTTAAAATGGTCTAGCGGGCTGTAGTTTGCCCAGCCCTGCTCTGAACCCATTGAAGTTTCGCCTTTGTGGAATTAGTTACCGGTAGGCTTGTGAAATTGATACGTTTTTGCCAGAACTTAGCCAACATTTTATGTAGGGACGCCGAAATTATTTTTGGAGTGGGTGCTTAAAATTAATTTTACGGCTGAAATTACAGGACGTAATGCCACATTGTTTTGCAGTAACCCTGTAGGCACTATTTCGCAGTAAACCCGTAGGCACCGGTCATAAGAATAAGAACCGAATTCAAGTCGTATTAAATTAATCGTATTAACCTGACTTAAAACACTCTTTTACACCGGCAAGAACCAATTTTTATGCGTGAAGCAAATTTTAGCCCTGTAAAAATCGTAACTTACCGTAATGGATTTTATAGTTTCGTGAAACTATTTTTCTGTCTCAGAATAATTAACGGAGATTCATGCACTTGAAGCTACTTTTCGGTAAAACCTCAGCCGATTCGTCCGTGAAACTACGCAAATTCTTATCTTTCGCTATTTTTTCTCTAGATCGAGGTGCTATAATTGTCATGACTCGCTACCTTTCACCAAAATATTCTGGTCAACACAACTAAATTCAATGCAAAAATTTTTTGTTCAAGGGTTTTCGCCATTATTTCCTCGCAAAATTTGGTATTTTCCGCAAATAGACACTAGATGCATGATCAGTAGTCTGCTTGTTAGTGGCCTCAAAAAAGCACTTGATGCAATTCTTCAGCGTTTAAAAAGAGTTTCTAGGGGCAGTTGTTAAAAGGATAGGCCTAAAAGTTTTCCATTAACAGAACTAGGTACTGTGTAGGCTGAAGTAAAACTTAGCAACGGTACACACCAAAAGCACATCTAAAAAAAAAAAACACAAACGCTATGGTGAGAAGCACATAATTTATTCAGGTCAACAGTACGGTAGCAGTTTTTCAATATAATACAGCACATCATTAAAAATTACATCGGCATCTTGTTATGGACATAAAAATTTGTATGTTACAATAAATATCTGTAGAACAGATTACATCTGAATAAAATCACTGTAAAATCATGAAGCCACTACAGCCTATTTCGCCGTTGTCGGCTCTTCCGGGGGCATAATGTATCTCATTCAAAGAGAAGATGCTTTACGGTTTTTATTCAAATACAATACAAGCTCTAGCTAGCCATAGTTATTGAGCACTCTGCCAGACAAGATTGAGCCCTACTCAGACTTGTAGAGCAGATTAAAGCAAATTGTTGAAAATGAAATATCTTTTTTATTATGTTCTTGATCACAATTTTGGCTCGAATGGTATCAAAGCATTTTAGGAAAATTTGAAATTAAACGCTTGAACAATTGTAGGCTACATCTGTGCAACGCTTAAAATCTTGGCATGGTAAACATTGGACAACACTGCAGAATAAACATTGGACAACACTGCAGAATAAACATTTTACATCCAAAATAATGATCTTATTATGTTCACGATAGGTATAAAGTATTGTTTATGATTTGAGATATTGGCTTCATGTTGAGTCGGTTTGTCGAAAACGCAGCTCTGGAATCTGCAGCACAAGAACTTATCCTGCAAGCTCACATGATGGTGAATGAGAAACATTTCAACGCTTTGCATCTGAAAATAAAAATCCAAATTGTAGTTCAATGTTTGATTAGAAACCAAAACCGAGTCGCATTTTTGTCCTGCTATCACGAGAAAGCTACTGAGCGCTGTACTAGCTTGCTTTGGAGTTGCCGGCCATATATACAAGTGCTTTTCCCCACAGCTAAACAAGCTCGCTTTGGAGTTGCCGGCCATATGTCTATCACACCAAGATGAAAGGAATCCCGTTATGTGCCTTTCCCAACAGCTAAACAAGCGAATTAGCCATCTTGCTCCACACTGTCCAGCAGGGAAGCTGCAAATACAAATTTTTAAATCATCGACTCGACTCGGAATCGAACCCCGAGTCCACCGAACAAGAACCAGACGCTCTATCCCACTTGGCCATCTGATCGGTATAAACACCGTAACACTTTAAAATAAACTTGTAGGTCAATTGTAATATCACAGCACAATAATCAGCAGAGCAACCAACAGTAAAAAATACTGACTTGTAAAAAATGCCTTTAATGTCTTGTTGTTCACAGATAATTTCCATTTCGCTTTCAAAACTGGACATAAACAATGCCAAGGTGATAAGGGTTATAAAAGACTCCAGCACCTAAATAAAACAGTGTTAGCTAACAATACTAGTAGCACAGTAACACTACAGGTCTTAATCCTGCATAGTGCATATGACTAACACCGGCAGGCAACCTATAGCAAACATGCCACTTCACGATAGTAAGGAAAGCTGAAAACGTAAAAATTGTTCAAAGTGTGAAAATGATGAACTATAATAGCTTATATTCAGAACAGTGACCAAAACTTTAGTTTACAAAAAAGCTGCATTATATCGACTTTGTTAAATATTTTTCTCAATTACCACATTAAAACAGTGTGCTTGTGCGTCATAATTCACATTTCAGCAAAGAAAATCTTGTATAAGCTTTATCTTTTGCAAGATTTTTATACAATTCACTAGTGCATAAAAGCAATATTGCGCACAATTCACTACTTCAACCCAAAAAATAAAACAACTGCAATCCCCTTTCCAGTGCCGAAACTAGCGCCCCTTGAACTCCCCAACCGGGGGGGCGCACAAAAAGGGGACCCAAGTAAATAGTTAGTACGTAGTACTATTAACTCAACGTATGATAAAGGTTTCTCAAATAGGCCTATTCTAAGATTCAATATATTTTTTGTCTTAACTCGCGCAATGTGGGTCCCCCATACCATATTTATGCTTTAGGCCATGGAGGGGCCTGCAAATTTTTCGAAAAATAGCAGTCGCAAAACTAGCAAACAAACGTTTAGTGACATACCAAGGGCCCCTCATCCTCATAGCGCAAAAATAAGCCTTGAAAACGTTTTTTCTTCGCATTGGTAGCAAAATGTTAGAGTGTAGGGTTTGCTTGCAGCATTATTTTAGTGGGTTTGGAAGGGACCTAGTAAAACAGACTTTTAAACCTTGTTAAAACTGAGGATATTTAAAAGCTCAAAACGCACAAAAATCCTCCAAAATAAAGTCAAATTCCGCAAAATTTTCTGGGGGGGCATGCCCCCAGACTTACCTAGTTTGACATCGCCCCTTTGGGGCTTGCTCTTTTGTATCACCATCCAAGAAAAAAATTTTAGAGGGCCCGGAAAGATGATTTTGGGGGGGGGCGCATTGCCTAGTTTTGGCCCTGCCCCTTTCTCCCCACTAAAGTAATTAGCATTATACTGGGGGCACACAAACTGAGCTTATGGCACAATAAATCACGAAATAAAATGCAGTAATCCAATCACTACTGAATGCATAACCAACTAACTAGGCAATGATTTGTAAAAAATTAACTGTTTGAAGTTAAGGCTTCTTTGACAAAATAAAATCAAACCTTCAAAACCAATCACTAACAATTCTTGTGCTGCCATCATATCAGGCACTAATGTGGGCAGCAGAATTTCATGCAACTCGTTATACAGTGACTATTCACAATATACCATACATGCAAAGTACTACTTTTTGTTGCAAAAGTTTTTATATGTGATAGTTCAGCAAAACTTTGTGGAGTGCAAAAACAACTTTTGCCGTACTTCTGAAATTGATTAAGCGGATAGAAAAGTCTTCAATCTTCGACTGCACTCATTACTATTACTGAGCAGAATATATTGCATTCATCACAATCCATAAACCAAAATTGCATATTTTAACAGCAAACCATTTAAATAAAATTGGATTTAAATAAGCCGACAAATAATTAGTGTTATGATCTGCAAAAATTATAACATGACCTGTATTTTTCTAAAGTAAGATATTATGTATGTATTTAGTAAACCAATTATTACCACCAGTAACACAGTAACATACTACCGGTAGGCCCATATTAACTAGTCAATATAGTTTTACAATACAAAGCTCATACCGATTATGTGGTGGAAATAAACTTATCTGCACAAAACTTTATCATAGCAGCAGACACATCCTGTATAGACAACACAATACTAGCAAATCATGCATCTTATAAAAATATTGATTGCATAAAACAATACCTTAATGTAGACTCTATCAGAAAAAACAGCTGGTGACCGCTGTTGTAAATTTTGTCACAGAAGTTGAAACAATATGGTGTGTTTTGCATAGCATCATAATGGGCTTCCACTTTTACTACCGGTATTGCACTGTAGTCAGTTTTTAATATATCTACTACAGCTAGTATGCTGTATGATAGTCATTAAATTGTGCACCAGATAATTACCTAATAATTGATAAAAAAGTGTTAAAAGATGTAGTATTTTTACACAGTGCATCTGAAGCAGTGAAATTCATATATTTTTAGTGTAGTCTATATTACCGGTATGCGTCTCGATAATTATGTTCTGTGTAATTACCATATAATTTATAACTGTTCTGTGTAATAACCATATAATTATCATATAATTTGTAACTGAAAACTTAGTTCATTAGTGACCCGCAGAATCATGAAAATATATAACTTCAGTCCAGACCTTCTTTGAGCTAGAAATGCAGCTTTCATTTATTTAACTTTTCATAACCGAAAAGTACCTAACCAGAAAATGATTGCTGGATTGATAAACTACTGGTACCGGTACCTCCGAATTACTAAAAACTTATCATGGCTTGCATGATACAGTAATACTTCAAAAATCTAGCAGCCTGTCGATAATAAAACATCCGATTTGACCTCAGCAAAACATTTAAGAAAATGGCGCACTGTGCTAGTGCAGCTAGCTGAGAATCTGAGATACACACCAGCAACCTACCCAATACCAGCAGTCTAGACTGGCTGACTGATAAAATCTCATAGTAGCCTTGATCCAGGCTAGACTTTTAGTGGTAGTCTACTTTCTCACACTTTCTAGTAACTAAGTTTACAACTGATGGCAAGAAATTGCAGTTTGGGGGACCGTGGTCAAAAAGTTATCGGTGCTAACACTATATTTCTTTCTAAATATTTTCTAACACTTATGTCACCAACCAACAAGTTAATATTTTGTCAAAATTAGTTTTACAAAGCTTTTATACATCTCACAAAAACATTTTGCCTTACCCTGTGACGCTAGCCTATACGAGACCTGAAAAAAGTGGAGCACGGTGGAGCAACATTCTTGCGCTACTTGCTCCATGAATCGATACGAAGCAATACCAAGCTCCACGAAGCATCAGCTCCACCATGCTCCACGGGGCGATGCGATGCGCGACGCAGCTTCATTGCGTCATAATGAAACAACTAAAAGTTGGCGCATGGCGACGCTTCGTGTCGCTCTAGTGTAGACAAGGCCTTATTGCAGTGATTTTTGTTTGCGTGCCTACTTTATTCTGCGCGATTTCAGAAAACTCCAATTTTTTTTCATGTAACTAAAAACCGGCTACATGTAATCAATCCAAATATACAAATTGTATCAAAGTCCTTTCTATTGTTCTTTTCTGGCGAACAACTGAGAAATTTGAGGAAAGAGCAGTTCTCAAGTCATTTTCGCGTGCAAGCCTCTTTTCACTTCCACCAGGCTAGAAAACACATACTTGCATAGACAAGTGGCCCTAAATGACGTGAGAACGTCGAGGGAAACTTTTGCAATTAATGCAAGAACATTAAAGGTACTTTACTCTTCTGTACATGGTGTCAAAGTTTCGGAAAACTTTCTTCAAACTCCTGAAAAAACTCCTTCGATTCCCGGTTAAGAACCACTGCTTAGTACAGGGGTGGGCAACTTCTTTAGTTGGCAGGCCGCATTGTTAGATGAATCGCATTCAATCTCTTGAAAACCACTGCCAAAATTTGGGCCTCACTAATTAGAAGAGCAAAAAAAATGGTCTTCGCTTCCTCTGATGCTCTAATTTTTGCTATAATGCCAAGGAGGGAAAAAAATGTCTCCACGTCTACAGATGTCCTATTTAACAAGTGTCTGTGAACAGAATAAGAAGGTTCTTGGCTTGATTCACGGCAGGAGCTTGTATTTCTGCAAGTGTGGGCGGGCCAGATAAAATAGTCTTGCAGGTCATATGTTGCCCACCCCTCCCTTGGCTTAGTAGATCGCCGCTGTCAAAAGCCTTAGAGTTGGTCAATTTCAAAGGGCACAATTCGGCCTCCACCTGTATTTTGGTTTGTGATATTTCTCAAACTGTCACTTAAAAAAGTTGCTTTTGGCCGGATATCTTGCTTTAATTTTGGAAAAAAACCTTGCATGAACTTCTAAAAGGAGTAAACATTGGGTTTTGGCAGAATTGATGAGATATATGCAACAAAGTGCAACCTCATTACGTTTGATATGTGTGGTTTTGATTTATTTTTTTTTTAGATACCAAAGTTTGCACATAAGGAAAACTATTATTGAATACGGATACTTGACAAATGGCACTACGTTAGATAAAAGTGGTTGTGAAAATGATGAAATTGGGAAACCATTTAAGGAGAAAAATTTGCACGCATTTCTATTTGAAGCTGGAACTGGGTTGTTATGTGACTCCAGCCTGCCAGAGCTAATGCTTTGTGGCAGTCACCCAAGAACATGCTGTGAAGCTCACATTTGGTGTATCAAAATTGAAACTTTGTTTCAAGTTTTATGAGCTAATCTCAAATCTTCACGCTTGGTTTTGTTTGTACAGGAGCAGCTGGACATTATTCACATACTTGGTGCTAACGATGATATTCCTTTTCACATGTCTATTGATGATATCGATAGTCACAAGTTGATCCGCGTTTTGGGTTACCTCGACACTCACAGGTGTGTTCCCTCGTCTTCTAGTGCATCTCCAAGTGACGGAGGACTGCGTCGCAGCAACAGCGATGGCAACATTGCAAAATCAGCATCTGATTCACAAAAAGAACACAGAGTAAGAGCTCAGATTTTGCTTGTCAATTGCATCATAATCTGGAGGATGTTTTGGTGATGTTTGACTTCCATGTGACAGCATGTTGTTTTTTTTTAGAATTACGGATAAGTACGTAACGCATTGGCAAGGTAACATATATTTATGTGGTATTATTTCCTGATTGACCTTGGGAGCATATGCTTTTGATCCTGAAAAACAGGAGTATTCCAAAATTGCGCTTATTAAAATTGGTATGATAGTTTTTTAGAAAATTTGTGTGATGCATACTCCATGATGTCTCATGTAGCTGTGCAAAGGAAGCATCACGTAATTGTGGATCACTATAGATGCACCAAGCATGCATTATAACAATGCTACTCAAACCTTTTTATGTCGTGTACTGGCTGAGCACCTTTCCTTATTTGGCATACCAGTCAATTCACAAAAAAAAAAAAGGCAAGAGCAAAGTCATCATTATTTGCTAATATGGGCTAACAGCTAACTCACTTTCTACAAAAAAACAGGCTTTATAGTTTCAATAAATCCACGTAAAAAACATCCTCAACTCACTACAATCATCTGATATTTTGAAGTCAGAGTGTGGTCGATCGATTGAGTCTCTCATGTCTCTTCTCGTTAGTGGACGCTGCAGGTATAATCAAGCACGTCAACTCGGCGCAAACACACAAAAAAGGATGATCATCTCGCATCGAACATTGCAATACTTCGTTGAAATAATGGATAACAATTACGAAATAAAATTTCTTGATGACTAAACTGGTAGGTGGTCGTAGTAGCGGTCCACCAAACAGTCTATGGCTGGTAAAGCAGATTGAACATTATTGTTGTCTAAAAATTATTATATAGACGTTTAGATCAACATGAAACAAATTACTCAATTTACAATTTCTCCTAATTGATCGTGTACCGGCAGCTAAGTGCTTGCGTACTGGCACTGGTACGCGTACTGGTGTTTGAGTAGCACTGCTCTATAAAGTGGAAATTTTTTTCCATGACTCTTTGTTTATCCACTTTCTTGGTTGACTTCTATGTTTGAGCACTGGAATGCTATATATCACTTAAACAATTGGTTTGTGGTACAGAATTTTAGTATAGCAAAGTATAGTGATTTCATCTCGAAGCTTTTCGTCTGACACTCATCGGGAGAAGATCGTCAGAAATCAGTAAACTAAAATGCAAGTCTTATGTATCAACAGAGAGAAAGAAAGAAAAAAAGAAAAGAGAAAAAAGGAAAAAAAGGAGGCGGAAAAGCACTGATTGGCCAGTCTGATCAACTGTTTCGACCCGTCAATCAGCGATAGATCTTAAGACTGTAAACAAATTCTTTTTGCCTGCAAAGGTCGGGATTTGATGTTTTAATAAAAATGGATTCCAAAACAGAGAGATGGAAGGAAGAGCGACCTCTGGCGAGAATGCGGAATCTGTCTTGGTGATAATGTTTAGCACATGAAGCGTTTAAAAGGAGATGGAGCCCAATTGCCGAATCACAAGTCTGGGTGGGGTTAGGGGTGGAGGACTTACAAGCACGTGATGGAAGGCTACGTTTCAAAATGGAATTGGCGTTTCTGATTGACTTTGGAATATGTTGGTTGATTCTGTCCAGCAACCTTTGGGATGTACGACCCACATACCGACTATCACAGTGGCATGAATATTTGTAGATAACATTGCTTTGTTGATGGGCGGGTAGTACATCTTTCTTGGTGGCTGGAACCAGTTCCTTGGTTTTAAAGATGATACGTGGCTCCACGGCAAAGAAGCAGTTGCTCACGGCGGCTTTCACTTGCTTTTCGAATTTCGTAGAAATAGACCCCAACCACTGGAGACGCAAGTATACCGGTATACTGATCAGACTGGCCAATCGGTGCTTTTCCGCCTCCCTTTTTTCCTTTTTTCTTTTTTTCTTTCTTTCTCTCTGTTGATACATAAGACTTGCATTTTAGTTTACTGATTTCTGACGATCTTCTCATGATGAGTGTCTGACGAAAAGCTTCGAGATGAAATCACTATACTTTGCTATACTATATATCACTCTAAATTGCCTCATCTCCAATTGGTAGACTCACCATATATAGAGTTATAGTTAGCTGCACATTTATCCTCCTATCACGAGAAAGCGATCAATGCGCTATACGAGCTCCCTTAGGAGTTGCCATGCAGCCATCTGTCTACCACACCAAAATGGGTAATCCCGCTAAGTGCCTTTCCCAACAGCACAACAAGTAAACTTGCCGGCTCTTTCTCTACACTGTCCCTTTAATGCTAAGCATCAAGCAGGGAAGCTATGAATACCAATTTTAAAGTCATTAGTTTGACCCGACTCGGAATCAAACCCGAGTCTACAGCTCAAGAGACAGACGCTCTATACCACTCAACCATCTGAGCCTTTGTATAACAAAACATGACAGTGCGAATCAAAACGACCTAAGTTGGTCTCCAGCCTTGGTAATTTCTGAAATTTCTATCGTGAGTCTCATTAAAATATTGTAAATATGTTGTGAACACACAAAAACTAAGTCTGTGTGACTTACTGAGGCCAAAAATAGCTGTCAGAAGATGAAACGTTGTTTAAGAATTCTGTGTTGAATTCATCATAGAACTCCGTGCAGTCAGCACGTTGTGAGTGATTTTGCATTTTCTTTGAGCATTGAACCCCTGCATTTTTGATCAAAAGTTGATAACAATCGAAAAAATGCATTCAACGGAAGCTGATGTTCCCAGCAAGCAAAGTTTAAATTCAGTAAGTTTTTGAAAATTCGAAGCCCTAATTACTATTTCTTTCTGCAAAAACTTGGAGCATTTTAATTCGTTTGTTTTGAGCTGGCAAACTTTTCCAGGCATTATCTCAATTACGTTCAGATGGATATCTTTTCACCAGAACGTGTTCGTCAAATACTGTTTAGCAACCCAAAACTGGTTCTTGAATTGTATGGCTATCCCAAACTGGTTCCTGGATTGCATCGCTGTTCAAAACTGGTTCATGAATTGCATGGTTTTTTTAAACTGGTTCCCGAATTGCATTGCTATTCACAACTGGTTCCTGAATTGCATCACTATCCAGAACTGGTTCCTGAATTGCATTGCTATTCCAAACTGGTTCCTGAATTGCATTGCTGTTCAAAGTGGTCCCTGAATTGCATTGCTGCTCAAACTGGTCCCTGAATTGCATTGCTGTTCCAAACTGGTTCCTGAATTGCATTGCTGTTCAAACTAGTTCCTGAATCGCATCGCTCTTCAAAACTGGTTCCTATGGTAGTTCAGCTGACTGAGGACAAATTTTTGATCAAGTTTGTTTTCAGTATCTTCAAAGCAGTTTTTATAAGCGTCGGGCAAAGAACTTGGGAGTGTACATTTAACCCTTCAAACATTTCGGTGATCCTAGGTACAGCATGTAACAATGATTGAAATATTGTGTATGTCATGTTACAGTATCCGTTGATACTTGATGTCAACTCACAGTATGACTCAACTTCTGTTGCTGGAACAGTATAAAAACAACAAGGCCCTCTATGCAAACGTGTCTACAACATGCTGAATGCAGTTACTGGTGTATGAGATGCACATCTGGTATCATCTTTCTCTCTCTTTAAGCTTCGCTTCACTAAAAAGAATACATTATTTCTGTCTATCCTGCCCCCAAAATTTGAGTTGTAGTTATTGGCACAAAATCCAAGAACAACTGGCAAGTTTTCCAACAACACCTGTTTCTCCAGGCACAGATTCCAAAACTTTCACCTATACACTAATTACGTGGAACAAGCGTATTTGTTTACTATTCGATCATTGCTGCTTTGAAATTAGTCTCGACGTAATTTGAAGTTGGCAAAGTCACTGCGGAGCAATGCAATTAACCACTCGCTTGTCGTTCTGGTTAATATGAAGTTTGCTTCAGAAAAGCCTGTGATTAATTTTGAAAAACAGTCAGAACTTTACTCGTGAACATTCAGGTGGTAAAAATGTCGCTTTCGTGGTGACAAAGACTTGTGCGATTATTGCAAAAAACTTGCTCATTTGACCTGACGGTTCTTCAACTGAGCTTTTGCTTTGCAAATGTTTATTGCAACCATAACGCAGCTATTGCCAGCAAATTTAAAATTGTTAACATAAATTATTTATTCATATTCTAAACGTTTTTGACCCATCCTTTTGGTCCTCTTCGGAGAAAAAAAATGTACTTTCGGGTTCCCAGCCACTCAGGGAAAACAGGGAAAAATACTTATTGCTTTTCCAGACAGCGAAAAATCAGGAATTTTGTTAAAAATGTGAAATAGGCCTATCAGGGAAATCTAAGAATTTAAAGATCAGGGAAACATCAGGAAACTGTTTCAACTTTACTTAGCAGTTAACTATTTTTTTCTGACTGACTGGTACTAGTTAGATTCAGTTTCATTTTGCTTGTAGTTGCATGGTTATGCTTGGCTAACGTTGTGACAAAATGTTGCTTATGTGTTAGTATCTGTAGGCTTAAATAAAGTTGTACTGATTCGGTCGTAAATTTTGATGGTTTATAACTTGTCTAATATCAAAGTTATGTGTTGTATGTGGTTGTTATGTAGTCACAACACCTTTGTTATTTAGTCACAACATCTTCGTTATTTTTAATTTGTTAGTGCAGTCACTACTGTGTTACTGCGTATTTATACATTGCAAGTTTTTTAAAATTTGCATTTTATGGTTGTGCAAGTTTCGAAAAGAGTGGCTGACAAAGGATGATTACAAAGAGTGGATACAAGAGCATGCAGACGATAAAAAAGCATATTGCAAGGTGTGTAGCAAGTCTATTGATTTGAGCATTATGGGCCAAAGTGCTTTGGTATCACACATGAAGAGCAAAAAGCATTCTGATTCAGTAGCAGTGCGATCAGGAACAAGTGCACAACAATCAATCGAAGCATGTTTTAGCACTAGCAGTACTAGCAAAGCCGTTAATAGAACATCTGTTACTGATAGTCACATGAATAGCTCAGAAGATAATGATGATAGAAGAAGTTTAGTATCAGCACGTGATTACTGACTATGCAATTACAGTGGAAATGAAGAAAGCTGAAATTATTTGGGCAATCAAGACTGTTTTAGGTCATATTTCATACAACGCTAACAGTGGCATTGGTGGTGTATTTTGTGTTATGTTTCCAAACAGTGCGATTGCCAAAAAGTTCAGTTGCTTATTAACTAAGTTGGCTTACCTCATTACTTATTGTATTGCTCCTTACTTTATGCAGAAGCTGGTTGACAAAATTCGAGCATGTAAGTGCTATCTTGCTGGGTTTGACGAGTCCTTAAATGAGGTTTGCCTACAAGGACAAATAGATATTAATATCCGCTGTTTTCATCAGGGTAAGGTTTTGTCCCAATATCTAGACAGTCAATTTTTGGATCATTCAACAGCCATTGATGAGCTGCAAGCGTTTGAGAAAGCTAAATCCAAAGGAACTTCAAAGCTATACCCATATAAGCTGTTGCAAGTCAGTACGGATGGCCCTAACGTCAATTTAAAGTTTATCCAAGAAATTGTTAATGACAGAAAACGCTCTGACCCTGAACTACCCAGAATGTTACAGCTTGGCGCTTGCACCTTGCATACTGTTCTTTTGACTTTTTCTACTACTAATAAAGATAGTGGGTGGGGTTATCAAAGTTGTTTTGTGTACTGTGGTCAGGGTTAGAAATATCGATTAGAATTCGATAATCGATATCGATGTTCTCTACTTTTTCGTCATTGACTTTTTTTTTTTTTCATTATCGATTGGGGCATTTCCCTACTTTTTTGCGTGGTAAATCAATATTAATTAATCGATATTTTTTTGTGAATAAATTCTTTCAAAAGTTTTTATTTTTTGATATTTTTAGTTCCTTATCTGTTTTTTGTGTTGTTTGCAGGTAAATATTATTTTGCATTCGCATAAAAACAGCGTGCGGAAAATTTCGTATGCATTGTCATTTTTTATTTTATTCCAAAATACAACACGAGAAAACATTTGCTTAACGTTTGGTCACTTGGTATCGTTGTGTAGAAGGCAGGCCAGGGCCAGACAGTTCAATGCAGTTGTGAGGTTAATAAAGTAGTTTTTCAATATTTTATTCACCAGCTTTTTTTAAAAAGATTGCATCTGATACTGATAGAAGTACTTTCGTGTTTCGAACATTGTTAAAAAAGGTTTATAGTCAACAGCATCTGAAGTAGGCCAAGATCAAAGGTAAAAGGTATTTAAGAGAAAAAGTGATTTTGATCTTTTTCATAGTGAAAAGGGAAAAGTGAGTAAGCCTTCTGGTATTCCTGTTTCAAACTGTCTATCATAATATGCTATGTATGGGGCGCCGTTTGGAAAAAAACTATTCGTTCTGTGAGCCATGTTTTTTGGGCTTATTTAAACCATAGTTTGTCCAATATGTGCATTGGAAATATCTTAGGCTACTTATATATCAGACAAATTGTACTCCAAGTCGGACCAAAATACACGCGCAAAATAAGTTCGACAAAATCGTTTTTTTCCAAACAGCAAAATAAGTTCAGACAAAATCGTTTTTTTCCAAACACAAACAGCGCGCCTCATGCTGTTTGCAAAAAATGATTATGAGACCCATGTTTTTTTAGGTTATTTAGGCTATAATTTGTCGGAAATATACAATATATAGGAAGTATCCAACTTATATATTGGACAAATTGTGCTTTAAGTCATACCAAATAACACATGCAAAATAAGTCGGGTGTTTCCGACTTATTATCGGACAAATTCGCCATTTGAAAAAAAAACTATACGTTTTGTGACTCATGTTTTTTGAGCTTATTTGGACCTTAATTTGTCCGATATATATGGGGCGCCATTTGAAAAAATTATAACTTTTGTGAACGATGCTTTTTGAGTGTAAATAAGCTCAAAAAACATGGGTCTCAAAATGTATATTTTTTTTCCAAACGGCGAATTTGACCGATATGTAAGTCGGAAATATTCGGTGACATGTCCTAGTGTAGCCGGCGCCCCATAGCTATGCCTTGCCTTTGACACTGACGTTCTCCTTTTTGACAACCTGAAGTCAAGCTCCCCATTAACACATGTTGATGCTGTCGCTGTCAACTGAGTCAAAGGAAAAATATTGATTTGATGTATCAATTGATCGATATCCTCTACTTTTTATTTTTGTTATCAAATGTAGGAATTCGCTCCTTTTTTTTTGAGGTATCGATAATGGAATTATTCTTTACTTTTTCATTATTGATTTCCCACCCTGACTGTGGTATCTTTTTTATGGTTCTCTGCCAGACGTGAAGATTTTCAATGCATAATTAAAGCAATGTTTTATGCTTTAATTTTGTTAAGATGTACTTGTTGCTGAAAGGGCTGTTGAAATATGGCCCAATGCTGTAAAGTATGTAAATAAAACTAAAAAAATAGAAAAAAGCACATTCCTATGGTGGCTTCATTTCGTACTGTCCACGAATATACCAAAGATTTGGTAGTGCTAAGGAAGCTACAAGTGTTCATTTCTGTCGCTAAGATAGTTGAACTTTTTTTGAGGAAATATCAAGCCGACAAACCAATGCTACCTTTTTTGGCTACTGATCTCTTCAAGGTCTTGTGCGATCTATTGTATAGATTTGTGAAGGGGTTTGTTTTAAGTTCAAGTTTATTTATTTGTCACCAACCACAGCAGGTAATTACACAAAAACACAGGTATTAGAAAAAAATAACATAAGGATATAGTGGCAGGATGACTCTGAAGGGACAGCTAGGTCTTAAGAGTCAGAAGCCACCCTATAGCTATATATTGGCGTTGACTTAATCATACTAAAGTAAGCCAGCAACTTGAATAAAATTACCACATGACTGTGCTGTGAGTAACATTGATGCAAAATTATCAAAAGTAGGATCAGACACATCCATATCTGTACAAAGCAATTACTGATGAAGCTAAAGCAAGAGAAAAAATATTAGTACAAAAGCAAAGCTTGGGGGAATAATGTCATGAACACTATAACGTATAAAGTTGACAGTAGAAGATACACTAAGAATATAATTTTTTTTTAATTTTCTTTTTTTTTAATTGTATTTTGTTTAAATGTATTTTTTAAATTTTCTAAAAGGAAGATCTTTTATTTCATTAGGAATTGCATTCCAATTTTTAGCACCAGCGCATTTGATTGATTGTTGAGTGCGTTTCATTTTAAATAAGTGTATTTGTAAATTGGTGAGGGTTTAACAAACCGGGTGCGACGATTGTGGGTATTTCCAGCCTTGTTAGAAAAGTTATCAAATTCAGGAGGTAACAGTTTGTTCAGGTGGTTATGAATTAATTTAGCAGTTTCAAATTTGTTCAGGTTCGCCAGGTCCAAGACTTTATTTTTTAGATACAAGGGTTAGACATTTTCATACCAGTTACTTCCAGTGATTATTGTAATATTCTCATAGCTTTGTTGTCAGCAACATGGCCTAGCGGTACCGCGCGCAGGTGACATTTCCTATGTGATTGGTTTGATTCGCGGCTGGAGCCGATCACATTTGACATATATAACGGGTGGCTGCTGACTCAAAAAGCGCAAGCTCACTTCGCAGTCACCTGCAATTACTGTTGAGTTTTCAGTTCAATATGGCGCAACATGCTGCTAGGGGCTCGACAAAGTCGAACGGTAGACACATCCATGTCATCGGGGTTTGCAAAACCCAAGCCTGGTCAACCACCAGGGGCTCCAAGAAAGCATCCCAAATCCATGGGTGCTAATTGCATGCTAACAAATGAAACGGACAGTTGACTAAGCATGACCTCTGTTTGTCAAAAAGCATGACATTTGTTTGTCCATGCATTTCTCTCCATGACGTAACGCTCGAACACGTGTATATAAGCAGCGCTTTTTGCTTGTGTGCTAGCTTCTAGCTCCGCCCTTCAAGGCGTTGTGTGCTGGCAGACTTATCTGCTTACGGGGATTAGTGCGTCTGATGAGACCTTATGGGTCGAAATAAATGTTAACCGGTTACCCTTTATCGTGCACTGTAGGTCGTAGTGTACTTGGGAAAGGTAGCGGGGTTGCGCATTTTCTCATGACTGCTGAGTATGCTATTTAAAGATACTTGCGATGTGATGAGTTTGAATTTTGGCTAACTTGAAAAGATAGGTTGGATACTGCTCCAAACTGCCATGCCAAAGATTGAGTGCGAGTGCACCCAAGAATAGTAAAGTTTAAGCGAGGCACTTTTGGGTAGGTCAGATTTTAATTTGCTGAGAATGCAGACAGAGCGTGAAACTTTATTTTTCTATCTGTTCCTTGAAATTTAATTTATTAGGCTTTATTTTTTTTTCTATCTAACTTTATTTTTCTATCTACTCACAAATATTTAGAGCTTTGTACAGATTTAATTACACCCGTTTTGCTGATGATATTCAGATCGAGAGAAGGAGAATTCAGATTTGGATTAATGATTATTAAGTGGGATTTCAAGCATTTAGAGAAAGTTTATTTGCAATCATCCAAATTTTCAACTTTATCGACTTCTGATTTCATGCGATGTTGCAATTCTACGAAGCAGCTAGCAGTGATTATAGGACAAGTATCTTCGGCATAAAGGCGAGGGGAGCAGCTTACGCTATTGGGAAGATCATTGATGTAAGTTAAGAGTAGTAAAGGACCTAGAGAGGAACCTTGAGGGACTTCCATGTCAATATTTCTCAACGAAGAATACTGATTGTTGTTAATGGCAACAAATTGAAATCTGTCAGAAAGGTAAGAACGAAAAAAACTGGTTAACAACTCCCCTAATACCATAATGATGAAGTTTACCTAGTAGTGTATCTTGTTGAACTGTGTCAAAGGTTTCAGTCAGGTCAAGTAACATAAGATCGGTTAAACACTTGGGACTCGATGTTGTCCAGACAATTATTTACTATGTCCAGCGTTGCATGCACTGTAGACTGGCTCGAAACCCATATTGAATAGAGCATAGCAAAGAGTTAAAATTTAAAAATTCAGTTGTTCTGGAGTGCACAAGTTTTTCAATTGCTTTTGCAAAACACGTTAATATAGAAATGGGCCTATAGTTAGTGAGGTTTGTTTTATCTCCAGATTTAAATACTGGAACCACTTTAGCTAACTTAAGACATGAAGGAAATATACCAGATAAAAAGCTGGCATTGCATTGCAAACACAAAATTGGCGATATAACTACAGCCGAAATTTTCACAAATCTTGTTTCGATTCCATCAGATCCGAAACTTTTGTTTGGATTAAGTTGTCTAATTAAATTTAAGATCTCAGTGGGTGCAGTCAAGCATAAATACATTAAGCAGTGCGGTGAATTTTTTAAATACTTACCGTAGTTTGACGAGGCCAAACCGTCAATTTTCTCAGCTATTTCTTTATAGAGTCAGAAATTTTAACATTGTCAACTTCAACAATATCCGGAACATTTGTACATAATTTTTGAGGAGTCAATGTATTCATAATACTCCAAAATTTTCGAATGTCGTGTCTCGAGTTCAAAATTTCAGACTGAAGGTGATGCTTTTTAGATAAGGATTTAGTTTTTGTTAACTTGTTGGCGTGAGTCTTGTAAAAAAAAATTTGCAACACAGAGCTAAGGAGAAAATGTGAAGTGCATAGTTTTTGCTTTTGATGAATTGAAGTGAAAATTCCCTTAGTAATGCTTGGCTTGGACAGTAGTTTTTTCTTTTTTTAGAGCTTCTCATTGTAGGCACGTGTTTGTTTAAACACTTGTTAAATGAGTCAATGAATTTCTTGGAGTAATGCTCTGCTGAATTTGGTGAGTTTATTATATCAGATATGTTTAGGTCCGACTCCAGAGCAGATGACAAATCGGAGTTGAAACATTCACCATCGAAGTGCTTTGTATCACGATAATAATAATCAGATTTTCTTCTTCGGTTTTTAAAATTGCATTGATTTGTAGATATTAGACAAGCAGTAGGGTAATGATCAGTTAAGTCACTCAAATGTATTATGGGATGTATTAAGCTAGTTAAGTCGTTGCTAATAATATGATCAATAATTGTAGCAGACATTTTGGTTACTCTGGTGGGTTTGTTGATTAATGAATAAGCTCCCAAATCGTAATGGTGTTCAAATAAGCTTGGCGAGCAATGAAACTATTAGTTTCATCTGTGTTGATATTCAAAACCCCAAATAAGTAAAAGTTCTTAGTGCCAAGTTGATTAACTCCTCTCAAATAATTATAAATAACTGAGCTTATTTTAAATATTATTTTAATATATTTAAAAATAATTTTAATCAAATCAAATCAAAATCAAATCTTCATTATACTCGCCGCATTACGCCGAAGCGTGTAACGAGTTGCGGGGCCCATCTCCGCGGCTTAGCGCCTGGGCTACACAGCTCCGAAGAAGCGTCGCAACGGTGGCGAGTCGTTGGCGACACTGTGCCGATTTGACCGGCCCGGGAATCGAACCCCCGACCTCCCGCACCGAAAGCGTGCGCTTTGCAACTGAGCTAACGGCCGAATAATTTTAATATTTAAAAATAATATTTAAAAATTATAACTGAGGTTATTTTAATTGAGGAAGACTGTGAAGTGAGCTTGCGCTCTTTGAGTCAGCAGCCACCTGTTATATCTGTCACATGCGCGTGGTATCGCTAGGCCATGTCGCTCAAAGCTCCAAAAATGCTTGAAACTTTTAATGAGATGAAAAAAACAGCATGGTTACCGCTTGACCTTATTGACTGTGGATTTGCAGCTAAGCGTTCTCTGGAACAGAGGTCGGCAAACACTGGGGCGCCCAGTGCTGGTCCGCGAGGGGTTAGGTACCAGGCAGCGTACTTTTTCAGATTAAACGCTTTAAAACATTTTTGTTATTTTTGAGTTTAAAGACCAAATTGCTTTTGGACGTTTTGTTAGATGCGTTTGCTTGATTTTTACACTTTGAGTGCGTTGGGACTTAATTCGGTGCCTGAAAGTGTTTTCTAATGTCAGCTTTGAATGGTGTGTATTCAAACATTATTGCATATTGTGACATAACAAGACAAAAAAGCAATAAAGCTAATGATCTTTGCTATGTTTGTGATGTAACTAGCTGTAATTGTTGAGGCTTTCTTGTGTTAGCTGTGTTGGGTTGATGAGAGAGAAAATAACGTCAGAAATATTGCAGCAAATTGAAGTCAGATTTAAAATTATTTATTCCTACTGAAACTTATGACCCAATATATTACAGTTTTGAAGTTTCAACATAGATGTTTGCAGTCTGATAATAATGAGTAAAAAACAAACATATTTGCTGAGATTTTTTAGAAATAGGTCAGCACCATCTCAAAAGTCTGACGTTGATGACGAGGGACCGACAACATCAAAAAACGTTAAGGAACACATTGCAGGTAGCACTGAGTCCCATCATTCCTAGATGGGAGAGTCTGCTGGTAGCTACAAAACCAGCTCATGGTTCTCATTGAATCATTATTGCAATATGAGGTGAAATAAAATTTAATTGCTAAATATTTATGTTTATTTTTAAGGCCGGTTCGTGAAAATTTTTCTGACTTAAACTGGTTTGCCATTCGAAAAAATTTGCCTACCCCTGCTCTAAGTGCTCTAGAACATGTCGTTGAATGTAAAAAAGTTTTTCACGTTGTCAGAGCAAATTTTTTTATCGACTTGTTTAAAGCTCTACTCCATAATGGCTCATAGAATTTTTGAGATCTCCGTTGAAGTATTTGTTTTTGTGAAACCTTCAAGCACTTGATCTTTCTTTTGCCATACGTAATAAAAAGGCTGCAGCTGAATGTATGAAAAGTGTTTTGCACAAGTTGATAGATGTTAAATGGAAAGAAAGATGTGAATGTGACAACATAATGAATCAGTTTCGACAACTTCTTGTCATTCTTGACAAAGATTATAAGTCAGAATGTAAACGGCTTCTCAGTTGAAGACGAACGCTAGGATAGTTTTTTTTATTCAGTGGATAACTTGATAAGACAAATGCATTGAAAGATTTGTGAAAAGTGATTAAACTACTTCTAACACCGTCACGCGATCAAGCAGCAGTAGTAAGAGGATTTTCTGTCAATAGCTCTCTCCTACAACCAAATTTGAGATCTCACTCTTTAGTAGCACAAACTCTTTAGTAACACAGTCATACTAACTGAACGATCTATTGCCAAGTTTCAAGTTACCCCAGAATTATTAAGATCGTGCAGCTTGGCTTATCGCAGATATATTTATTATCTTCAACAACAGAAAGTTGAAGGAGCAAATGCAGAGAAGAGAAAAAGAGCTAGAGAAAAAAATGAGCTAGTGCAGCCAAGAAAAGGCTCAAGCAGCTAGAGAGTGCTGCACAATCCCTTGGGCCTTACCATCGAACCTGACCAGCGTGCTTTGAAAGCTGAGAACAAGCAGAGTTTTTACTTTTTTTCGCCAAATCTAATACTTTAAGATCAAAAGCTAAGCTAATACAAAAAGATATTGACAAGCAAATGTGTGTTGTGAAAACTTAAAGAAAGTTTAAATAAAAGATATTAGTATTTTTCTTGAATGTTTTATGAAGGATCTGTTAATAGTGATAAGGAGAGTGGAGTTGATTTTTTTTTTTTTTTTTTTGATTCAATTGTTTTAATGTTTCAATTTATTTTCTATTAAATGTTCAATCAAATGTACAATATAATGTGATTTTGTTTTTAGCCTTGAAAACACAAAATCACGTTAGCCTTGAGAACTTTAGCCTGCGTCAGCCAACTTTAGCCTACGTTAGCCAACTTTAGCCTACGTTAGCCTTGAGAACACAAAATCATCGTGCCAGATTGAATGATGTTTGTCGGACCTCAAACAGTGTGCTGCAGAATTAAAAAGTGAAGGGACTATCAGGTCACATAATAATGTGTGGTCCCAACACAACAAAGTGTCATCTAATTGACATTTGGTTGGCTTACGTATATGTCATAATAAAAGAAAAGCAGTCGTAGTAAAAAGTGATCTGCAGGATTCTGTACTATAACTTAGTGAACTTGATTGTAAAATCTATCTTGAAATTTTTATGCGTTTATTTATTTATTTTTTTTTGTGAACTTAGTAATCAATCTGTCGATGAATCACGTTTATTTTGTGCAATATTTTAATAAAAATAATGAATACTAATTGTGAATTGCTCGGTGCTTTGTACCTTGATGAGCTCAATTGTATGTAAGTGCAGTGTTCTGCTGGGATGGACAACCTTTTTAGTTTTATGAGCCAATACTGTTTACGATTAATTCAGAGGCGCTATACCAACATTCACTTCCTTTTAGTTTTTCGAAACGTGTGGTGAGAGATGTCTTATTTTGAGGTCATAATAGCATAGGCACACCTAATTTATTTGTAAATATACTAGAGTTTGACCGATATATCGGTCAGCCGATAACGAGGTTGGTTGATAGATCGTATCGACCGTTTTCTACCAATAAATTATCGACAATCAACAAAAACGTCTTATTTACAATTTTGCTAATAAATGCAAGGTTTTTCAGCGCTTTTGCATGCGCAGTTGCGTACACATTCAAGCACGAAAACGACGCTTTAGAAATAGCGTGCACGCACACTCAAATGACAAGTAGAACCTTTAAATTTACAGAGCATATCCATATCAATGTATGGAACAAAAATATGCCCAATAATTGTCTTCGACTTTTGACCTGGGATAATACTTTTGACCTTTGTAATACTACCGACCTTTGACCTGGGGTCAAAGGTCGAATAAGTAAATCTCGACAGTTTTTTGTGCAGCCTAAGGCTTTTCAACGGCTGATGCTAGAGACTTGAAATTTTCAGGGATGATAAACCTTAATGTATACTTGTGTCTAACAAATTTTGGTGGATGGCGGTCAAGAGGTTACAGGTCAATTAATACATTTGATAAGAAATCTTTCCAAACGCCAATAACTTGTGAATGGAAACAGGTAGGATCTTCAAATTTATCAAGTATATTTATCTCGATAAGGGTAAACAAATATTCACGGTGAGTATCTGCATGTGACGTCACTTGGGGTCAAAGATCAAATAAGCAAACATGTTGTTTGAGTTATAACTATTGATTAAAAACATAGGGAACTTGAAATTTACAGGATTGGTGTACCTTACCAGGTTCTCGCATAGTACCAACTATAAGCGCTCTATGTCACGAGACTCGGGGTCAAAGGTCCAAAAATTGATAAAATTTGCCAATATTGTGCAGTTTAAGGCTTTTGAATTGCTGAAGCCAGAGACTTGAAATTTTCAGGGATGGTAGATCTTAATGTGAACTTGTGTCTGACAAATTTTGGGGGGTGGCGGTCAACAGGTTAAAGGTCAAAAAACAAATTTTATCAAAATAAGCGAAGTCTTCGGATATCGGTTATTGGTATTGGTATCGGCCTTTAAATTTTAAATATATATCAGTATCGGCTAAAAAAATTCATATCGGTCGAGCTCTAAGATATACGTTTCATGACTATTTGATATGTGTGAACAACAAGCATTACCCAATATTTTTATTACAGATGGCAGATATAAATTTTGTGGAGGAAAGCATTTCGCTTTTTTGTGTACCGGTAAATCAAATCGTTTTAGCTATTATGAACCAAGTATTTTATCGAAGATGAATTTACTAGAAGTTTTATTAGTAAGTAGAGAGAAGATTTTGCTTAACGGCTAATTTAAATTTAGAAAATGTCAAATTTTGTTGCGATTGGGGAACGGAATTCCAGATTTTAACTCCTTGATACTTAAAATACGTTGGAGCCTTGATGTTTTGTATCTAGGAGTATGTAGTGACAATTTCTTAGAAGTTAAGCGTGTTGATCTCGGGTATATTTTTCTGGTTTTTAAAAAAAATTTAGAAGGTGGTAGAAAAATTATTATGGACACATCTATGCATTAATTTATAATTTTATAACTGAGGTTATTTTCAAATTATATTGAACTGAAAATTCAACAGTCATTGAGGGAGACTGCGAAGTGAGCTTGCGCTCTTCGAGTCAGCAGCCACTTGTGAAATATGTCAAATGCGACTGGATCCAGCTGTGAATCGAACCCGTCACGTAGGATCTGTCACCTGCGCGTGGTACTGCTAGGCTATGTCGCTGACGATGCATTATTTTGAGGTCATAACACAACAAAGTGTAATTTAGCAACCTCTGATTTGTACAAATCAACAACAACAAGAATATTAAGGTCTTTATGGTATTGGCGCTTTTTTGATAGTTTGGTGCGTTTTTGATAGTTAGCTCCGCTTATAATATTAACTGCCTTGTTTTGAAGTGTTGCTTTTCTGGAAAGATAAGATTTAAATGTCCCACCCCAGACTGGAATGCCGTACAATAAATGCGAGTGGTATGTGGCAGAGTATATTCGGGTCAATGCTTTTTTGGTAAAACATGTTGAAGTTTAGACAGCACTCGAACCGCTCTAGAAATTTTTGCATTTAAATATTGTAAGTGTGAGATAAGATTTAGATTGTTATCCAATTTAATGCCTAAATACTTAACAAACTCTTGAAGGGTTATAGTCGAAGAATCTAGTCGAATGTTAAGATCAGGGATTTTTTAGCTTATTTTGGGTGCACTAACTAATGCGGAAGATTTAGCAGGATTGATGGTAATCAAGTTGGCACTAGTCCAGTCTTTAGATAATTTCAAATTATGGTTTAGTTTGCACTCTAGTTCCGTCGGATTAGTGGCATTTGTTATCAAGCTTGTGTCGTCTGCAAACAACTTTGTGTCACAATTTGTTGCTAGTGGGAGATCATTTACGTAAATTAAAAACAGAAGGGGACCGAGGTTTGATCCTTGTAGAACACTGTAATTTATTTGTTGTAGTTGAGTTATAAGTTTGGAATCGGATATATATTATTTTCTGCCAGTGAGATATGATGCTAATAATTGATTGGGAACTCCTCCAATACTATAATAATCTAATTTATGCACAAGAATGGAGTGACAAACGGTGTCAAATGCTTTCTTGAGATCGAGTAGAACAATGCTTTCTTGAAATCGAGTAGAACTTTGACAGCTCAGATAGCCGAGTGGTATAGAGCGTCTGTCTCTTGAGCTGTAAACTCGGGTTTGATTCCGAGTCGGGTCAAACCAGTGACTTTAAAATTCGTATTCACATCTTTCCTGCTTGACGCTCAACATTAAAGGGACAGTTTGAAGAACAAGCCGGCAAGTTTACTTGTTGTGCCGTTCGGAAAGGCGTTTAGCGGGATTTCCCCAACTTGGTGTGGTAGACAGATGGCTGGCAACTCCTAAGCGAGCTCGTATGGCGCATTGATCGCTCTCGTGATGGGAGAATGAATATGCAACTAAATAAATATACCAGTATAATTGCGATTGTGAATTTTATCGGAGCAACTAGTGATTACGTCAAGAACAGCATGAATAGTAGAGAGTTTTTTGTAAAATCTGTATTGAGTATTTTTTATCCCATGCTTGTTCAGGAACAAGACCATTCTAAGGTAAATTAGTCCTTTTAAGACTTTAGAAAAAGCAGGACAGAATCGATATTGGGCGGTAGGTGGTTACTAGTTAATGGCTTTGTAATCAGGTACAACTTATGCAATTTTACACATGGATGGAAAAACACCTAATTGAAAGGCAGAATTGTAAAAATGACAGAGAGGCAATTCTTAAGAAATATGCAGGAACATCATCATGACCAGCTGATATATTAGTGGTCAAGGAGTTAATTAGATGAGTAATTTCATTTGTTCTGACAGGTTTCAGAAATAATGATGAGGTATTAGGATTTCTTAAATTGTGTTTCGTCTTTTTTTTCAAAATTTTTCGCTAAGTTTGCACCAACATCACAAAAAAAGGTTATTGAAGGAACGTAAGATCACTTCAGGGTCGTCAGTTTTGATGTCATTAACGAATAATTTCACAGGAATATCGTTGAATTTGGTACTGCGAGATGGTAAGACCTTTTTCAGGATTTCCCACACTTTTCGCGAATCATTGCGGTTTGTGTATAGTTCAGATTCAAAATAGTTTTTCTGGGACAAAGTTTTTATTTTTGTTAACTTGTTAGCATAGGCCTTATAATATTCACATTGAGTGTTGTTACCAAGCTGGTAATGACTTTTAAACAATTTTCTTTTGGTTTTTATTGAAATCAGAATTGTTTTGGGTAACCACGGTTTGTGTATTAATTTTTGTTCTTTTCTGGATAGTCGTTTAAGAGGGGCGTGTTTGTTGATAGTTACTTTTACTAAATTGACAAATTCGTTGAAATTATTGTCAAATTTTTCTTCAGTAAGGGGACGTAGGTTTGCAAAATAAACGAACAATAAGAAACTGAGATCATTACAAAATTCTTCGTTATTGAGGTTACTTTTATCTCGGCGCATTTAAGAAAAGGTTTTATTATACGGGTGTAGGTTTGAATCGAACAGCAAGTTTACCGATCAGATGGCCGAGTGGTATGGAGCGTCTGCTTCTGAATCGGTAGACTTGGGGTTCGATTCCGAGTCGGGTCAAACCAATGACTTTAAAATTGGTATTCACTGCTTCCCTGCTTGACGTTCAGCATTTAAGGGACAGTGTGGAGAAAGCCGGCAAGTTTACTTGTTGTGCCGTTGGGAAAGGCACTTAGCGGTATTCCCCCATCTTAGTGTGGTAGACAGATGGCCGGCAACTCCTAAGCCAGCTCGTACAGCGCTTCGTCGCTTTCTCGTGATAGGAGGATAAATATGCCAATAATAATAATAATAAAAGTTATATAGAGTCAGAGATGTCGTTTGTTACTAGTAGGTAGAACGATTACTTGAAAAGCACCACAACTGGATAGTTGATTTAAATAATTTTCATGCTTAGTTGCGGTAATATCTACATTAAAATCATTTAGCAGAAAATATTTGTCGTTCTGTAAGTTAAATTGAGCTAGTTTAATTGATAGGACTTCGGAGAATTGTTTAATATTGTGCGTTGGGTGGCGATATAACGCTCCAATTATAAGCGAAGTACTTAAAGACTGAAGAAATTGTAATCCGAAGGCTTTCACTCTCCGGTAAATCACAAGTTTTAACAGTTTGATTAATTTCAAAATAATGCTGTTAGATATATACATAGCTACTTCGCCTGCAGAAGTTTTGGAATTTGCGTGAATAAAGAAAGAAAGGAGCCAGTTTAGTGCCCCCTGAAACCGATAATTGAAAAAGTTGGTGTAAGTCTCGGAATTATAAGCTGCACTAAAATAAGGTAGAGTAGTTGCTAGTTGTGAATAATAAAGGTTTGATTGAGACGTTAAGCGAAATTGGTGATACAATTGGAAAAAGATAAGGCATGGAAAGCTATATACACGATTTAAATAATAAAACAGTTAAACTATTCTTCCAACGTTTAGTGCTATTTGTTGAGACTACTTTGCAATAAGTTCACAGCTTTATGCAGAAACAAAGCTATGGTAATTTATTCACTTCAAATGATACACTAACATTATGCAAAAAGGAAAAGCTAAACATTGATTGATTGATTTCTTCAATTTTATTCTCCTGTCACGAGAAAGCGACGGAGGCGCTATGCATAGGACGAATCCAGACTCGCTTAGGAGTTGCCCTTTTTTCCGAGTTTTCCGCTTGAATTTTGCTTCTGACTTCTTCACAGTTCAATTTGCTGCTTGTTAGATTCCACCAAGCAGAGATAATTGTCGTTAAGCATTTTATCCAAGGATGCACCAACGAGGCTTGGTGGGAGTTGAACCATTAACTTTGCGATCATGGTCGTCATAAAAACGACGCTCCGAACCATTCAGCCACGCTGTATGGAGCATCAAATTTTACAAATTAAATCGGGAAACGTGCTGCTGCTCAATATCATCTTTAGAAACTCTTCTTTTGCAATCGAGACACAACGAAGGTGGTTTATTTACACCAGAAGTACCGGCGTCAGCTTCAGCGTAAGTCTGCTTAACCTTTCGACGATTTATAACACTTTGCATCAGGTCATCAACATATTCTGAAACAGCAATCGCTTTGTTAGTCCCTTGCGCTATTGCACAAACTCCTATATCAACCATACAAAATTATTTTCAACTCGCAGAGGTTATTGTTGAATCATATTTAATCACGAAAGCAGAACCGTACATAATCCGCAGTTATGCAAGAACTGGCATACATGCCTAAAAAGCTTACCTACTTCAACAGCTTGATCGTAACATATTTGCAGGCGCGCGTGGGACGACTCAATTAGGAATGTTCTGCGACATCCAAAAAAGTTATGATTATTTGAAGATTGAGTCCTTTCGACCACTGGCGCAAACTTCGAGCGTCGAGCGCTTTTGTGTTAAGGCAACAACTGACTGCTGAAAGTTACCGTATGACACACATGATCTCACCAAAACTTTGAGGAATTTTGATTGCTTTAGCCACACCATCACCACTTCTTCTAGAGAGGGATATACTGAACATTTTCTCTCCCCTGGAATTGATTGCTTGGGCCCGATTCCCATTTTCATTAAAATGTAATACCGCCAAAAACAGTGTGAAATACAACATTGCTTGTCGTATTGATTTAATAAATACTGTATTTGCAAATGCGCCCAAAATTATCACAGATGCCAGTATTATGTCCGCAGTATTAGCAAAAATAGACTACTTACTTTTCGCAGGCCAGTTATCGACTCACCTTGCTTCCATTTGAGCATGCTGATAATGCAGCAGTTTGGGAGTGAAGTGGCTAACAACTTTATGGAATGCAATTTCGGTAGAAAGGTAGATTTTTTATACCGTAATATGGTGAAGAGCAATGCATTTTGCTTTTTTATTAAATGCATTTTGCAATTTTATTAAACAACATCAAAAAAAAACAATAAAAAGTCTTTACCATTTTGTGGAATACCTCCAGTGAAGACGGCCGGAGATAACTGTCATATACCTCAAAGTAGCATTTTTTGCATGACAATATTGCACACTTCATCGTGAGGTTTGTATCCTAACAAAAATATTATGGAGTACATATTCATTTGCCGAAATGTCATTTGCATTTGATTATTTGCCACCACAACTGGGGCTTCATAAAATGTCCCAATGGCCTTGGCACTGCTGACTCACAGAAGACAAATGCAACTCAACGAAATTAACAGTCGGAGGACGCTGGCTTGCAGCTTTAAGTGAAGGATGTTATCATGCAGGATAACAATGTATTCTTTTCTTGCACTTAAATACATTTTGATTGCCGAACAAAGCATAGTGACGTATTGCAACAGTCCATCTAAGCATAACTGCTACAACTAAACCCACTATACGCTAGCAATGTACCTTGCACCATCCAGGCTCTCTCATCAATGTCACCGTGTTCACACTTTTTAAAGTTTTCATAATGCCCCTCGCGTATGTTGGCCACATGATTGGTGATCGATGTAAGCTCTTGATCATTTTGACTACTAGCAGCACACCAGTATATGTGGTTAGAAATAGATCGCGCCCAAAGAGCAACCTTCTGACATCCCTTCTTTTTGCGAGCATTAAAAAGTTTTTAGTAAATTCCTACAAGCAGTCAGTTGCAGAATTGAAGTCTAGGAACATGTACGCAATATTCTAATATATTAACAAACAACAGTATACCTGTTACTTTTGATTGTGCTTCTGCTCCTGTTTTGCTGCAGACCAGAGCAGTCGTGCAGTCAGTTAACACATAGTCGGGCTTTTCACAGCTTTGCTGAGTGCGACATATCGGCATCTACTTAATACTTTTAATTCATATATTTACGCCTCGTTACATACCTTTGGCCACATGCCACACATCAAACCAATGAGCAACAGTTGGGTGATTATCGCGCATGTATTTCTTCATCTGTAATGCAAAAAAATAGTTCGTTCCTGCTGCATTCAACGAGGCTACTACAACCTTTAGAACACACTTGCAAGGCAGGCGGAGTCGCCAATGAAATATTGAAGAGACAATAAAAGATAATAATCAGCAAAGCATAGGAAACTGTTTAGTCTTTCGTTAGTCTTGTCGTAATAACTTAAAATGACGCGATCGCTAGGTCTGCTCCTTAAAGGAAGGGTGTAACAGAAATTGCCTTTTTTCGGCAGCTTGTGCAAGTAAACTGTGCTGACATGCACTTTAACCACCTGTTTTCATTTTATAGGCCATTTTTACCCGATTTTAGCCCATGATTTTTTACTACAGGAAGAATCGCCTGACGTTAATTTTGGCTATTGTGACGTAAACGTGGGAATTTAGCACAACAAAATTGCATGTGCGAGCTCATCTTTTGCATTGTGCGTGTGCGTTTACTGCTTGTATTGTGCGTGTGCGTTTACTGCTTGTATTTGATCTAATTAGCAGGCACTCAGACAGGCTTAAAGCCCACATAAATTGGACATGTGGACAGGGTAAGTATCAGCTTAGTTGCAATACAGTCACTGCAGTGTTCTCCTTATGGAGGTGGTCGCCAACCGGGGTTCCACTGTGAATATTAAAATTCACATATTTAGTTTTTGTGATTGGTTAATCGTGAGAAATGCTGGGGTGTAGTAAGTCCAGTTAATTTTACCCATTCTCAGGGTTGGGAATCGATACCCAAAAAAATAAAAAGAAATAATCGATATTCGATAGTTCATCAAAAAGTAAAGATCTATTTGATTTCGATGGTAGTTTAAAAAAATAAAGAATATGGTAATCGATATTCGAGATTACACTGAGCATTTAGCAGTGTATGCCAAGCATTTTTGTGATGTCCTCACATTCATGCGGTAACTTACACACAAACGACGGACATAGCATATGCGAAGCAACTTTGCTTTTTTGTTGTTTTTTTTTTGGCACAAAAAAATAATCAGCAAAAACAAGGTAATGACACACCGACAATCATTTTAGATTTACTAAGGTGAGATAAAATAACCTGGACAAAAAGAATCGAATATGGAATATTGAATTGCGCCGAGGAAAAAGTAAAGACAAGGCCATATTCGATACTTGTTCAAAAAAGTGAAGGCTCCAGTGCATCCGATGAACAACAAGTAAAGAATATCGCAATCAAATATTGATTGCAATCAATTTTTCTCAACCCTGCCCATTCTTAACTTCTGTTCTATTTCGATGTCTTCTATTTCTCCATTCACTTATCACAAAAAGGCTACACTTGGGTGGGCAGCACTTCGGTAAAATACACCTCCACCAGCAGAGAACAAAGTGACCAAACTGGCAAAGTTAGACGATATTTGCGTTGATGCCAGCTACCGCATGTCCATTACTTAAACATGGAAGCTTTCCGCTGCTCTGAACTCGAGTAAAAAACCTAACTCAGTCGTTAGTTTTAGATTTTAAGAGATTAATTTAGAGTCCGGTAGCCTTAAGTACCTGATACAGATCTCGGGATGGCCTAGACAGTGAGCGATTTGAGTGAAACTGATGCTGAGTGTGAAAGAGGGGATTCCTTTTCAAATCAACACTGCTGCAGTCACATAACACGTTGCTAACACAAATTTATGCGACAAAATTTGCATTAACAGCACATGGCCTTCAAAAAGTGCCGAGTTGCAAGAACCTTGTTAAGCGTACGCGTTATTCAACAGAAATTTATCAATGGTCGATTGGCGATTCATCAATGAATGCAACGTGGCGATTCATCAATGAATGCAACGTCTCAATTGGCATTGTTGCGTCTAGGGATGGGCAATGTGGAACACCGAACATGGTGTGATGCGAATCCCAAAGTATTCGGTATGCAAAACTTTATTTATTCGAATATCTGGGTTCGAATAAACTGACGGAAAATTTTATTTTTCCGAATATCTGGCTTCAGCCGGGCTGACTGCGAGAGCGCTGAGGTCCAGGCTGACTGGAGAACATTTGGAGAAGCTAAATGTTGCAATCCGTTCTTAACAGCTCAGATGGCCGAGTGATAAGAGCGTCTGCCTCGGAAGCTGTAGGCTTGGGTTTGATTCCAAGTCGGGTCAAACCAATGACTTTAAAAATTGGTATTCACAGCTTCCCTGCTTGACGCTCAGCATTAACGACACATGTAAAGAATACGCCTGCAAGTTTATTTGTTGTGCCATTGGAAAAGTCACTTAGCGGGATTACTCATCTTGGTGTGGTAGACAGATGGCTGATAACTCCCTGAGCGAGCTCGTACGGCGCATTGATCGCTTACTTGTGATAGGAGAATAAATACGCGACTAAATACAAAAATACGAAACGTTTTATTAGTTCTTTTTGAATAAAGTGCAGTTACTGGCATACATTGTTTTGCTTATGAATGATAAACAGGTTAGATATATGACGGTATGCTTGAAGTGTTGCTGAAAATGAAATGTGGCGTGTGACTGATTTTAGTGAGTTTGAAATTTCAGTGTTTTGGATTAGGTTTTGTTCTGGAACAGTCAAATGTTCCACTTTGCCCATCCCTAGTTACGTCATGGTAGCCTAATCTGACGTCGAAAACTTTTTTTTACTGCGAAAATCGGTTGTTTTTTCAAAGCTCAAATAACAAAAAGTGGTTGGATTTTTTTGTCAAAATGGTTGCGTTTTGTGGAGACAAAAAATTCCTTCATGTTACTCCAAAAACATGATACCGTAATTTTCGATTTCCGTAAACACCCCCCTTTTAAGCATTAAAAACAATACACAAAAATTTTTTTGAATTGCTTAAAAATTGTTTAAAAAAAATCATTGGCACACACTTACCTAAAAATGCCAATCAGTGATCAAGTGTGTGAGGCTAATGCCTTTCTCTTACAGAGGTCAAGCATCTTTTCAGTCCTTGAAGTTCCGTGTGGAAGAAGCTGCCTACTTCATCGCTCTGAAAAAAAATTGTGCATTCATTTGCTTATATACTTATTATATACAATTGCTAAAAATAAGCATGATGCATCATCAAGGAATAAAAACAAAATTTGGCATAAACCTTAAAACGAAATTAGTCTTGAAACGTTACAAACTAAACTATCTGGTATCTACTCGAAAAGAGAATTAATTTGCCTTGGCTGGGTCAAAAGTTACTAAATAGTACTCCACTTAAGCAACCTTTACCTTTAGCACCCACTAGGCCATCTGCCCAATTGCAGCTGCAGACGCGTTTCGACCTTTTCTGGTCTCGTGAGTGCAGCGTAACAACAAACCCCCTCATAAAAACTAAATAAACATAAATTCCCTACTGTCATTCTCTCCCAAATTTCCTACTACCATTCCTCTGCTGATTCCCTGGTACCATCCTGATTTCTTAGATCCGCATTAGATTCTTGCCACTCCCCTCCCAATTTTCAGACTAATTTTCTGCTACCATTCCCCCCCAAAAAAAACTCCCAATAATAAAACCCTGCCATCGTTCCACTGAAAAAAGCCTGGTCATTTCGAGACAGGAGTAATTTCTAACATTGCATATTTTTGACATCCTTTGAGTGATCGATCCTATTGAGTTCTTGATTTTCAATGAAGCGGTGTCATTATTTAAATTATCTATTGTTGAAGCCAAATCTGAGTTCCTGATAATTGGAGTCTCTTGATCCGTTAAAATTGTTCTTGGCATGTTGTACATTGCTAGGATAGGGTCAGCTTGAAAAATACGATTAATATTTGTCAAGACCAATGTAAAAAGTTCTATTGCGTTCTTCTGTGAAAAGGGATTTGTAAGGCAATTCATTAGTGAAAAAAAGAAACCTGCTAAGCCCCGAAATTATTTGGAAATACTTGTCCGATTTTCCTTGTGCTGGCAGTAACTTTTCGCGGAATTGAATTGTCTTTCTGTTACGTCATAGAATGACTAAGCATTTTTCAGTGGAATAATAGCAGGGTTTAAGTTTTATTGGGAGTTTTTGTTGGGGGAATGGTAGTAGGAAATTAGTCTGAAAATTGGGAGGGGGGTTGGTGGCAAGGAATTACTTCGGATCTAAGCAATCAGGATGGTAGCAGAGGAATGGTAGTAAGAAATTTGGGGAGAATGACAGCAGGAATTTAGTTTTATTAAGAGTTTTTTTTTTGAGGGGGGTTGTTGCTATGCTGTACTGAGAAGACCTACAAAGGTCGAAGTGCCTCTGCAGCTGCAATTGGGTAGATGGCCTAATGGGTACTAGAGGTAGGGGTTCCTTAAGTAGGGTATCAAATAAGAGAAGTTAATTACATCAATGATTTAACTGCAAGGAAGCGAAGATATTCAGAATCACTGCAAGTTTGAAATTTATCATCTACTACATGTGCACATTGTTTCAAAGAATACGCTTGCAAAGCGGTAATGCACCAGCATCTGTCAAATTCTACTGTGGTAAAGTACCAGTGCATACAATCGCAATAGCATAGTGTTCACTTTGAAATTGATATAGAAATTATCATCGACTCACGCGGTTTTAATCTACTTAAAACACTTGTAAATTCTAAAACAAATTGTAGGTAAGAAACTAAACTACACTGAAAACTAAAAACAACCTTCAGCTAGTTAAGCAAGTCAGATACTAAATTAAAGGTGGTTAGGAACAAGCAGTAGAGACACGAAGTACAGTAATTAGCAAGCAAGCTGCGAGCAGGGTGTCGCAGTAAATAATTGCATGGAAGGCCATTGATCGATTACACGATTTAAGAACACAAATGACAAACAAACTTATCACAGGGATTAGTGGTAACGTTATGGATTCAGGAAATGATATTTTTTCTACACCTGTGCATGTTTTAGTGTTTGAGGATTATGCAGTAGCCTAGGCCTACTGGTACCAGTATGTCGCTACCTATGTAACGTCATGACATTCTTCCGTTTGGCAACAGTTGTTATAGCTTAATTCCCAAAAATGTTAACTATAACTGCACTAATCTATATGTTGTATATATAACTCAATTCTTAATTGCAATTGCTCTCTCCAAAAGTACTTCAAAGTTACAGTAGAGCAGCCATAATGAGTCAACAGTAGGCCTATCTGATTCGGCAAGCGGGTGACCTCATTGACTGGAGCTCATCTAACCAGGGCGTTGAACCGGAACGTAAACCGAAAACCTGCATTAACCGCTTCTTTTCGGTGAACCAAACCAGAACCTGAAACCCAAGGTCAAAAAAATTCTTGAACCTTAACCGGATTTGAATTGTTAAAATAATTTTTGTCTTACCTAAACCCAGACCGGAGTGCCTTATTTAGACTGCGCTACCAATGCTATGAAACAAGTGATCCATTTCTTATGGTTTCTTTTCATTTCTCTCAGCGCGTTCGTGTTGCAATCCTACACTACGTCATAATACTAAAAGTTCTTGTTGGAGGGCGAGCAAAACTGCACAACTAGCTACGGTATTGCACACAATCAGTGCTTCATTAGGGCCTACTGTGCTTTGAAAAATCGATTGACCTAAGAGATGCGCAAATCAGCTTAAATACAATAGGCCTATGTAAGTATACACATTCCGTAAATATTGAACAGTAACACTCCGTATTAATAATTATTAAACGTATTAGTAAGTATTAAACACTCCGGTCTGGGTAAGTATTTTTGAAATAAAATGCGCCTGTAGCTGTGTGCCAGTGCATAAGTCGAATTCATGGTTTCAAATTCTTGAGCCCAACCCGAACTTGAACCTTTAAATTTTTGCTTTTGTAAACCTGAACCGAACCTGAAAACGACAAAAATCCTGAATCGGAGGTTAACCGCTAAAAATAGATTTTGCAGAACCTAAATCGGAGCGATATTTCAAGTGGCTCGATGTCCTTCTCATTTTTTCTGAAATTGCAATGCTAGTGAACGGACGCACTTAAATTTTAGAAGCACTCTGCTAGCTGACTAAGCAAATTTATGTCAAAAGATCGAAGCAAACTTTCAAAACGTGTAGCAATCCCAGCAGAAGCAAGCTTTATAATGCCAGCCGATTTGAACAAAAAACTAGACGAAATACTGAAAGCTAATAGCTACCTAACTGAGAGAATTGGCATGATTGGCAAAAAGTTTGATAACTTGGAATGACGATTAGATGACTTCGAAAGATATGTTAACAACAAAATAAGCAATATGGAGAATCAATTGAAGATGAAGGCAGAAAAAAATTCATTGCAAAAAATAATGGTAAGATTGGAAAAACTTGAAGAGAGCAAGAACGTTCAAGAGATAAAAATGTAATGCAAGAATCTTACGAAAAAAGGTTCAATATCTTGATTCATGAAATCGCTGAAACAACTGAAGGTGCGTGGGAAAACCCGGGAGAAACTACAGCTTTGGTCCGTACTTTTATGAAAGAGGGGCTACTTGTACAAGAGCCAGAGTCTGTCGCATTCGTTCTCTTTTTCGAGTAGGTGTAAAAAAGAACAGACCAATCATAGTTAAACTTTCGAACACTATGGACAAACGATTAATATTCCGATCGCTAAAGTATCTAAGAAGATACAATGAAACCAGACGATCACTAAACCTAGATTCAGTTTACATTTCGGAACATCTTCCTAAACAATTCCAAGATGAACGCAAAACTCTTCTTCCCATGTATAAAGAAGCCAAAAAATGCAACAAAAAAACTTATTGGAAAGCCGAAAATGGCCATTATTGTCTTTGCGTAAAAAGTATTTCTTTGTGTGTGCTGTAGATTTGATTTTTCTGCAAAACTGGATTATACAGTAATTGCTTCAGTTTAAACGTTATGTTTTGAACTTGTCATATCCTGTACTTTTGTTCCAAGGCACTTACCCGGGTGGACACTTGCCAGAGTATTGCAATCTTTGCTCAGCTTGCAAATTTTGATAGCTTGCTGCAGCTTGAAAATTTTCAGCTCAAAAATTTGTTTCTGCGCCGTCAGCAAGATGTTCATTTGAATGGGTATCCGGTCGGGCAAGTGTCAGTAAATCGAATTCATTTACTGCCTCATTTACAGCGATGTCTGTCGAGGGCATGGCAGGTCTGCGATCTGAGTTGTGTGTGTTTCTCTTTCACTTGCATGAGCGCTAATTTTGAAATCTCTTCAAGTCGAGCTGTCACCATTGAACATGTAGAAATTGATCTTGAGCAAGACAATCTACCTGATGCCTTGCTCTTCACTTTCTGCTAATATTAATGCTTGTGAATACTATGACCTCCTTAACGAAGATATACGTTATGAATTTCACAATACGTTTCTTGTTCTTCACCTAAACAATTCTTCGCTTCAGGCACACTTTGATGAACTTAACCAATTTCTTTCATAATTCTCTCACCCTCCATCGATCATTTTCTTAACTGAAACTCGAATTTACAGCAACTCTACAATAAACGTTACCTCCATCGATCATTTTCTTAACTGAAACTCGAATTTACAGCAACTCTACAATAAACGTTAATATCCAGGGTTATACCTTCCTTCATAAACTCACACTTACAAAAGCTGGCGGAGTAGGAGCATATGTTTCAAACAATCTAAAATTTTCAGAAAATGAAACATTGAGTCTTGACATAGAAGGATGTGAAGATCTCTGGTTTGAAGTTGAACTACAAAGACAGAGATCTAAACACATTTTTGCAGTAGTATACCGTCATTCTTGTAACAACAAAAACATATTTTTTGAAAGCATGGGTAAAAAACTCCAAACTTTAAATCAAAAAAACACAAAAGTACTACTAATGGGCGATATCAATATTGACCTACCCACTAATGCTACGCTAACTTCAGATTATATGCGCCTGTTACATAGCAATGCCTTTTGTAACCTAATCACCAAACGTACACGTGTGACGTCAACAACACAAACCATGATTGATCATATCTTAACTAACGATAATGAATCTATAGTGACACCCGGTGTGCTGTCATACAAAATCTCAGATCACTATCCTACCTATTGCGCAATAAAGAATATAAATAATAATAAGCCCACCAGTGCTTTTAATAAATATTTATTTTGCAATACCAAAAATATTGACGGTAAAAATAATTGTAATGATCTTGAAACCGCCTTAGCATCCTTACTATTCGACCTTGTTGACATCAGTTTCACTAGAGACATTAGATGAGCACTTTAATGAACTCTTATCAGCTATATCCTATGTAATTGATAAACACGCCCCAGTTCAAACAACAACCCGCAAACAAAAAAAACTTCAGAAAAAACCTTGGCTAACCAAAGGCCTTTTAATTTCAATAAAAAATAAACAATCTCTTTACAAAAGTTACGTTTTATGTGGAAACGATTTTGAAAAAAATCATTACTAAAAATATGCCAATAAACTAACGAGGGTAAAAAATCTCTCAAAAAAGTTATATTATAATGATAACATCACTAATAAAAAAAATCATCCAAAAGTGTTTTGGAAATTCATTAACTCCGTAATTCCATCAAAACGTTCAGCTAAACCTCCTCTAACTAAATTAAGTCATAATGATTCTTTTACAGAAGATCCACCTGCAATGGTAGAACTGTTCAACAATTACTTCGTTAAAATTGGTGAGACAATTGCAAGCTCTTCTGCTAACAAGGTTTCTAGTGATTTTAGGCCCTATATTAAACATTCCACACTCGAAACTATTGTATTAGACGCCCCCCTACCTGCCGAAATTTATAACCTAATTAACACTTTAAACCCAAGTAAAGCTAGTGGGAAAGAAGATATCTCTCTTTTTTTTTTATTAGACTAGGAGCTGAAGTTTTAGCACCCTTCCTGTCAGTATACTTCCGATTTTGTTTTGAGCTTGACTTTTTTCCCAGCACTTTAAAAACCGCTAAAGTTGCCCCTATTTTCAAATCAGGAAATAAACATCTTGTCCATCTCCTTCCTTCCCTGCTTGTCAAAAGTATTAGAAAAATTAATAAAATCTCGCCTTCTGAAATTTTTGACAAAGCGCAAAATTTTATACGACCTCCAATACGGTTTTCGTGAAAAGCACAGTGTATTGCATGCACTCCTAGACGTAACTTCTTTTAGTTATGATGCTACATAAAATAAGCAAACCACGGCGATACTCTTAATGGATTTTACAAAAGTTTTCGATACTTGTGTCCCACGAAATACTAATGCATAAGTTATATCACTTATGGCATACGCGGACCTGCGTACGGACTAATTGCTAGTTATCTCTCACGCAGAAATCAATTTGTTGTTGTTAATAACACACAGTCTTCTCTTAAACCCATCAATATTGGTGTTCCACATGGGTCCATACTAGGCCCTCTACTTTTTCTCATTTACGTCAATGATATATGTAATGCAACTAACTGTAATTCACGACTATTTGCGGATGATGCATGTTTTGTATTGAGTGATACTTTCCCAAAGGCACTTGAGCTAAATTGTAACGCAGAATTACAAAATTTATTGAGCTGGTGTGGAGCAAACAAATCACAAATAAATCTAAATGAATCCTTTGCCATTATAATACCTCCTAAAATAAATGCTGCTAGTATAGATCTAAACTTAAGGTATGAAAACAACACCATTGCTTGTTGCGAGTCATCAAAATACCTTGGCGTGACGATTGATAATAATCTTAAATTCAAAGTTCATATACGTAACATTGGAGGTAGAATTGCTCGATCAGTTGGCATTTTGACCAAACTCTGTCATCTCTTTCCTTCCTCCGCTCTTCTTTGTTATGCTCTTATTCACCCTCATCTCTCATTTGGTCTTCCAATTTGCGGCAGCACATACCCAACATATGTTCAAAAACTACAGCTACTGCAGAATAAAGCTATCAGCATAATATCTAATGCAAGTCAAAAAACTTCCGTTACTCCGCTTTACAAAAAATATGGTGTAATCAAACTCGCTGACCTATTTGATTATGAAATGGCCAAAATTATGTACCAGTTTTCTAAACAAACTCTTCTCTCACATCTTAATTGTCTATTTTACCCGCTCTCTACCGTACATAAACGCTGCACTAGATCTAAAACTAAGCAAAATCTTTATATTCCTAAATTCTCAACCTCCCGGTGTCACAATTCTTTTAAATATCAAGGATCAAAAGTTTGGAACTCTGTAACCATTGATTTAAAACAGCAAACTTTCAGAAAGTTCAAGATCAATTACAAAAATCTACTGCTCGAAAGTTACCATTAAGCTTTGCTTATACTTGTCTCTTTTTCTATTTTTGTATTGTCAATTATTAATTTTTTTTAGCTTGTAATTTCGAATTGACGTGTCAAACATTGACTAATTCCAGAGTGACTGCTTGACTTAAAGACTGTAAATGGTCCCTTCGCAGTCTCCCGTCGGTGATGCTATGTTTGTTGGATTAATTATCGACAAAATAAACTGTTCTGTCTGTCCTGCATCCAACATTAGCAAGCTGTCCCATTTAAAATATAATCTTATAACGGCACACTATTGAGCATCCTAAGAAATAACAACCAACAACAATTATCTAGTTGTATTGTTAACAGGGTTGGAAATATCGATTAGAAATCGATATTTTCTACTTTTTGTCATCGAATGCAAAAATTTACTTTTTTTTCATTATCGATTGGGGCTTTTCCCTACTTTTTTGCGTGGTAAATCGATATTAATTAATCGATACTTTTTTTTTTAATGAGCTCTTTCAAAAGTTTTTATTTTTTGTTATTTTTAGTACCTTATCTGGTTTTTCAATAATTGCCTGCGAAGTGTGCATATTTATTACGAATATGGTCTACTTCACTGTGTTTTTTGAATTTTTGTTCACCGTTTTTTTTTTTTTTTTATTTATTTTCATTCTACAGTCTTTCTCCTTCATTTCAATCACCGAAAAGTTTTGCTAACAACACCATGTTTTCTGAATCATGTGTGTGTGTTTTTGTATTGTTTTGTTACCAGTACGCTAAGAGTTTTTTTTTCTTTTTTCATCAGCTTGTTACAAAGTTATCGATATTTTCTACTTTTTTGTTATCGAACGTGGGAATTCTCTACTTTTTTTGAGGTATCGAATTATTCTTTGCTTTTTCTTTATGGATTTCCAACCCTGATTGTTAAATAGAGCTTGACCGATATGAATTTTTTTAGCCGATACCGATATATTTAAAGGCCTATACCGATAACCAATATCTAAAGACTTCGATTCTGTTTTGATAAAATTTGTTTTTTGACCTTTAACTTGTTGACCGCTACCCCAGACACAAGTTCACATTAAAAAAATCTACCATCCCTAAAAATTTCAAGTCTGACTTCAGCGGTTCAAAAGCTTTAAACTGCACAATGTTGGCAAATTTTATCAGTTTTTTGACCCCGAGTCACGTGACATAGAGCGTTTATAGTTGTTACTATGCAAGAACCTGGTAAGGTACACCAATCCTGTAAATTTTAAGTTCCTATATGTTTTTAATCAATAGTTATAACTCAAACAACATAATTGCTTATTTGATCTTTGACCCAAGTGACGTCACATGCAGATATTCACTGCCAATATTTGTTTACCCTTATCGAGATAAATATACTTGATAAATTTGAAGGTCCTACCTGTTTCCATTCACAAGTTATTGGCGTTTGGAAAGATCTTTTTTCAAATTTTTTATTTGACCTTTATGATCTTGACTGCCACCCTCCGAAATTTGTTAGACGCGAGTTCACATTAAGGTTTATCATCCCTGAAAATTTCAAGTCTCTAGCATCAGCGGTTCAAAAGCCTTAGGCTGCACAAAAAACTGTCGAGATTTGCTTATTCGACCATTAACCCCAGGTCAAAGGTCGAAGACAATTATTGGGCATGTTTTTGTTCCACACATTGATATGCATATACTGTACTTTGAAAATTTGAAGGTCCTACTTGTTGTCATTTGAGTGTGCCTGCACGCTCTTTCTAAAGGGTCGTTTTCGTGCTTGAACGCAAAAGCGCCGAAAAACCTTGCATTTATTAGCAAAATCGTAAATAAGACGTTTTTGTTGCTTGCCAATAAATATCGGCTGACCGATATATCGGTCGAGCTCTGTTGTTTGGCAAAAGACTATCTTTTATCTTGTTTTTGGAAAACTAAAAAAAATAATCTACCGTAGAACCAAAAAAATAATGAATCTTGTTTTCGGAAAATCAAACAAAATACGAAAAAAAGTTATTTAAAATTTTTCTTTTCCTTTTCTATGATGTGTTATGTTTCGTTGTTGAACTATACTTTGCTTTTGTTTTTTATTTACTATATTTGTTTATAAAATGCCGTATGTATGCAATGAAATAAATGAATCTTGCTAAAAAAGCAATATTAACTCTGGAATTAAAATCAGCCCAAAACAAAAAAATAACAAGCTGCTTGCGAAAAGTAGCTCAAAAAGTCGCGTTTTATAATTTGGGCGCAAGAACGCTTTAAAAGTAGCCCAATTTGCGACTTTTAGTCCAATCTGGCAACACTGGATCATCGTCATCTTGTGCTGCTGCTAAAAGCTATTCCTCTTCGCTTGCCATGTCAGTATGCACATCACATGTCAAAGTAGTCACAAGTTCTTGGACAACCTGCATGGTAAAGTGAATTAACTCCAAGTAATGAAAAAAATATAACGTAATATCAATGTTAGTTTACACGTTATTGGTTATCAAACAAATATGATCGAAGTTTCTAAATATATCCAGATCAAAATAGCCCCTGCTGGTGTTAGTAGTGTTTGCAAGCAGCCAATACGAATGGGAAAAAGTATCATAATGCTGCGAATCATTATATGCAATAGACACATTATCATAGATGAAACAATATTTTTATTACATGATCTTAATCATGAATAAGCAAAAGCTTACGGATAAACTGCTTAAAGGCGGCTGCACACAGGCTAGCTATTGCGACTGCGATTGGAAATCCCCAAAGTTCAAACGACCTGCGTCTACGATTTCAGCGGCAAAATCAAGCAACTATGCGCGAGCGCTTGCGTTGCGACCGCTGCGATTTGCTGCGACTGTTGTGATAGCAACGACGCCGCGTCGAAATGAATGCTATTACATTTGGGAAAAATGAGCTTGACTTGGATGTATGTTTCAACGACTTTTGCGTCACGCGCCAGGCTAGGCAATGGCAAAAATGCAAACTTTCGTCTTCTGTGTTCAACAAAAACTAAGGTAGAAAATTAAGCCCCTACTGAACACAATGCTTGGCCAGACCTAGATTTTTGCAACAAAAATTCATCAAATTGGCGCCTTACTGCACAGTAGTACTGTTATGTATAATGCTTCGGGTTACCGCCGTGCAGCTTAAAAAATTTTGCTGCCGTAGTTCTGTTCAAAAACAGGTAGTGTTGTGAAGAATATTTTGTAAACGTATGTATCTGGTCTTCATGATGTAATCTTGTTTTAAAATTAGCCTACCTTTCCGTCACTTTCTATGTTTTGATGATTAATTTACGATCACAACGCTTTTACTGCACGATTTGATTCCCACCCGTGGTTTGACAAATTGCAGTTCTAGCTTTAAAGCTTTTGTTTGGCCACTAGCAACAGGTCGAGTTAAAATGTAGAGCTTGCTGATAACAAATTGATATCAAGAGTTTTTTGTTTAATGATTTGCTTTTGAACTACCGGTACTTACAAAATTAGAAGAGTAGCAAAATAAGCTACTGTAATGTGCTAAACCTATCTTGTTTAAAGCTTAGATAACATATTTTTAACTTTCATAAACTACCTACTAGACTAGACTGCCAGCATGCTCTAAATGGTCATGACGCATCGCAACGAGCTCTGTGTGCCGCCGCCTTAACGGCACTGCTAAATATGACATCAGTATGCAGATAAGGACAACTGGACCGATTACACAGTACATATAGCCTACTAAGCTACATGTAAATCACTCTTGTGCATTGCATCACTTGGTCATCAAAGCACAAACCTTTAATCGAATTCGCTTTCTCCGTTCTGTGTGTTGTAGCAAACTGTGCAGCGCCGCTACAAGAACAAGCAACCTGGCACCAAAAAATTCGGTGCTTCAGCGTGTTTGAGCCAGACTACTTAATGTGTGACGAGTCAAAAGGCGGAGCGATAATATTAAAGATTTGTAAAATTTCTAGAAATCTTTTGTAAAAAACGTTGTTTCTCATTACGCCTGGGTAGTTTCATTAGATTTGAGCGTGCAATTTGTGCGATATTTAATTGCAAAAAGAAGTCATGTTTTTAAAGCACCTACACAATAATTAACCTGACAAGTTATCATGAACTTCGAACAAAAATTATTTCAAAAATTTGAACCCTTTCGTGATACACGCTCAGGAACAGTAAAATCGAAAACGTTCCTAAAAAAAGTCATGCGAGGACGAGGTCGGAATTGGGAAAAAAAAATTTCAGCGAACATTGCCTCAAAAGTGATTCTAATAGCACTGAAATCGCAGTTGTAATGTGTGAATTTTCTAGGGGAGCATGCCCTCAGAACCCTACAATTATTTTTGTGTCTCATTTTGCGTGGAATTAACTCTGTTTTCTACGCTAGAAAAAAGTGCGTTCGAAAAAGTTTTCTCAAAATTTCATCCCACGCACAGCGAGAAAAATTCTGGATTCGCTCTTGCTAGAAAAACAGATAAAACATTTATGATACATGTGTGTGTGTGCCACCCAGGTACTCTAAATGTGCAGGTAAATGTTAAACGTTGATAAACTTTTTCTAAATCCTTGCTTGCCCTTTTTCCCACCGTCTGCATCACTGTTTCTAATTGCATACTGTTATGATACGAATGAATTTGGTTCACAGCGGCGACAACGACAAGCGCGGCGATTTGCGAAGTGGTTGAAGCAGCGACAAAGAAAAGAAAATCGACAGCAATTGAAGGAACAACGTAGTGGGCTGTTCGTTAATGAAGAAAAGGTTAAACTGGAAGTGTCGGCCGAGGAAGTAGAGGTGGACGTGTGAGCCACAACTTCGTGTTTCGACATGAATCGCCTTTGTTTTTGTTCGTGCACTTGTTTTTGTTAATGCTGCTTGTGTGTCATTAAATCAGTGTTTAAGACGTTAGTTGATAAAGATTTTATGTGTGCTTATGGTCGATGCTGGGGCGTAACAGGAGAAAAGATAATTTCAAGTGCGTGGTGCAGAAACGCCCTGCAAATGTAGTAATGTGTAGGCCTTATGAAACGCCAACATGGCACAGTCAATTGCAGAGTTGAGCAGTACCGCGGTACTTTTTTAGTGCCGTTATCGGTACCGTCGTTACTTTTTAGACCGTTATACTCGATATTTCTGTGACTTTTTTTTAATAAACTTAAGAGAGCAAAAGTGGAAATTTTTCTGGGAGTTTCCGCGAAAAGCATCTTTGAAAAGTACCACGAAACCGCGTTGTTTAAGATCAGTGGTCTGCAACCCCGAGCCGGTCCGTGCGAAGTTTGTTACCGGTCCATAGGCCTATGCGTTTTCAGAATAAATGCTTTGAATTTGAAATATTTTTATAAATTTTAACGTTAGACGCAATTTTCGGACGTTTTTAAATAGATACTTGATTCTGATGACCCAGTATGGCAAATTCATTCAAAATCGTAAAATGGACCAAAATAATTGAAAATACTAAAGCAAATCTTTTAATTTAACAGCGAACATTTAATTATGCTGTCCTTTTATCGTAAATCTTGCCTAAATCAAATATTGCTAAGCTAATTCAGTGCGTAAGACGCCTTCGCGTTGCGGCATTTAAAACTTTTAATTACACACTTTTCCCTTTGTCTTGCGACCTAATTTCGCTACAGCAAAGTCGTCAGGTAATACGTATCGCGCTGAGACAAAACAGTAAAGGTGCTTTTACCGAACACCTGTTTTTGGGTCGCGATTGCCGCGCGCGAGATTTTTTATCGCTTTTATTATTTTTCAAGTAACCGTTCATCGAACACGCGATCAACGCGCGCGATGACCGCGCGTCAAAACATGCCCGCGATCTCTTTATCTTGGTGAAGATAGGAAATCGCGCTCGACAAGTTTCATTTTTGAGAAATCTGTAGCTAGACTAGAGATGTCGCGGACACACAAATTATGTCCGCAAGCTGCGCTGCACACCGCAGTTTTTTAGGATGTTGTTAAGATCACATATACTTAATATAATTATAACAACCAACTGAATTCTAAATTGGTGTGCAGAATTATGACGCAATTGAAACTGAAATTTGTTTACAGGGAGTTGATCTTAACAAGACCCTCATTAAACCAACCTTTTTCGAATATATGCAATTTGCGTGATTATTCAAAGTATTCTTTAAAAGTTGAGCAAAAGATCTATACACAAATTAACCTCAAGTTACTTAGACAACACATGCCTATATCTGAAAAGAAATGAGCATAACTAATATCAGCATTTGAGTAAAAATAATATATGCATAGTGCACAACAGTGCAATCTATACAAAACTAAAAATACAATATGTTGTTCCTGCAGTTATGTAACAACTCTTTTAGTGATGGAATAGAGAGTGGTTGACAAATATTTACTGGACTAGTAGAGAATAGGTAGAGCAAAAACTCAATTAAGTACGCTATCTGTCACATAAAAGCATCCAACAATTGACTGTAATCAGCCAGCTCGAATAATAATCTCATATTGCATCTGCCATGCATGAAAACATTCTCAAAAAAGTATTTACATAACTGTAGCTTGCTCAAAATTAAAACACATAGTATATGCCACAAAAAAAATTCTCTTAAAAGTATTTAACGGTATATACACAACTAGCTAGCTGAAAATTTATTGTAGCTGCCATATAAAATAATGCTCAGTTGCTTCAAAAGTAGATCATAAGCTTGCGAGTAATGTCTAGAATCAGCCCCATGCTTTTTCTGTCTGCCAACCTTAACCTCACTCATAACCTGACCATAAATGAATTTAACCCTAACAGAACCAAACCTAATCCTAACCAAACGTGGGGGCTGATACTTGACGCTAACCGAGCCTGCTCAATAATTGAATGTATTGACTCCTGCAGAAACTTGTCACTGACAACTGTGCTACTATAGCACTGCTCAAGCATTTGTGTATAACGTTGAAACAGAAATCACAATCCCAGTGGTATCTTTTTATATATAACCATTTTTTCTACAAATAGACTGAACAGCTGCAGGATACAAATTTGGTAAAGTATATCAAATCATCAAACAAGTTTATTTTATGCGAACACGAAAGGTGCCAACAGGTAAAACAAACAAAAAAAAAACAACATAAACAAAGCTTATTTTAGCATAATAATTAAAAAATTTCGTTTATTAACCACAAGTATTAATAGACCTACATAGTTGGCAAATACGCAAAGGAGAGTCGCGAAGGGACCGGTTAGGTCTTCGAGTCAAGCGACCACCTATTGATAATTCAGTATGATTTTATGTAAATCAGAAGGGCTGATTAGTTTTAATCAAAAGGAGGAAATAAAGAAATGACAAAAATTAGGGTTAAATGAACAGGAAAATTACAGTAGTACTGTATACATGTAAATATAAATTAAGATGTCAGCAAATGTGCAGTGTTACTCAATTTGACATAATTAATTTCCAAAGAGCGATAGATGATCAAAAGACTAAATCAGAATGTTGTGTGTAATATAAATATTTAATTATTGCAAAGGCCAATTACGAATTGCTGAAGGAAATTTATGAACTTGAGTTTAGCAACATAGCTTTATATTTTAAAAGGAATTGTTTATGACTAAGTATAAAATATGCTTAAAAAAATATAAGTATGGAAAAAGAGCAGTTGAATTCCTTCAAGGTCTGATCTATGCACTGTGCCCCATAGACAATTCACCGGTACTTAAAAATTAATAGAAAGTTAATCACTACTTTTAAAAAAGCTATTTAAAAATACTGTGGCATCAAGAGATTCAGGAGATAATCGACTTCTACGCTCCTCATATACTCTTCCAGAACAGGAAAACACACGTTCAGAAGACGCCGAAGATGCTGGTATTACAACAATCCATCTAGCAAGCTTTGCTAGTTTGGGATAATTATGAAACTTTTTGCTCTTCCCAAAACTTCAAAACATGAAAACCACCAACATGATCTTTGCAAGATGCACTGTCATTAAACGAAAAGTCTGCTTCATCATATCTTGCTACTTCATCTGTGCGATCTCGATCTTGAACTTCATCAACATATTCATCTAGCTGCAATGCATAAGACTTATGCTCCACATGATCAGGTTTCCTCTTTTTGGTAGATGGTTCAGTGACATAGCAATGATCTGAAGTTGCATCAGATTGAGCTCCGCTGAAGTCTTGTGTTTGAAGCAACCTTCTGACCAAATCATGGACATGACCATGGCAAGAAGAGGGAAATCAGAGTACAAGCAAATCACCTGTGGTGTTCCGCAAGGTTCTATACTCGGTCCGTTACTATTTAATATATATATTAACGATCTTCATAGAAAAATTTAATAATGACACCGCTTCATTGAAGATCAAGAACTCAATAGGATCGATCACTCAAAAGATGTCAAATGCTTAAAATAACATTGAAAAGGTCGCCTAGGTATCTACTCCAAATTGACTTGAAGGTAGGATCATATATGCCAACTTCCAGGTTACTCGGTCTGCTAAGAGGCTCACATCTAAAGTTACTCAGGTTGACATGATTTGGGCAAACGACTTGGAGAAAAGCCACAAATAAACTGGTTAGAGAATTAATTTGCCTAGGCTGGGTCAAAAATACGGTACTCCACTCAAGCAACCCCCACCTCTAGCACCCACAAGGCCATCTACCCAAATGCAGCTGCAGACGCGTTTCGACCTTATTAGGTCTCATCAGTGCAGCATAGCAACAACCCCCCTCAAAAAAGTTAATTCATACTTATGTTCTCCCCAAAATTTCTTGCAACCATTTCTCTGCTAAATCCCCGCGACTATCTAATTGCTAAGATCCAAACTAAATTTGATTTGACATCTTTTGAGTGATCGATCCTATTGAGTTCTTGATCTTCAATGAAGCGGTGTCATTATTAAATTTTTCTATTGTTGAAGCCAAGGTTGGATATCACTCCTATCTGAGTTTCTGATAATTGGAGTCTCATGATCCGTTAAAATTGTTCCTTGCATGTTGTACATTGCTAGGTCAGGGTCAGCTTGAAGAATACGATTAATATTTGTCAAAACGAATGTGAAAAGTTCTATTGCGTTCTTCTGTGAAAAGGGATTTGTAAGGCAATTCACTACTGAAGAAAAGAAACCAACCCAGCTCTTTATTTGTTTGGAAACACTTGTCCGATTTTCTTGAGCAGGAAGTGACTTTTCGTGAAATTGAATTGTACTTCTGTTTACGTCATAGAGCCTCAATAACATGAAATGTTGGATTTTACTCTTGTTCCGAAATTACTAGGCTTTTTTCAGTGGAATTATAGCAGGGAGTTAGTTTTATTGAGAGTTTTTTCTTTTTTTTTGGGGGGGGGGAGGGGGGATGGAAACAGGAAATTAGTCTAAAATTGGAGGAGGGGATGGTGGCAAGGATTTAGTTTGGATCTTAGCAATTAGATAGTCGCGGGGATTTAGCAGAGAAATGGTTGCAAGAAATTTTGGGGAGAATATAAGTAGGAATTAACTTTTTTGAGGGGGGTTGTTGCTATGCTGCACTGATGAGACCTAATAAGGTCGAAACGCGTCTGCAGCTGCATTTGGGTAGATGGCCTTGTGGGTGCTAGAGGTGGGGGTTGCTTGAGTGGAGTACCGTATTTTTGACCCAGCCTAGGCAAATTAATTCTCTAACCAGTTTATTT